>JARWLC010000007.1:45886949-46369449 GCA_033318265.1 Phyllotis vaccarum
ACTTGTGATGTGGAACTGTATAGGCTGCAATAAACCCTTTCCTCCACAAGTTGCTTTTGGCCATGGAGCTTTTGTTTTGCTGGGTTTTTCTTTTCTCCCCACCCCTCCCCGCCCCCCCCCACCCCCCCACCCCCCCCCCCACCTTCCCCTCCCCAGGGTTTTCTCTGCGTAGCCCTCCCTGGCTGTCCTCGAAATCAGAGGTGATCTGCCTGCCTATACCTCCTGAGTGTTTGGATTAAAGGCACGGTGCCAACGCCGCCCATCAGTCAATAGAAACCCTGAGACAGGCAGTGCATTTAATTAGGGCTGTCTGTAGGTTGTGTGATGGTATACGCCATTATAAAACAATGTCTCCCCTCACATAACTTGTTTTGCTAAATGGTCACGCTGTCAAACTGCCTTCTAAATATACCCAGAGATTCATTTCAACTGGTCAGAGAAATGTTTCTCTACGTTGTTGTAGAGGTTACCGGTCCAAAAACTAATAGGTAACCGTCACATGAGCACTCGACTGCAGATGAATCCCCCCAACCTCTGAAGAAGAAAGTAAGAACTGTCAGCGTGGGAGGAGAGCTGTGCTGTGAATTGCTGTCTGCTAGACTCGATGCGGCTCTGGTTACGTGCACACGATGCTTAGTGGTTTACAGCACTCACTGCTCAATTGCAGGTCCAGCACCCAGACACTAAGCAGTTCCGCAGTTCCCAAAGCTCTAACTCGTGGTCCGACTTAGGGCAGCAAGCGAAACTGGAAGAAGAGAAAATAAATAAGTCTGACATTTATACCAGCAAGACCAGGGGAGAGCGCGAACGCAGTCCCCCACTACCACAAATTATGCAGTCGAGTTTCCCGCATTTGGGGAAATCGCAGGGGTCAGCACATCCGGAGTGCAATGGATAAGCCTCGCCCTGGGAAAACCACCTTCGTGATCATGGTATCTCCCTGCCAGGTAAGTATGAGTTGCTCGACCCACCCGCACCCTCTCCCTGCAACACCGCTCACCTTCAACACACGCCCACCCACACCGCCAACACGCCTCGCCGCCCACGCCCTCCGCAACCCTCGCCCACCCCCTCCCTTCACGAGAGTCACGCCCGCGTCGCGCGGGAGGCAGAGTCACCGCGCCCGGAGCTCCCGGCACAGCGGGACCGGCAGCCACCGCGCGCCGCCTCGTTTGCATACGCCCCGCCTTCGCCGTGGTGTCATAGCCCCTCCCCCCCAGTCTCTGTCCAGGGTTCGCTTAACGTCGGACGCACCCGGATGGGCCCTGGCCCTGAGCCTCAAGAGGGACACCGCCCACCGCCAGACCTCCGGAACACACGGATCACCCTTTAGACGCCGTCCGTGGGGACCCTGTCCGGATCGCGTTTGCCTTGACCTCCGTCTTCCGGAAACGGACACGTCGCGGTGGCGATGCAGTATTTCTAGCACCAGGACCCAGCCTTCAAAGCCGTCCCCGGCTCACGGGGCCGTGCCTCAGTAGAAAAAGTAATAATTCACGTGCCCGCCGGGGCAGCTATCTTATTTAGTCCCTGCAACTGCTTGCCGCGCCTCTGTTCTAGCCCCAGAATCCAGAAAATTAAGACTTGGTCAATTGACAGGAATGGACCCAGCAGAAATTGTTGTACCTTTCACTAATGAAGAAATTGACCAATTGTGGGTATAAAGTGAACCTTGGCAAAGAGCCTGCAGAAATTTTTTGGGAGATAGTAACAACAAATATCCTCAAATCAAAAGAATTGAATTTCTAAAGAAAACGAATTGGATTCTTCCTCGTATTGTACCAGATAAACCAATTTCTGGAGCCCCTACATTTTATACTGATGCAAACAAATCAGGAAAGGCTGGTTACGAATCAGAACATATAAGTAAAGTGGCTCAAAGCCCTTCTGCTCAAAAGTCAGAATAACATGCTATCCTGATGGTATTAATGGACTTTACTGAACCTCTTAACATAGTCACTGACTCTCAGTATGCAGAAAGAGATGGTCTACACATTGAAACGACTGATTTTTATTAATGATGAATCAGAATTAACTTCATTATTTATTCAGTTACAAGAAATAATCAGGACTAGAAATCATCTTTTATATATAATACACATTTGATCCCAGAGGGGTCTCTTTGACAGTGAGGCTCTACTTGTCTATGTCTAGGGGTCTAGGCCAGCCAGGGCCACACAATGGGATCCCCGTTTACGAAGGAAAAGAAAGGCAATGCAGTTACTTAGTTCCTAGCAACCACCTGTCCTGCGTTTGAGGATGGGTGCCTTACAAACCTCAAACAAACTTACAAGAGCTGACACACACCCCCACCCTCCAGCCCAGCACAAGGACAAGGACACCTTCCTGACATTACCTGTGACATGAGGCTGTTTTGCCTGTTTCACGACTCCCAAACACCACCACCACAGAGCCAATATCCCATGCAAGCACAAGGATGTTTTAAACTGATTACAAACCTGGATCTCAGCCCTCCAAGGACCAGAAGGTAGCAGCGGGTGGATAAGATCGCCAGAGCCCTCACAGTGAAGGGGTTTTAAAGGAAAAGCAAGGAGTTTAGGTCTAAGGGAATTTGGAGACTTTCTTTCCATCAGCGGTTGCAAGGACATTTGGAGCCTCACAGATACTTTCTATGTCTTGGTGCGTCTGGGTGGGGTCACCCTCATCGGGGTGGAGGGATAAAACAGGCAGAGGTCCACAGCAATATTGGGGAACTAAGTGCCAATTAGGGCCACCTTTGACACCTGGGTCAGGGCTTCTTCAGGGCTTCTCTGCTCTTAAGAGTAGCTAAATTAATTCAGGGGCTGAGGGGGTGTTCCTGATGAGTCAGCAGGATAGTCAAAATCTTCAAATCGGGAGCTTGAGTAGATTGTCTGGGTTCGGGGCAATTTCCCATCTCTCTCTTCCGTAGTCTGCAAGTCAGGCATGGATGTAATGGATCCAGTCAGCTACACCATCAGCCTTGATGATCAGGTGGCTAGTCAGCAAAACGACAAAGGGTCCTTTCCACTTGGGTTCTAGCATTCCTTGGTGGTGCCTTTTGACACAGACCCAGTCCCCTGGCCAGAACCTGTGGGGTTCAGAAGGGACACCAGACTCATAAAGGGCCCATTTTAGGACATACTTGCTTGTCTGTCTATCCAAAAGATCTTTCTACAGACTGGAATAATAGGGGGTGGGATATCAAACATGATCTCAAATGGTGTCAGCCCCATCTGGTAGAGAGAATTTCTAACTATAAATAAAAGGCAAAGAGAGGGTCACCCAGTCTGCACCTGTCTCAAGGGATAATTTGATAAGGTCTCTTTTAGGGTTCTGTTCATGAACTCTCCTTGTCCTGAACTCTGAAGTCTATAAACACAATGTCCAATCACTCCCCAGTACAGTGGCTAAATTCTGTCTTGTCCAGGGACCTCAAAGCCAGTCCATTGTCTGACCCTCCTGTAGCAGAAAATCCATATCTGGACAAAATGTCATCCAGAAGTTTCTTAACCACCACCTTTAATGTCTCCTCCTTGTGGAGAACACCTCTGTCGATCCTGAATATATATAAACACTAAATATATAATATGAATATATATTATATATTATATATAATATAAATATATATGAATATATATACATTATATATATACACTAAAATATTTATATTTATACTTGCCAGGCGTTATTTCTTTAAAGTCTACCTCCCAATAGGATCCCAGTAGGATTCTTCCCTCCACATCTTGTCCTAGGGTTCTTTGAATTTGCAACAGTGTTAGTCACAGACAGGCTTTGCATTTAGAGACTATGTCTATCAGCTCTTGGTGACTCTTTTTAATCTTTACTCTAGATTGTCTCAATAGGTTTTCTTGCATTCTGTGAGTCCCCATGTGAGAGGAATATTTTGAAGCAACTTCTGCCACAGGTGTTTGTGGCAGGAATAAAGGAAACTCAGGGCCAGATCTCTGGGAAAGGCAGAAATATCAGAGAGAGAGGAAATACCACAGTCAGATCTCACTCAGCTTTCTTCCAGCTTCCACAGCCTCACTCCTCCTGGCTTCTTCTGCCTACTCTGTCTTTCTAATGCCTGCCTTAAATACTTTCTCTGCTCAGTTAAGGCACCACCACTGCCTGTCTGGGAGCCTGGAACTCCTTCTGTAAAAAATGACCTCAAACTTAGATTGGATTAAGGGTGTAGGTCGCCATTCCCAGAATATTCCCTGTTCTAGGATTAAAGGTGTGAGTTACCACTGTCTGATCCTCCTAGACTGACTGTAGGTAGATCCCTCTGATATCTCCGAAAGTTTTATTATATCCCCTTTTGTGTCAAATTTTAAAAAAGAAGGTGTTGTGGGAATGCATTTATGTATGCTGTGAATCTCAATCTTTAAATAAAGGAGCTGTTTTGGGCCATGACAGGCACCATAAAAGAAGTAGGAGGAGAAATCAGAGCATAGGTAGGAGAAGCAGGGTGGAGTCAGGCAGACCTACCGAGCTGAAGCCCAAAAAAGCAACATGTAAGGTGTAGGCGGAGTTTTACTTACAAGGCACCAGTCCAAGATTAATATTTATTAGAATATAAATCAACACTCACAATACATGTAACAGATTATAGTGGCACCTGAACAGGGACTGGAGTATCCCAGCAATGGACGAGTGATGGAAGGACAATGGATTCCAGCTGCCTGGAAACAAGAAGAGAGCTCCTAGTGTCCCAGCAGCCCCTTATCAATGGGGTTGGCCACACCCCCCTCCAGGTTGGCCACACCCCCTCCAGGAACCTGGGACCCTGGATAAACGTCTTCCGACCTTATCGGCTGACACCTGAATCCCACCACAGTAAGGAACACAGGTGAGCCACGGCCCACGTGGCAGACAGATTAATATAAATAGATTGATGTAAGATATAAGAGCTAGCTAGCAATGTGCCTGAGCCATAGACCAAACAGCATAAAGTTAATATAAGGATCTGAGGGGTCTGGCGCAGCAGGTCTGTGGGTCTGGGCCTCTGGCCGCTCGAGACCAAGAAATCGCACTCCTACAGATGGCATCCAATGTGGCTCGATTATCCACATAAAGCCTGAGAAAGATTACAAAGGATTCTAGATCACAGAAACTGAGCCAAGGCAGCTTCCAAATTGTATACACAAAAAGGGTCATTGTACAAAGCGTGGCGGCCAGGTCAATTCAAAATGGCGCCGGCGGAATGGCGGCAGGCAGTGTAAACTGCAACTAGGCCAGTTCCTGAAATCTCACAGAAGACTCAGTAACATGTGATTGATTTTAGATTTCTGTGTATTTTGAACAAGAAAAAAAACAAAGACCGTTTCTTAGTAGCAGCATTTTCCGGGGTCTACTCTGTTTGCTGGCCACGAACAGACACGGTCCCTTTAAGAGAACTTACTGATTCAGCTTAATCTGCAAAAACTATGCAGCTCTTTAAGAGAGTGTATTTTAAAAGTTCTTATGGTTGAAAGATGATTAAGGATTCACAATAAAACAGATTCAGATGAAAAGAAAAACCTGTAAACGGGTTACAATGTGTGTAAAAGGTACATAGGCTTCAGAGAGAATAGAAAGAGGATAAAGTCTTTAAAAAGAGAAATAGAGTAATAAAAATATAATAAGCCACATAAAGATGGAAAATAGACACAAAATCTGGATTTTGGCTGTTATTGTGTTTTCTTTTAATTTTTTTAACTGTTAATGAGCTAACTGCAGAAAGACAATGGATTGCAAATGCAAAGGTTACTAAGTTAAATAAAAATACATATTTTAAAGGTATTTTGATTTTGAAATTTGTGTGTAAGGATTTATTGCTTTGGAAGAGTTCTGCTTTTGTTTCCACAGAAGATGAGAACCAGTGGATAACTTCCAGGCAAATATGGTTTCATCAACCAAGACCCCCTGAAGAAACCTCTGATGAGAAGAAATGGCCATATCAGCTTCAAGATATGGAAGCATCAAGCATCCAGCCTCAACAACCGTGAGATTTTCAACGCCCCTTAATCAGCAGGAAGTAGTAATGGAAAACTATGCCCTAATTCCCAAAATATTGCTTATAAATGTTTGTTTTCATTATAAATGGTTAATGGTCATAGTTAATCTCTTTCTAAAGGGGATATGGTATATGAATGATTTTTTTTAAAAAATTAGATTATTGTATTTACTTAGATCAGGAAATCAGTTGTTAATCTCAAAATGTTTTACATTGGTATTAGATTTTGGTTTATTGATACCAATTTAAGGTCAATTCTCTTATGCTGTATATATTTTTCTACTCTTGTTTAAGATATGATGTTTATGTAACGGATTTAAAATTGTAATGTATAATTAAGAAATGCATGTTAGTTACATTTTTATGTATACAAAGATATATTTCAATTAGGTAGGTAATCTTCAAATACTTCTAAAACCTACAGAATATGGCATTTAAAATGTTTTAACAACTTAGACTTTTCTAGACAGTGAGACAGATCTGCTTCTGGCAGCACCCAATGTACTTCAAGAGAAAAATGGGCACTGAAAAAACTCCATATGGAGATTAGTTTCTTTGTGTCATCGGTTAGCCACTGGACATGAATCTGTTCTTATATTGACTGCTTGACAGTGTGCTGTTAAGAGTGGACATGCAGGTTCCATAGAAAGGTGACCTCTGAACTTTGGCAGAACAAGCCAAGGTGGTCATTCAGGTTCCTGCCTTACAGAGAAAACTGTCAGACATTCTTCAGGACTCAAGGAGAAGCGACTGATGAACTGTACCAGAATGGGCAGAACAGATTTCCTGCTTCACTGAAATAAAAAGAGACTCTGGGCCTGTAGGCTGAAGATGGATGCCCCAACTTTATGAAGGAACTTTCGGAGACTGTCCGGGCAGATAGGTGTCATCTCTGTCAAATCTAGATTTTGGAAATTGCTTGTACTTCCGGTTTACTTGGGTAAATATATCCTTCTGTGGTCTTTGACGTAGTTGAAGATTAGATAGTTATAGGTACAGTTTTTCTTAGTCACTTAAAAGGTATATTGAACATGAAACTTTAGATTCATAAAGATAAGGTAGATAATAAGAGTATTTTTTTTAATTTTGCTAAATACAAATAGACTAGATATTATAACTATAATTCTTGCTTGATGGCTATTTTGTTATATGTAATTTTGCTATGTTAAAATGAAAACTTCCTTTTTGATTACACAGAAAGGAGGAAGTGATGTGAGAATGCCTTTCTGTATGCTGTGAATCTCAATCTTTAAATAAAGGAGCTGTTTTGGGCCATGACAGGCACCATAGAAGAAGTAGGAGGAGAAATCAGAGCATAGGTAAGAGAAGCAGGTCGGGAGTCAGGCAGACTGAGCTGAAGCCCGAAAGAGCAACATGTAAGAGCACAGGTGAGCCACGGGCCACATGGCAGACAGATTAATAGAAATGGGTTGATTTAAGATGTAAGAGCTAGCTAGCAAAGTGCCTGAGCCATAGGCCAAACAGCATGGACTTACTATAAGTGTCTGAGTCATTTCTGGGGGCCTGAGTGGGGAGGGCGGGCTATTAAGAGGTCTCGGGTGGCAGGTCTGTGGGTCTGGGCCTCTGGCCGCCCAAGACCAAGAAACCGCACTGTTACAAGAAGGTTATAGCTAACATAAGAAAAAAATATATACAAAAGGTACAATAATTATATACAATACATACAAAAAATAAATGAGTAATGCCCAGCTCCACTAACAATTGACAATTCAAAGAAAATATTCCATTAATTATCCTATTTTGATGAGTCTAAAGGATTATACCTAATTCACTTTCTTCCTAACTTGTATTACTAACTAAAAACTATTATTTTGATGTCTCTTAAACTTAGACACTTTAACTTCAAAGTTTATTTTCTAAAACTGTCACTAGAAAACTATAATTATCTCATCTTCAACTACCTCAGAGACCCAAGAAAGAAATAATATTTACCCAAGTAAACAGGAAGTGCAAGCAACTTCTAAAATCTAGAAATGATAGAGATGACACCTATCTGCCTGGACAATCACCCAAAGTTCCTTTATAAAGTTGGAGCACCCATCTTCAGCCTACAGGCCCAGAGTCTCTTTTCATTTCAGTGAAGCAGGAAATCTGCTCTGCCCATTTTGGTATAGTTCAGTCACTTCTCCTTGTGTCCTGAAGATTGGAGTCTCTTCAAAGTTCTTCTCAACTTTCCCTTACTGTACTTGTTGGCTATTGGTCTCGTGGCATTTTTTAGCCTTAGATGGAGTTTACAACCCATTTTGTATTGCATTCCCAAGCAACCCAACTCTGGGAAGACCTGGGTCAGGCAAGCCAAGGGCCACTACCGGCCTCACACCGTCCACGGGCCATCTCTGACAGTTTTCTCTGAAAAGCAGGAACCTTAAGGACCATCTCAGCTTGTTCTGTCAAAGTTCAAAGGTCACTTTCTGAGGGAACCTGCATGTCCAGTTTAAACAGCATATGCCAAGCAGTCAATACAGGGACAGGTTCTTGTCCAATGGTTAACCATTGCCACAAAGAAAGTAGACTCCATATGGATTTCTTCAATGCCCTTTTTCTCTTGAAGTAGATTGGGGCTGCCAGGAGCAGACCTGTCTCACTGTCCAGAAAAGTCTTTAAGTTCTAAAAATATTTTAAATGCCATATTCTATGGATCTCTGAAGTGTTTGAAGAAGACCTGTTCATCTAAAATATTTGATCTTGAAAACATATCTAACATGACTATGTCTGAGTGTAATGTCTAACTACTAATTTGCATTGCTTTATATTCTAATTAACTGGAAATAAAACTTTCACGGACTAGCAACTTGCGTTACAATGTTAGATGAACTCAATAAGTATACTACCTTAAACAAGCATAGAAATATTTGTACAATGACACAATTAATCTCAATATACACAATTTGTATACAGAAAACTAATGCAATGTAAAATATTTAAAGCTAGTAAATTCTTTTAAAAGAAGATTCCATAATCTATCCTTATATCCTATATATCTGTATCCCCTTTTCTTTCTATTTTTTTAGCACAAATTTTGAATCTAATCATTCTTGCTTAACTTTTTTTCTAGCCATAACTATGAACAATTTTTAACCAATTAACCTAAACAATGACAATCATTCATAACCCATTGAACAACCAAAACCAACCCACCCCACCACTTGGGAATGTGGGTGCTGTGTTCTTAAATTTACTTCCTGCTGACTGGAGGTGACAGCATCTTTTGAGGATCCTGAAAAGTTTTGTTAAATGTCAAGTAAGTCCTGAAATAAGTAGCTGTGCCATTTGTTGTCCAGTCTCTGCATAACATGAAAGTGCACGGCTTGTCTCAAGTCCTGACTATAGTAGTCTGTGACTATGGTTCATCTCAGTGAGCTGCCTCAAAAATCTCCTGAGCAGTTTGTAGTCCAAATCTGATCTTTGGTTGGTGTTTGTCAGCCTAGTGGCTTTGTCAGAGTCCATTTAAATCATCGTTGTGGGGCCCCATCTTTCTTTTGGATACTTCAAGTTTGCAATTAGACCCTGTCCTGGATCACTGCAGAAAACTGATAAGAGACTAAAACCCAACACAATGTACAGGAAAGTAAACATATAACAATTTATTGAGCATAGGATTAGTAACAATAGAATAGTCCCTTATTTTAAGTTATTCTTCTGTCCCATATCAGGTGGCTGTTCTGATATGATACAGAGATATTGTATTTTCCTTTAATAAGTATGCTTGAGTTTAGAGGACAGAGCCATACTCCAACTCTAAAACCAGCTTTAAATTATATATAAACTGGGACTTCAACTTATAAAAAATTGTAGAGGTTAAGCAATGAGATTTTACCCTATGAAGTATACTGGTACCAATAGTTACCATATTCTTTTGCTTGTAAATTTTCCTGGATAGCCTCCCTTTTGCTTTAGATGTCTAGATGTCCAAGGTCTTTTCACTTCTTGAAGATGGGTATTTCCAGTTTTCTGTAAAGACAAAAACAGAAACCTGCCCACACCCTTTGTTTTTTCTTACAACTTAAAGAATTGTAATATGGGTGGATGAGCTATCAATTCTTAGGTTCATGAAGTTTCTCTGGTTCAAATCGAGTTTTAATTAATTTTGATGGTATTCATAACTTTTCACCCGTGGAAACAAAGCAAAACTCTTTCCCCAATGTAGCACCTATCCTGGCTTCCATTCAGAGGTTAGTACATCTTTGAAGTAAACAGGCTGATTTAGTTCAGCTGTTTTTTCTACAGTCCAATGCCTTTCAGCAGCTGTTGTTCCTTTCTCATTAGCACTGACAAGATTCAAAGTTAACAAAGTGTTGGGGAGCCGCTGGCCACAGCTCCTCAAGGTGGCGCCAATATCAGGTGCTGGCCAACCCGCCTGAGTCAGTAAAGAGCGCACGGTTTGATACTCTCGAGAGACTGGTCTCTCCGCCTCTCCCGTGGCGTCATGTGGGATAATGAGCTGCAGCCTATAGAAAGGTGACATGTCCAAGGCAGAGGCCTTTGGTCTGTATAAAGGTTGGGCTTTCCTACCTCGTGCTCTCTCTCCATTTTCCGTAAGCTAAGTGCTCTCCCTCATAGAGCATTAAAGCATTGCTGCAGAAGGAACCTACGTGTGTCGTGCCTTTTCTTGCGGGCGAGAAGTGGGGCACGGGACAACAAAGCACTATGTACTCTATCTCTGGGGGTCTTTGTTATTCCTTTCTGATTATTTAGCATATCCTTTAGAGTTCAATTTGATCTCTCTATGACTGCTTGCCCTGTAGGATTGTGTGGTATTCCTGTAATATGCTTTATATTATAATAAGCAAAAAATTGTTTCATTTTGCTAGAGACATATGCCAGAACATTGTCAGTCTTAATTTGTACAGGTATTCCCATGATGGCCATAACTTCTAGCAAATGTGTGATTACAGAATCAACCTTTTCTGAACTCAAAGCAGTTGCCCATTGAAATCCTGAAAATGTATCTATTGTATGATGGACATACCTTGATTTCCCAAATTCTGTAAAATGAAATACATCTATCTGCCAGATTTCATTTCTATGTATACCTTTAGGATTACTTCCTGCTGGCAATGGAGTTTGGTTATAGAAAAAACAGGTGGGACACCTTTTTACAATGTCTTTGGCTTGTTACCAAGTGACAGAGAAATCTTTTTCTAATCCTATTGTTATTGACTTGATGCTTTTTATGAAATTGTGAGGCCTCTAATACATGTCCTATTAATAACTTATCAATTTCATCATTACCTTGTGCTAAAGGGACCTGGCAGACCCCTCTGGGATCAAATGTGTATTATATAAAAAAGATGATTTCTAGTCCTGATTATTTCTTGTAACTGAATAAATAATGAAGGTAATTCTGATTCATCATTAATAAAATCAGTCGTTTCAATGTGTAGACCATCTCTTTCTGCATACTGAGAGTCAGTGACTATGTTAAGAGGTTCAGTAAAGTCCATTAATACCATCAGGATAGCATGTTATTCTGACTTTTGAGCAGAAGGGCTTTGAGCCACTTTACTTATATGTTCTGATTCGTAACCAGCCTTTCCTGATTTGTTTGCATCAGTATAAATGTAGGGGGCTCCGGAAATTGGTTTATCTGGTACAATACGAGGAAGAATCCAATTCGTTTTCTTTAGAAATTCAATTCTTTTGATTTGAGGATATTTGTTGTTACTATCTCCCAAAAAATTTCTGCAGGCTCTTTGCCAAGGTTCACTTTATACCCACAATTGGTCAATTTCTTCATTAGTGAAAGGTACAACAATTTCTGCTGGGTCCATTCCTGTCAATTGACCAAGTCTTATTTTCTGGATTCTGGGGCTAGAACAGAGGCGCGGCAAGCAGTTGCAGGGACTAAATAAGATAGCTGCCCCGGCGGGCACGTGAATTATTACTTTTTCTACTGAGGCACGGCCCCGTGAGCCGGGGACGACTTTGAAGGCTCGGTCCTGGTGCTAGAAATACTGCATCGCCACCGCGACGTGTCCGTTTCCGGAAGACGGAGGTCAAGGCAAACGCGATCCGGACAGGGTCCCCACGGACGGCGTCTAAAGGGTGATCCGTGTGTTCCGGAGGTCTGGCGGTGGGCGGTGTCCCTCTTGAGGCTCAGGGCCAGGGCCCATCCGGGTGCGTCCGACGTTAAGCGAACCCTGGACAGAGACTGGGGGGGAGGGGGCTATGACACCACGGCGAAGGCGGGGCGTATGCAAACGAGGCGGCGCGCGGTGGCTGCCGGTCCCGCTGTGCCGGGAGCTCCGGGCGCGGTGACTCTGCCTCCCGCGCGACGCGGGCGTGACTCTCGTGAAGGGAGGGGGTGGGCGAGGGTTGCGGAGGGCGTGGGCGGCGAGGCGTGTTGGCGGTGTGGGTGGGCGTGTGTTGAAGGTGAGCGGTGTTGCAGGGAGAGGGTGCGGGTGGGTCGAGCAACTCATACTTACCTGGCAGGGGAGATACCATGATCACGAAGGTGGTTTTCCCAGGGCGAGGCTTATCCATTGCACTCCGGATGTGCTGACCCCTGCGATTTCCCCAAATGCGGGAAACTCGACTGCATAATTTGTGGTAGTGGGGGACTGCGTTCGCGCTCTCCCCTGGTCTTGCTGGTGAAAGTCAGAGACTTCAGTTAGTTACTATCTCTAGTCTCCACAGCGGCTCTTTCGAGTACATGCACGCGGTATCTGTGTCTGTGTACCAACACTCTGTGACCCCCAATTCTACTTTCATAGTGTTTTTGTCTTCTTACTTGCTTGTTGGTTGCCTGGCTTGCTTTCTCTCTCTGCTGCTGTTACTAGACGCCGTGGGAGGATAGGCCAGCCTCCTTTCTCACAGACTCCAACCAATCAAAACCAACAGCCCAGGGATGGACTGAGTCCTTCCCCCCATCAATCACTAATTAAGAAAATGTCTAGTGGCGATGAATGCCTTTAAACCTAGGAGGTAGAGGCTGGTGGATCTCTTGAGTTCAAGGCCAGCCTGGTCTACATATCGAGTTCCAGGATAGCCAGGACAGGACTGTTACACAGAGAAGGAAGCCTTGTCTCAAAAACCAAAGTGAGAGAGAGAGAGAGAGAGAGAGAGAGAGAGAGAGAGAGAGAGAGAGAGGAGAGAGAGAGAGAGAGAGAGAGAGAGAGAGAGAGAGAGAGAGAGAGAGAGAGAGAGAGAGAGAGAAGCCTCACGGCCCGTTTTCTCAGTTTTCTCCCTTCCTAGCTTGTTGAGCTGACATAAATCTAGCCAGCCTTGAACTCAGTGATCCTGCACCACCAGTGTGTTGCTTGGATTAAACTGGCTGGCTAGCCAAAGTTAGTGTCATCTGAGGAGGAAACCTCCATTGAGAAACAGGGATAAGGCAGGAAAGGCCGAAGGGCATTTTCTAAATCAGTGGGGAACGCGGGAACGCCCAGCCCATTGTAGGCTACTTAGTGATCCTGGTCCTATAATAAGAAAGCAGGCCAAGCAAGCCAACAAGCAGCATCCCTCCATGGCCTCTGCCTCCAGGTTCCTGCCCTGAATCAGGTTCCTTCAGTGAGGATGGACTTGTGATGTGGAACTGTATAGGCTGCAATAAACCCTTTCCCCACAAGTTGCTTTTGGCCATGGAGCTTTTGTTTTGCTGGGTTTTTCTTTTCTCCCCACCCCTCCCGCCCCCCCCACCCCCCACCCCCCCACCTTCCCCTCCCCAGGGTTTCTCTGCGTAGCCCTCCCTGGCTGTCCTCGAAATCAGAGGTGATCTGCCTGCCTATACCTCCTGAGTGTTTGGATTAAAGGCACGGTGCCAACGCCGCCCATCAGTCAATAGAAACCCTGAGACAGGCAGTGCATTTAATTAGGGCTGTCTGTAGGTTGTGTGATGGTATACGCCATTATAAAACAATGTCTCCCCTCACATAACTTGTTTTGCTAAATGGTCACGCTGTCAAACTGCCTTCTAAATATACCCAGAGATTCATTTCAACTGGTCAGAGAAATGTTTCTCTACGTTGTTGTAGAGGTTACCGGTCCAAAAACTAATAGGTAACCGTCACATGAGCACTCGACTGCAGATGAATCCCCCCCCCCAACCTCTGAAGAAGAAAGTAAGAACTGTCAGCGTGGGAGGAGAGCTGTGCTGTGAATTGCTGTCTGCTAGACTCGATGCGGCTCTGGTTACATGCACACGATGCTTAGTGGTTTAGAGCACTCACTGCTCAATTGCAGGTCCAGACCCAGACACTAAGCAGTTCCGCAGTTCCCAAAGCTCTAACTCGTGGTCCGACTTGGGGCAGCAAGCGAAACTGGAAGAAGAGAAAATAAAGAAGTCTGACATTTATACCAGCAAGATCAGGGGAGAGCGCGAACGCAGTCCCCCACTACCACAAATTATGCAGTCGAGTTTCCCGCATTTGGGGAAATCGCAGGGGTCAGCACATCCGGAGTGCAATGGATAAGCCTCGCCCTGGGAAAACCACCTTCGTGATCATGGTATCTCCCCTGCCAGGTAAGTATGAGTTGCTCGCCCCACCCGCACCCTCTCCCTGCAACACCGCTCACCTTCAACACACGCCCACCCACACCGCCAACACGCCTCGCCGCCCACGCCCTCCGCAACCCTCGCCCACCCCCTCCCTTCACGAGAGTCACGCCCGCGTCGCGCGGGAGGCAGAGTCACCGCGCCCGGAGCTCCCGGCACAGCGGGACCGGCAGCCACCGCGCGCCGCCTCGTCTGCATACGCCCCGCCCCGACCGCCTTTTCTGTGTGTGTGTGTGTGTGTGTGTGTGTGTGTGTGTGTGGGTGTGTGTGTCTCTGTCTGTCTGTCTGTCTCTGTGTGTGTGTGTGTGTGTCTGTCTGTCTGTCTGTCTGTCTGTCTCTGTGTGTGTGTGTGTGTGTGTGTGTGTGTGTGTCTGTCTGTCTGTCTGTCTGTCTCTGTGTGTGTGTGTGTGTGTCTGTGTGCCTGTGTGTGTGGCGGGGGTGGGGGTCCAGTTGACGGTGATGCTGACAGACGAGAATCATCTCTCTCTCTCTCTCTCTCTCTCTCTCTCCTCTCTCTCTCTCTCTCTCTCTCTCTCTCTCTCTCTCAGCGCGCCGTGTAGCCTAGGAGGACCCCAACGTTGGGATCCTGTCTCTGTGCCTCCGTCCACTCCCGGGGATCACGCACTCGGGGCTTTGTGCTCAAGGCTTTCTCCTAGTACCCAAGACCACCAGCCCAGGGGTGGCACCGCCCACAAGGGAGGCCTGAGTCTTCCCTCCTTCACCACGCGTTAAGAAAATGCCCTTCGGGCTTTCCAGCCTTCAGCAGCCAGCCACCACGACCCCTTTCAGCAATCCAACCACTCAGGCGGCGCAGGATCCCTGCGAGTTCAAGGCGAGGTATCTGTGGCTGGCCTACTACATATCTAGTCCCGGGCCAGCCAGGGCTACCCGGTGAGATCTTGTCTCAAAACCAACCAGAAGCACACGGAAACCAAATCCATAAACCGAACGAACGAAAGTGGAGGAGGTAGGAGAAAGGCTCAGCGGTGTAGAGCCACGGCTGCTCTTGCAGGGGACCGAGGTTTTATTCCAGCCTCCACGATTACAACTATCTGCAACTCTAGTTCCAAGGGAGCCGATATCCTCTTGGGGCATGCACAGCTCCTTGCACACGTGTCTAGGTCACTCGTGAATACACATAAAATTAGTTTTAAAAATAGTAAATGGTGGAGGCTGGTTTCAAAGACGAAGTCGATCTGTAGGAGTGTGGCAAGGGTGGTAAAGAGAGTGACGAGGGTCGCAAACACGGTTGAGTTGCATTCATTGTGTGCGGGTATGAAAACACCATTAGTGAATAAAATGATTGTGTATAGCTGCTCTGCTGTATACGGATGGTTACACACAGGCAAAGGATAACCCCAGCACTCAGGAGGCAGAGGCAGAGGCGGAGGCCGGGCGGATCTGTGGGAGCTGGAGGCTGGTCTGGTCTACTTAGTGAGTTCTGGGATAACCAGAGCTACATAGTGAGAGAGAGCTTGTCTCAAACGAAACAAAACCAGACAGAGGGGGGAGTGTGGGGTGAGCTCTGTGAGTTCCAAGCCAGTCAGAGCCACACAGAGAGACCCCGTCTCCAACAAACCCAAACTTCAGCTTGGTGAGAGAGGGCGCGCCTAGCATGTGAGATCAATCGTCAGCACCAACGAATTCAGCAAATATAAATGCTAAATCGAAAAACCTGGGATCAGGCTTTGGACCTGTGGCATGTCCTTGGGAGGGGGGGGGGGGGAACTCTGGCCCTTGGCGGGTAAACTGAAGCACGGGAAGCCACGCTTCTTGGGACCCTTACCTTGGGTCACCTGTGTAGTAGTGGGGTTTCTCAGTCCCGGGCGGCCAGGGGCCTGAACCCACAGATCTGCTGCCTGAGACCCTTTAGCCGCCCAGCCACTCAGATCTCCAGAAATGACTCAGAAGCTTATATTAAGTCCATGCTGTTTGGCCTATGGCTCAGGCACTTTGCTAGCTAGCTCTTACATCTTAAATCAACCCATTTCTATTAATCTGTCTGCCACGTGGCCCGTGGCTCACCTGTCCTCCTTACATGTTGCTCTTTCGGGCTTCAGCTCGGTCTGCCTGACTCCGACCTGCTTCTCTTACCTATGCTCTGATTTCTCCTCCTACTTCTTCTATGGTGCCTGTCATGGCCCAAAACAGCTCCTTTATTTAAAGATTGAGATTCACAGCATACATAAACGCATTCCCACATCACTTCCCCCTTTCTGTGTAATCAAAAAGGAAGGTTTCAATTTTAGCATAGCAAAATTACATATAACAAAATAGCCATCAAGCAAGAATTATAGTTATAATATCTAGTCTATTTGTATTTAGCAAAATTAAAGAAAATACTCTTATTATCTACCTTATCTTTATGAATCTAAAGTTTCATGTCCAATATACCTTTTAAGTGACTAAGAAAAACTATACCTATAACTATCTAATCTTCAACTACATCAAAGACCTCAGAAGGATATATTTACCCAAGTAAACCGGAAGTACAAGCAAAAATCTAGACTTCTAAAATCTAGAAATGACAGAGATGATACCTATCTGCCTGGACAGTCACCCAAAGTTCCTTTATAAAGTTGGGGCATCCATCTTCAGCCTATAGGCCCAGAGTCTCTTTCCATTTCAGTGAAGCAGGGAATCTGTTCTGCCCATTCTGGCACAGTTCATCAGTTGCTTCTCCTCGAGTCCTGAAGAATGTCTGACAGTTTTCTCTGCAAAGCAGGAACCTGAATGACCATCTTGGCTTGTTCTGCCAAAGTTCAGAGGTCATCTTCCTATGGAACCTGCATGTCCAGTTTAAACAGCATACTGTCAAGCAGTCAATATAAGAACAGGTTCTTCTCCAGTGGCTTACCATTATTACCACAAATAGAGTAGACTCCATATGGACTTTCTTCGATGCCCATTTTTTTCTTGAAGAAGACTGGTGCAGCCAGGAGCAAATCTGTCTCACTGTCCAGAAAAGTCTAAGTTCTTAAAATATTTTAAATGCCATATTCTGTAGGTCTTAGAAGTATTTGAAGATTACCTACCTAATTGAAATATATCTTTGTATATCCAAAAATTTAACTAACATGCATTTTTAAATTATACATTACAATCCTAAATCAGTTACATAAACATCCTGTCTTAAACAAGAGTAGAAAAATATATACAGCACAAGAGATTTGACCTTAAATTTGTATCAATAAACCAAAATCTATACCAATGTAAAACATTTTGAGATTAACAGCTGATTTCCTGATCTAAGTAAATTCAATAATCTAATTTTTAAAAATCATTTATATACCATATCCCCCTTTTCTTCTTAGAAAGAGATTAACTATGATCATTGACCATTTATAATGAAAACAAACATCTAGAAACAATATTTGGGGAATTTGGGCGTTGTTTTCCATTACTACTTCCTGCTGATTAAGGGGCGTTGAAAATCTCACGGTTGTTGAGGCTGGATCAGTCTGCAGCTCTGAAGCTGATATGGCCGGCCATCTCTTCCCATCAGGTTTTTTCAGGGGGTCTTGGTTGATGAAACCATATTTGCCTGGAAGCAATCCGCAGGTTCTCATCTTCTGTGGAAACAAAAGCAGAACTCTTCCAAAGCAATAAATCCTTAGACACAAATTTCAAAATCAAAATACCTTTAAAATATATATTTTTGTTTAACTTAGTAGCCTTTGCATTTTTAATCCATTGTCTTTCTGCAGTTAGCTCATTAACAGTTAAAAAATTAAAAGAAAACACAACAACAGCCAAAATCCAGATTTTGTGTCTATTTCCCATCTTTACATGGCTTATTATATTTTTATTACTCGATTTTTATTACTCGATTTTTAAAGACTTTATCCTCTTTCTATTCTCTCTGAAGCCTATGTACCTTTTACACACATTGTAACCCGTTTACAGGTTTTTCTTTTCATCTGAATCTGTTTTATTGTGAATCCTTAATCATCTTCCAACCATAAGAGCTTTTAAAATACAATCTCTTAAAGAGCTGCATAGTTTTTGCCGAGGAAGCAGAATCAGTAAGTTCTCTTAAAGGGACCGCGTCCCTGTTCGTGGCCAGCAAACAGAGCAGACCCAAGAAAATGTTGCTACTAAGAAACTGTCTTTGTTTCCTTTTTCGTTCAAAATAAACAGAAATCTAAAATCAATCACATGTTACTGAGTCTTCTGTGAGACTTCAGGAACTGGCCTAGTTGCAGCTTACACTGCCTGCTGCCAGTCCGCCAGTGCCATTTTGAATGTGACCTGGACACCACGCTTTCTTTGTACAATGACCCGCTTCGTATACACAATTTGGAAGCTGCCTTTGCTCAGTTTCTGCTAAAACCCTTTTTAAACTTTCTCAGGCATTAAGTGGATAATTGACCCACGTTGGAGAGGCACCATCTGTAGTAGTGAGGGTTCTCGGGTCCCAGGCGGCCAGAGACCCAGACCCTGCCGTGCCAGACCTCTTAGCCACCTGCTGCCCACCGCTGCCACTCAGGCCCCCAGAAATGACTCAGACACTTATATTAACTTGGCTTAGGCACATTGCTAGCTAGCTCTTACATCTTAAATCAACCCATTTCTATTAACCTGTCTGCCACGTGGCCCGTGGCTCACCTGTGCTCTTACATGTTGCTCCTTGGGCGGCTTCAGCTCGATCTGCCTGACTCCACCCTTCCTTTCCTACCTATTCTGATTCCTCCTCCTACTTCTTCTATGGGCCTGTCATGGCCCAAAAGAGCTCCTTTATTTAAAGATTGAGATTCACAGCATACAGAAAGGCATTCCCACACCACACCTGAGTTACTTGCTTCCAACCAAAGTGAAAAGGGGAAACCTGGGACCTATTCTTCAAACTCGAAACCAGCATGTCGGGAGAACTGGACTGTCTTTTTTTTTTTTTTTTTTCCCCTTTCACAAAAGACTTGAACATTCCAGAACAGTTGACATTCGTGCTGAACTCAACATTTGAAAGTACCCTGAGGCTGGAATGAAGACTCAGAGGTTAGGAGGTTCAGGTATAAAGATCATCTCGAAATATGTAAGATCAATATATACATACATATATAACTTGCTGTCGTGATATTAGTGGTCATATAGAGATAGCATTAGCTGATTCGAGAAAAAGGCACGTGGTGATTTCAGGCTTGAGCCTCTATCGGGCAACCAGGAATTACGTTTGTGTGCCGCCGGACATACTTAACAGAGTTGCTGGGGACCGATGTAACATCTCTGGGATCTGCTCCATAGGACGACATTTAATACGTTTAGGTTTTCTGCAGTGAACCGTGGCCATTCCTAACAGTGACCTCTGAAGTCTCCGTTCCGAGGATGACGGGCCCCACGAGTCCACCTGGCTTGTGTCCCGGTAGTCACGTCAGAGGAGCAGCCGCAGATGAAATGGAGTCAGGTGGTCAGCCCGCCAGGAAACAGAACCCTGATGGGTGAACGTCGGGACAGGCAAGGCCCCGGGACCCCACACCCCACAGTGTCTTGCTTCTGCTGCCGTCCTTCTCTGGTGTCTGGCATGGTGGTGTGAGTGGGTGTGAGATGATCCCCACTGCCTGCAATGTGGTGTGTTTATCTCCTGGAAGTGTCCCGTCCTACCCGGCAATTTTTACCTGTGGATTATTGTGATGATTTCCTCCTAAACCGTACCGTTTAACCCAAGTGATTTTATACAATAAGCTGATAGGGTTAGGGTAAATAGGATTTTGATGACTGGGGTTTTAAAGTAAATGTAGTGGGGGCTTATGGTAGAGGTTAGTCTAGTTAGATGGGTAAAGGCAGGATAAAATGCTGCTCCTGCCTCTGATGAAGCAGAGGCTGTCGCAGAGGGTAAAAGATAAAACACGGAAGTGTCAAAACAGCTGGAACACACGAGTTTCTATGGAAGAGCTATGTACACCATCGCTTAGGTTTAAGAAAAGATTTCAGAAAAACAGATGAGTCCCAGGAGCTGGGTTGGCTTGAATTCTTTTAATCTTAACCTTGTGAGATAGGTCAGCAGGTTTCGGGGTGAGGGCGTCGCAGCCTAAGCAAAACCTTAGAGCCGACCTCAGGTTAAACTAAGATGTTTTCTTAATGGCTCTAAGGTTCGCAATCAAAAATCAAAGCAGCCCAGTTATCACTAGCTTACGTACTTTCCTTTCAAGGACTAGTTGGTCATCAAAGATGATTAATTAATTCCTTGTACTCATTTCTGTCCATAATCTCAAAAACAACAACAACAAAATCTTTTGATGATTAGTTGTGCACCCTAAAGATTTAAAGTAGAGCTGACTGATAGTTTTTCATGCATAAAAGTTTAGGTTTGTGATTCCTTTAAAATTCCTTTCCTGGGACTGGTGGTGAATGCCTTTGATCCCAGCTCCAGGGAGTCGGAGGCAAGCAGCTCTCTGTAGTATGAGGTTTCTTGCCAGGACTTTTGGGCCTAGCCTCAGGGTTTAGACCCGAAAGACCCACAGACCCGCAGAGACACACGGATGCTTATGATAGTTTTAGGCTGATCGGCCTCAGGCCCAGGCATATAATTCGCTAGCTCTTTACCCTTAATCTAACCCATGACTCTTATCCTGTTCAGCCATGCGGCTAGGTACCTTTCCTCAGAGTAGCATGGTTGTCCTCTGGTTCTTCCGGTTTCTCTCTAACATTCTGCTCGTTCTTCCGGTTCCCAGAAGTTTCTTAGTCTGGTAGCCCTGCCCACACTTCCCGTCTGCCTTTGGCCAGTCAGCGCTTTTTATTAAACCAGTGGGTGGGATAATTATTTACAATGAAACAACACAATCCCCTACAGATCTCCATGAGTTCAAGGCCAGCCTGGTCTTCAAAGTGAGTTCCAGGACAGCCAGGCTGTTAACACAGAGAAACCTGTCTCTCAAGAAACAAACAACCACCACCACCACCAACAACAAATGATTCCCTATAATATTACTCTTCAAGATAAATAGTAAAGTGATTGGTCCTTTCTTTGTAACTGCAAAAACGAGCCTGCCAGTAAAAAGAACTGGCTGAGAGGAATATCTTGCTTGCGTACACTCCATTAAATCTTTAGCAAACTGCTTGAGTATGAATGTATGAACATAGGTTCTTGGGGATGATTTGTTTTTCACCTATAATACGTAAAATGTTGAATCATGTAAGGGATATATGACGGCGGAAATCCAAGCTTAATATGTATTAAAATATACGCCAACACTCACGATACAGGTAACAGTTTATATATAGACGCCTGATAGACTGGATTATCCACGCGGTGAACAATGGATGCCGAACCGGTCTCTCCAGCAGACTGGAACCAGGAAACAGGGCTTTCCAAGATCCCAGCAGCCCCTTATGAATAGGGTTGGCCTTCCGGAGCTGGAACCCTGAAACCCTGGATAGGCCTCTTCCGACCTTATCAGCGGACACCCGAACCCCACCACAGATATAGAAAACATGCTGTTTCTTACTTCTGTTCATTGTCATCATTTACTTGAAAAGATAGAATGTAACCGCATTGTAAGTTTCCATAATGAAGAGGGAGAAAATGGAAGAATTGAGTTAGAAGGTAGGCATCAAGAATGAGAGTGGTAAGGAAGACAGAAAGGAAAGAAAAGCATCAAGAGACAGAAGAGATACGAAGAGAGAACACAGACTCAGAATACAAAAGAATAAAGAAAGGGTCTGAAGGAAACCGTCAAGAGAGCGCGTGGTGTCTTTCCCCTTACTCCCTCAGATTTAAAACACCAACAAAAGTAAGTCACAGTATACTGACTGAACTTCCCTTTGAACCCGGTGCTGCTGGAGGCTGGTGCCCCAGATATGGAAAACTGTGGTCACACCACCCACAGATGAGCTTTGGAGTACGCACTGCTCAGGATGACTCGAGGAGGCCAACTGACACGGTCCAACCTCCACGGAGCAGTAGTCCAGCCAGGGCTTCAGGTAGACCCTATACTCTCCAGTTAGTTACTCAGAGACAGGCCACAAAGGATGCAGCCAGCTCTCCCGAACTTGAGCATATCTTGTTTCTCAACGTTCCAGGTTTGCATCCAGTGACTAAGGCCATGCAAAGGCCGTAAGGAGCCTAAAGGTGTAAATAGCTCACAGACACATTATTTACCAACAAACAAAACCGAAACAAAACCCTCATTTCCTTCGGGACCCGCCTCCTCGTCCTCCAGTGAACTGTGCCAAAACAGGTAGGAGAAGAGTTTGGCAAAAGTGGGCTGGGGTCGTAGGAAGGGATCCGAACTGCCAGAGCTTCCTGAAATAGAAAAGAGATCCTAGAAAGCCAAAGGCAATACCTGGCTGAGAAAGGGATTATTAGTAAGTTAGTAAGAGCACTCTGTCTTTCTAACCGGAAAAGTCAGGGGAGAGCGCGAACGCAGTCCCCCACTACCACAAATTATGCAGTCGAGTTTCCCGCATTTGGGGAAATCGCAGGGGTCAGCACATCCGGAGTGCAATGGATAAGCCTCGCCCTGGGAAAACCACCTTCGTGATCATGGTATCTCCCCTGCCAGGTAAGTATGAGTTGCTCGCCCCACCCGCACCTTCTCCCTGCAACACCGCTCACCTTCAACACACGCCCACCCACACCGCCAACACGCCTCGCCGCCCACGCCCTCCGCAACCCTCGCCCACCCCCTCCCTTCACGAGAGTCACGCCCGCGTCGCGCGGGAGGGAGAGTAACCGCGCCCGGAGCTCCCGGCACAGCGGGACCGGCAGCCACCGCGCGCCGCCTCGTCTGCATACGCCCCGCCCCGACCGCCTTTTGTGTGTGTGTGTGTGGGTGTGTGTGTCTGTCTGTCTGTCTGGCTGTGTCTGTCTGTCTGTGTGTGTGGCGGGGGTGGGGGTCCAGTTGACGGTGATGCTGACAGACAGAATCTCTCTCTCTCTGTGTCTCTCTGTCTGTCCCTCTCTGTCTGTCCCTCTCTGTCTGTCTGTCTGTCTGTCTGTCTGTCTGTCTGTCTGTGTCTGTCTTATCTGTCTGTGTTGTGTGTGCCGTTGACCGTGATGCTGACATTGAGCTCTCTCTGTCTCTCCTTCTCTCTCTTTCTCTCTCTCTCTCTCTCTCTCTCTCTCTCTCTCTCTCTGTCTCTCTCTGTCTCTGCCTCTCTCTCTCTCTCTCTCTCTCTCTGTCTCTGTCTCTCTCTGTCTCTGTCTCTGTCTCTGTCTCTCTCCCTCTCTCTCTCTCTCTCTCTCTCTCTCTCTCTCTCTCTCTCTGTCTCTGCCTCTCTCTCTCTCTCTCTCTCTCTCTCTGTCTCTCTCTCTCTCTCTCTCTGTCTCTCTCTCTCTCTCTCCCTCTCTCTCTCTCTCTCTCTCAGTGCGCCGTGTGGCCTAGGAGGACCCCGACCCTCGGATCCTGGCTCTGTGCCTCCGTCCACTCCCGGGGATCACGCACTCGGGGCTGTGTGCTTGCTCCGTGAGCGGGTCCATGCCGGCCTAGCTGCACCACGGCCCAGTGAAAAACCTATGTTGCTGGGGAAAAGCTGGCGACACGTTCTCAAGCAGAAACCATTTACCAAACTGACTTCGGTGGCTGCTCACGTCTGTCGTCCTCACGGTCCGGACCTACTGCCCTCATTCTTAATATAATACTTATGGCGGCAGGAGAGGGGTGGAGGCCGGGACCACCGGCGGAGGCGTTTTTCTCCAGCTCCCTGCACAGGTCTGCTGACCTTCTGGGTGAGGAAAGAAACAAACAAACAAACAAACAGAACAACAACAACAAACCCGTCCTCCCCAGCTGAGGTGCTCGTTTTAGTGACACCCCCTCCACCCCCGTCAAAGTTAAATCCAAAGAGAGCTCTTCACCACCTCTTTACATTTTGCTTGCTGTTCCAAAGGAAAAAGATGGATAAGGGTGGACATGCTTTCACCATACGACCCAGAGTATGTCACGTCACTTCAAAAGCCCTTCGGCCTCGTCCTTGTGTGTTGTGTTGTGACTTTTCCCGGGGAGCTGTGACACATATGCGTCTACTCGTTCTAGCGGGGGAGCCCACCACAGACCAAAGTGTGGATTTTTGTCACCGTCCGACTTGGGGAACCAATGAGTTTTCTTGACATTATTTACAAAGTTACAGGTCACTTGAGGGAGCCCAGGGGAAAGCTCACAGAAGCTGGGAGCCTAGTCCACCGTGGCTCACGGCCTGCAGGCAGCTCTCAAGCAGGTTGGAGAGTGTCCCCTCCAGAGTCTTCTTTGAGCCAAGCCTCTCCTCCAGGCAGCCGCTCTGCTCTCAAGGGCTTTTTTTTTTTTTTTTTTGGAAGCCAGCTCCTCTGACAGAGATTCTCAGCAGCCTTTATTGTTTACTCGTAGGAAGGAGGGGACCCAGTGGTTCTGGTAAGTTTCAGGGATTCCCTGAAGCTATTTTGAACTGTGTACCTCCTGGCTTAAGTAGTTTCAATCTCCCAGGAAAATGCTACGAGCCCGTGAGTGTGAGTGTACGTGTGTTGTGTGCAGGTACTCACAGAGATCGAGAGAAGGTGCCAGAGACCCCGGAACCGGAGTTACAGGCGGTCTTGAGCCGCCTCGAGTGGGTGCCGAAAACCTCACTCTGGTCCTCTGCAAGAGCAGGACAGGCCCTTGGGAGATGAGCCATCTGTCCAGCATCTCGCTTCCGATCTCGGTAGATGACTCTGCCTCCTGATGGAGCAGCCTTCTGTTTTTTTGATACAGGGTTTCCCTGTGTGGCTTTGTAGCCTGTCCTGAACTCACGCTGTAGACCAGGCCGGCCTGGAACTTACAGAGATCCTCAGAACTCAGAGAGATCCTCATGCCTCTGCCTCTGGAGTGCCACGTATAAGGCGAGCACCGCCACCGCCTGGCAGGAGCAGCTTTTTAAAATCCAGCTACCTGAGGTTCTCTCGGTGGTCCGTTTTCTGCACCGTGCTCCTCTTCACACAGCCTTACATCCTCACTGGCCAAGTAAGTCAGCAGGTCAACTGGCTTCTTAGGGCTCCAGCTCCGCCCTTCTTCACACTCACTTCCCAAGGCCCACCGACCTCTCGCTCAGCTGTAAGCTCTGGGCCTCCCACCAGGGCATTCAGCTTCTGGGGTTGGGATACCACGGACACTTGGTACAAGCTCTAGTTCCACCTCTCCTTAGATTCCTGGGGTGATGGGCAATATTTGATGTCACCCCACGGTGGTAAATCAGTTCAGAGTGGCTCTGTTTGCAGAGACAGGCAGCCAACTTAATCAATGACCTACCTGTTCCACAAGCACAAAGTGGCTTTCCTAAGTAGTCCCCCCTCCCCAACGTTCTCTTTACTTTGGGTTTCACTCATTAAATCTGTGGGCGTGTGGGCGCTAAAGCAAGCATGTTCAGGCCAGGGGCCAACTTCTGAGAGGTGGTTCCACCTAATGGGGTCTGGGGATCACATTCGGGGTGCCAGGCTCACTAGGCAGTTACCCAGTGAGCCACAGTGCTGCCCCCAAACCCTTCGGGGGAGGAGGAGGGTGGGAGAGCAGCATCTACGGAGATCCTTGCTGGCCTGGAACTTGCTAGGTAGACCAGGCTGGCCTCAAACTCATAGATGGCGTCTGCTGCAGCTGCCAATAAAGGTGTACACCACCCTTGTGTATTGAGGTGGGTTCTCACCTGGAGGTCTTGCCTGGCCTTACACACACAGGAGTCCTCCCCACCCCAACCCACCCCGAGATTACAGACATTTGCCACAACGCCCAGCTACATGTTTCTGTTTTTAAAAGTTTATTTTTTCGGCTGGAGAGATGGCTCGAAGGATTAAAGCGCTGGCAGCTCTTCCAGAGGTCCGGACTTCAATTCCCAGAGACCACATTTTGTCTAACAACTCTGTGTAATGAGATCTGGCGCCCTCTTGTGACCTGCACACATAAGTGAGGCAGGACACTGTATGACCATCTGTTTTATGTATGAACGCTCTCTCTCCATGTACACCTGTGCGCCAGAAGAGGGCATCAGATCCCACTATACAGGATTGTGAGTCACCTCGTGCTTGCTGGGACCTCTGAAAAAGTAGCTGGTATGCTTAACAGCTGAGCCATATCTCTTCATCCCCCTTCGTGTCATTTTGCAAGATGTTAGTGAGAAAGCCTGGCACACTGTCCACTCAATATGTATGTTAGCTTCTCCCACCCAAAGTCCCCTGGCTAGTCTGTACCACTGCTATTAACTACCCCACCTCTACCGACCCCATGGGAGGCACTCTAGCAGTGAGTCTAGGGCTCGCCAAACTGGCTTAGGGAGTAGACACACTTGCCGTCCTGGCTGGCAGCCTGAGTTTGACCCCATAGTCCACTTGGTCAAAGACCCACCAAGAGTCCCTGCCCTCAAGCACTACTCCTAGTTATTCAATAATGTAACGTGGGATCCAGGGGTGGTGGCGAACATCTTTAATACCAGCACTTGGGAGGTACCTCAATGAGTTCGAAGCCAGCCTGATGGGAGAGCAGGTTTCTGGACAGACAAGTGAGGTGTCTGAGTCATTTTGGGGGCCCTATCAGCGGCGGATGGCTAAGGGGTCTGGGGAGGCGGGTCTGGGGTCCGGACCTATGGGTGGACCCGGTCAGAAACCTTATTGTAACAGACGGCATCGTAACGTGGGGCAAACACCCACATAAAGCCAGAGAAAGATTAGAAAGGGCTCTAGAGCACAGAACCAGAGCCAGTAGCAGATTTCAAATTGTGTATCTGAAGTGGATCATTGTACAGAGATAGCATGACATTCGGGCCACATTCAAAATGGCGCCAGTGGACTGGTGGCAGGGAGTGTAAGCTGCCACCAGGCCGGTTCCTGAAGTCTCACAGAAGACTAGGTAGCATGTGATTGATTGAAGGTTTATGTTTACTTTGAACAAAAAGGAAACAAAGATGGCTTCTTAGTAGCAGCATCTTCTTGAGTCTGCTCTGTTTGCTGGTGGCGAACAGAGCTGCACGCGGTCCCTTTAAGAGAATTTACTGATTCAGCTTTATCTGCAAAAACCTATGTGGCTCTTTAAGAGAAGTGTGAGTATTATAAAAGCTCTTCTGGTTGGAAGATGATTAAGGATTCACAATAAAACAGATTCGGATGGGAAAAAAAAACCTGTAAATGGGTTACAGTGTGTGTAAAAGGTCCATAGGCTTCAGAGAGAAAAGAAAGAAGGTAGAGAAAGTCTTTAAAAAGAGAAATTGTGTAATAAAAATATAACGAGCCACGTAAAGATGGGAAATAGACACAAAATCTGGATTTTGGTTATTATTGTGTTTTCTTTTAATTTTTTAACTGTTAATGAGCTAACTGCAGAAAGACAGTGGATTGCAAAGTTTGCTAAATTGAAAGAGAAGATATATTTTGAAGGTATCTTGACTTTGAAATTTGTGTCAAGGATTTATTGCTTTGGAAGAGTTCTGCTTTTGTTTCCATGAAAAGATGAGAACCGGTGGATTGCTTCCAGGCAAATATGGTTTCATCAACCAAGACCACCTGAAAATTCTCTGATGGGAAAAGAAGGCCACATCAGTCTTAGGGCTGAAGACTAAGAAGATCCAGTCCCAAGAATCTGTAAGATTATCAGCGCCCCTCAATCAGCAGGAAGGAGTAATGGAAAACTATGCCCAAATTCCAAAAATATTGTTTATAAATGTTTGTTTTGACTATAAATGATTAATGGTCATAGTTCATCTCTTTCTAAGAAGAAAGGGGGGATATGGTATATGAGTGATTTTTTTAAAAATTAGGGTATTTAATTTACTTTAATCTAAAAATCAGCTGTTAATCTCAAAATATTTTACAATGGTATGGACTTTGGTTTACTGATACAAATGTAAGGTCAATTTTGTAATGCTGTATATATTTTTCTACTCTTGTTTAAATAGTCACCTATGATAACCAAACTTATGTTAGTTAGGATTTTTTAGGTATACAAAGATATATTTCAATTACATAGGTAATCTTCAAAGACTTCTAAGACCTACAGAATATGGCATTTAAAATGTTTTAAGATCTTAGACTTTTCTGGACAGTGAGGCAGGTCTGCTCCTGGCAGCACCAATTTACTTCAAGAGAAAACTGGGCATCGAAGTAACTCTATGTGGAGTCTACTTTCTTTGTGGCAATGGCTAGTCAATGGACGAGAACCTGTTCTTATATTGACTGCTTGACAGTATGCTGTTTAAATTGGACATGCAGGTTCCATAGGAAGGTGACCTCTGAACTTTGGCAGAACGAGCCAAGATGGTCATTCAGTTTCCTGCTTTGCAGAGAAAACTGTCAGACATTCTTCAGGACTCAAGGAAAAGCGACTGATGAACGGGCAGAGCAGATTTCCTGCTTCACTGAAATATAGAGACTCCGGGCCTGTAGGCTGAAGATAGATGCCCCAACTTTCTAAAGGAACTTAGGGTGACTGTGTAGGCAAATAGGTGTCATCTCTGTCATTTCTAGATTTTGAAAGTTGCTTACACTTCTGGTTTACTTGGTAAATATATCCTTTTTGGTCTTTGACCTAGTTGAAGATTACATAGTTATAGGTATAGTTTTTCTTAGCTGTTTTAAAAGGTATATTGGATATGAAACTTTAGATTCACAAAGATAAGGTAGATGATAGAGTATTTTCTTTAATTTTGCTAAATACAAATAGACTAGATATTTTAACTGAATTCTTGCTTGGTAGCTATTTTGTTACATGTAATTTCGTTATGTTAAAACTGAAACCTTCCTTTTTGATTAGATGGAAAGGGGGAGGTGATGTGGGAATGTCTTTCTGCATGCTGTGAATATCAATCTTTAAATAAAGGAGCTGTTTTGGCCCATGACAGGCAACATAGAAAAAATAGGAGGGGAAATCACAGCATAGGCAGGAAAGGAAGGGCTGAGTCAGAGACAGACCGAGCCAGCTGCCCAAAGGAGAAACATGTAAGGAACACAGGTGAGCCTCTGGCTGCACCGGGTCAGAAACCTTATTATAACAGACAAGGCATCACAGAGGAACTCTAAAAAAAAACCAAAAAAAAAACCCAAAACAAAACAAAACAACAACAACAACAACAACAAACGTGGAGAGATGTCTTAGCAATTGAGCGCCCTGCCCTGACTTGCTTGCTCTTCCTCAGACCCTGGATCCTTTCCCAGTGCCCACAAGGAGGCTCCAGTTCTGGGGGACCTGATGCTCTCTACCCTCCTTTCTCTGGTACTGCACACATGCGGCACACAGACAAGGGTCAGGCAAAGACATCCCTAAACAGTAAATAAAAATGAGCAAAAATCTATTTTTTTCAAAATATAATAATAAAGACATCAGAGGCCAAGGGGTGCCCTCCGTTCTCCCCTTCCCCTCCGAATGATAAAAACATTTGATAAAAACACAATCACCCATGAGGACAAGAACCATCGTACACTTTGGCCACAAACTATCCCTCAGCGCTCACACGGCACCTTCTCATTTCCAAAGCCCGAAACAATGCTAGCCACGACTAGGTAGGTGTAAAACCAATGGTAGCCACCATAGGCACTGGACAGCACCTAGGGTGGGTGTTAGGGCAGAGCCCTGGGGACAGAGTCTGGGAGCAGGATCCAAGGATCCAAGCTGGGCTTAAATAGCAGGGAAGGCTAGAAATGAGTGTCAGGCAAGAAAGAATAGCTGTGGCCAGTGGAGTTCATGGCTGGGGGTGGTCCTCTGTGAAACTAGAGTCTTACCCAGAAAGCCGGACAATCAAAGGTCTCTACTGGAAAGGGAAGACTCACCAATCAAGGCTTGTGGTGTTCAATCAAGCTGCAGTAGGGCAGATGGAAAGTGGCCTTGATTAGGAAGCCCCAGATGAGGCTCCCCTAGTGCTTATGTGCACCTAAGCCCAAGAGAGAGCCTATCCAAGTCATGTTGGCTTTACATGGAGAAAGACACACACTACCAGCACCACAATAGAGTTTATTCAGCAAAGTTGCTAAGTGAGTACAAGGGCAGAGAAAAGAGACTGTCTTTTATGTGATGTCTCCTCTTAAGAGAATGAATGGGCACAGATTTGCACAGTCTAGGGGCGTGCCCTCCTTCTGCAGCTAGTTCTGCCCAGGCCACGTTGGGCTTACCATGTAGCCACTACATGCCAGGAATTCTTATCTCTCATGTGGGTTATTGGACTAACGCGTTTACCATGCAGCTGCTACATGCCAGGAATCCTTATACCACTCTCTATCCCAGTTTTAAAATGACAGGATTTTGTTTGTGACCACAAACTGACAATCTCCTGCCTCAATCTCTCAGGGGCTAGTGTTACTATCATAAGCTACTGCACCAGCTGGAAAGTTCTTTCTTATAGTACAAAGTCAAGAGTCTCAGCCACTGTTCTATTGCTGTGAAGAGGCACCACGACCAAGGCTACTCTTACAAAAGGAAGCATTCACTTGGGGGCTGGGTTACATTTTCAGTCTTCCCTGCCTCCTACTCCCTACACTTCATGTTAAAGTGACAGGCATGGTGTGGTGATACACACCTTTGTAGGCATAAGTCACTAGACTGGATGGAAAGTTTTCCCTTAGAGTCAATCTATCTGCTTTTGCTTCCCAAGTGCAGTTATTAAAGGTATGCAGCACCACCCCTGCTCTGCTAAAGCTTTTTATTAATTTATTAATTTTGATACATGGCTTCTCTGTGTAGCCCTGGCTGTTTTGGAACTTACTCTGTAGACCAGGCTGACCTTGAACTCAAAGATCTGTGTCTGTGTCCAGAGTGCTGGAATTAAAGGCATGTACCATTAATGCCTGGCAAACTTTAAACACTTATTGCTCTATAGAGGACCCAGCTTTGGGTGTTTTGCAACTTCTTGTAACTATAGCCACAGGAAACCCCCCCCCCACACACACAAATGACTTGAAAATTTGAAAATTGAGACTGGAGAGATGTTTCAGCAGAGTATTAGCTACTCTTCTAGAGGACCCAAGTGTGTGTCTCAGAACCCACAAGGCAGTTCACACCTGTCTAACTTCAGTTCCAGCGCTTGTGACACCCTTATACAGATACACATACAGGCAAAACACCAGTGAACATAAAATAACAATAATTATATATTTTAAAAGGGAAACAATTTAAAAATTCTTAGGGATGGACCTGGTGGTGCACACCTTTAATCTCCAGCACTTGAGAGGCAGAGGCAGGCAGATCTTGTGAGTTCAAGGCCAGCTTGGTCTACAAAGTGAATTACAGGATGGGGGAAAACCAAAAAAACAAAAAGATAGCTCAGCACATTAGGGCCTTTGTCTCTGAAGTTGATTGAGTTCCATCCCAGAACTCACATGAGAGAAGGGAGCTGACTTCTACAAGTTGTCCTCTTTGACAGGTGCTCTCCTCCGCATGGGAACATTTTAAACACACACACACACACACACACACACACACACACACACACACACACACACACACACACACACACACAGATTGGCTCTCACCTGGGTAGCCTGAAACTCATTATATAGACCAGGCTGTCCTCAAACATACAGAAATCTGCCTTGCTTTTACCTCCTGAATGCTGAGTTAGGGGTGCGCCTCATCATACATAGAAGAAAAAAAAAAGCGTAGACATGTTTGTGGCATTCACCATGTTCATAAATGTGGCACCTGTGTACCCTTACACGTGTATTTACTGTGGGCAGAAGTTAGAGGTTACACTTCCTTGACACCCTCACCCCCTCCCCGTTGTTTACTGAGGCAGGGGTTCCTTGCTGTGTGAACTTGAGCTCACTGATGCAGCTTGGCCTGGGGAGGCCCCTTTCTCTGATTCTGGAATTGGAGTAACAGCAGATGAGCTGCCCCTACTCACTGCTGAAAACGGAAATCTGGTCGTCTGCAGGAGCAGTGGGCTCTTCACCATTCTTGCGTAGGCTTTGTGTGTTCAGTTAAACAGAGCTTTTGTGAGGTGATGTGTGACATCCAAAAGACAGCATTACACAGCTCTCCTCCCATTGATCGTTCTTACATTCTTCTGAGTTTCTTGAACCTTGGGTGGGGAAATTGATGTAGATCATGGGAGCATTTTGATCCGACACTAATATCCATGTGCTGCAGAGAAGCATTTATCTGACTAGACTTGAGAAAAACACAGATCTCTAGGTATATGATATCCAGAAAGCAAGTTGACAACTTACAACGTGACCACTGAGCCCAAGTCGTAGGAAGACACTTCCCGGGTACATAACCCCACATACATACAATCAAGCCTCATGTAATTTTTTGGGTCACTTGCAGAGAAAATAGTTTTGTAAGCTACCATTTAGGTACTTACCCTTTTAGAAGTCAAAGGATACAGAGCAGTGAAATACAACACAGAAGATACAAACAAACAGAAAATATGAGCGACTACTTCTAACCTTTATACCAGCAAGACCAGGGGAGAGCGCGAACGCAGTCCCCCACTACCACAAATTATGCAGTCGAGTTTCCCGCATTTGGGGAAATCGCAGGGGTCAGCACATCCGGAGTGCAATGGATAAGCCTCGCCCTGGGAAAACCACCTTAGTGATCATGGTATCTCCCCTGCCAGGTAAGTATGAGTTCCTAAGACCGGGCTCAGTCAGTCCATCATTATAGACCTACTTTGATTTACGGTATTTTATTTTATGCACCATCTCTCCTTCATATTAACTTGATCTAACAGTGTACCCTAAAAACACCCTGTATGCTATGGAAATATTATCCATCAATGGCATGAGGAGTCTACATGCCGGGAACCGGCATCCTCTGCGCGCATGTTATTTACATGCACCACGCCTCTGTGGCGAGGTTGAGGGAACGCTTGCGGTTTGGCCCCTAAATAAGACTCCGCCCACTATGGTTGGAGAACCGAGCGGGGAGGATTGATGATTGAGGGACAAGTCTGGAAACCAAAAGGGAGGTAAAAACCTATCTTTGAGGCCTGAGCCACCCAGAGCACACCTCACAGGCTCCAGGCAAAAAAATTCTAACTCATTGTCTCCTTCAGCAGAGAGAACTCATTCTCATTGGATTCAGTTCTCATTTACCTCTGTAATGTTTAGCTACTAATAGAAAATTGTATTTTTCATTGTGTTCTTCTGAGTAGGTCTATCAAATATTATTTATTTGCATACAATCACTAAGCCTCACAAACACTTGGGGAGAAAGGCCAAGATAACAACTTGGTAGAAAGAAATCAGATTGGATGGTGGCGCCCAATTGTTATCTCAACGCTCGGCAGGCGGAGCGAAGTCAGCCTGGGCTACATAACGACTTGCAGTTCAGACTAGCCAGTGAGACCGTCTCAAAAACTAACAAAGCAACAACAACAAAAATCCATAAAAACACAACTGCTGTTTTCAGCGAAAAAGAAAGCAGACGAGATCCCCACCCCCTTCTTTGCAGCCCTTTGCGGTCTACGCAGGCGCACAGGAAGGACTCGCCATACGAGCGGAAGTCGAATCTCGGGACGCTTTAGGGCGAAGTAGACCCTCGGACGGACGTCTGTGGTCTCCTAGGCGGCCATGAACCGGCTCCAGGATGACTACGATCCCTACGCGGTGGAAGAGCCGAGCGACGAGGAGCCGGCTCTGAGCAGGTGGGCCGCTGCCCCGCGGTGTCCGCCCGGCCCTGGCCGAGGCCCGTTGTGCTCGCCGGGCCCCCCAGTCTGGGCGGACCGTCGCCTGCCTCGGGGTGCTCAGACTCTGGGGAGCCAGGATGGACAGCAGTGAGGGTAGAGGGATGTTCCGGAATCACGGGGCCCCCAAGCGTAAGTCCGCAGATGGAACCCTGCTTCTTACCGTTTACTAGCACTGGGACTGAAGGCAAGTCAGTTCTCGGCGTCGCATCTGTATGAGACTAGGGAGGGACATAGGGCTTAGCATGAAATACTCATCTGGAAGACTATAAAATTAACGGAATAGTGAACTGGAATTTTTTTGGGTTATGATAGGGATAAATAGGAAGTTCTTGTCTTCCGTTGGTTTATCTGATAATAGGGGAAATGAAGGGGGTATCTTCGAAGGCTATCGTAGAAGATGACCCCTGATAGTTGAAGTTCTGTCGTACATTTGGAAAGGGAATTATCCTGCTGAGAGAACTTTTTTTTTTCTTACGTGTAAAACACATCTATTGCCCCTCCCCTTAAAAAAGAAAAAAAACCTTGCTGGATATTAAACCCAGGGTACTTTTTATCCATCCATCCATTCATCCATCCATCCATCCATCCATCCATCCATCCATGTTTCATTTTTTAAATTTAAATTTTATTTTTAAGACAGAGTCTCAGTGTGTAGCTCTGCCTGACCTGGAACTCCCTCTGTAGACCAGATTCCCCTTGAACTCAGAGAAACACTTGCCTCTGCTTCCGAGTGTTGGGGGTTAAAGAAGTGCACCTCCACACACTCCTCTATTAACTACATTCCAGGACAGTGGTTCTCAACCTTCTTAATGCTGAAACATTAATACGCTAGTACAGTTAGTTCTTCATGTGGTGGTGACCCCCAACCATAAAATTATCCTTTTTGTCTGTGTGCTCTGTGTTGTGTGGGTTGGTCAAAGAAAGAGGGTCACTCTGAGATGAATTCTGGGCTTTCTGGCAGCAGAGAGGAACAGTTTCTGTGAACTGAGCCCTGAACAACTGTACAAAAATGTATTTATTGTTACACAAAAGTTGTTTTGGGGTAAAACAAGTGCCTCATACCAAAACTCCTGACCTAGTTATATGTCCTTCGGAAGAAAAGCATCACACATGTCACTTTAGCCCTTATTGTGTACTGTTTCCAGTACCTAATAATCCCAGCTTGTGCCAGGACCATCTTGAGACCAAAGTCATGCAAAGGCTGTATGTACCGCTCCTTCAGAATAACAACACTATAAATAACAGAAAACAGTCTTTGTTTTCCACAGTGAGTTCTTCAAGATCTAAGGGCTTCTCAAAACAATTATTCATTCTGAAGTTACCTTAGATACAATGATTCCACTAATTTGTCTTTCTGTACTTGCTACTTTGTAACTATAATTTTGCTGTTATGAATCAATGTAAATATGCATGTTCAGGATATCGGGAATATGCCTTAGAAGGGGGTCGAGACACACAGGTTGAGAACCATTGCTGCTTTTTAAACAGCACTTGCTGAAGAAGCCTGAGGACCTGAGTTCTAGCTTCTGAACTATTGTAAAACGCTGGATGTGTTAGTATTCATCTTTAATCCCAGCACTTCTGTGGTGAGATGGGAGTTGGAGACAGGAGATGCTCTCAGAGGCTTGAGGACAACTAACCTGTAGTATATACTGTCAGAAACAAGAAAGACCTGTCCTCAACAAGGCAGATGGCAAGAAACAATTTCTCAAAGCTGTCTTGTGATTTCCAGATGCACTTGCACACATAAAAGCAGATGTGACATGAACACTATATCTTTACAAGGCTCCCTTCTACTGCCTGCAAGGATGCTATTCTCCTTTCTGCATTTGGTACTCATGTATCTCAGACTGGCTTCTCTGTGTAGGCTGGCTGTCCTGGAACTGGCTTTGTAGAGCAGGCTGGCCTTGAACTCAGATCCACCTGCCTCTCTGCCTCTCTTGTGTCAGGACTAAAGGCGTGTACCACCGCTGCCAGCACCTGCGCACACTCTCTTGCCCTGTGGGTCCCTTTCTGTCCTTGTACCCTACTGTACCCTCTGGATGTTAATTTATTCTCCACTTCTGTAATTCTGCTAGTAGGATGAATGGGATCCTTGGCCTGTGCTGCTGGAGGCAGAGTTACAAGCTTGGAGTTGTAATAGAGGTTATAATAGGGAGAACAGCATGCTGGCCTATTTAGCTGTCAGTAGAGTAGATCCTGGTTAAAACCTTAGCTGTTGCCAGGTGTGGTAGCACTTGGGAAACTGTGTAAGTTCAGGCCAGTCAGGCTGCGCAGTGAAACCTTGTCTCAAACAGGCAAACAGACAAGAAACCCACCCTTAGTCATCAGCAAAACTCACTGAAGTAAATTGCATCTTTCTGATGAACTCTCTGATGGAGCCTTGAAAGCACTATTTGTTAAGAAGGCAGAAGTCAGGAATATTCTGCCCATGGTGAGTCTGTTGTTAATTGGTGCAGGATCTCTGTATCCCTGCTTCTACTTCCCAAGTGCAGGATCATAGGTATTCACCATCACATGTATCTAGTGTAATGTTGTTGCTCAAACCCAGCCCTGTGCAGGTTGAATCTCAGCCTTACTATTATGTATATTTTCATACCGTATTAGAAAAGTCTTAGACATTTACCTTGTTCTGGTTGGAGACAGGTGCTCACGTAGCTCAGAGCTGGCTTTGACTCCATTGTGTAGCTGACGATGCTCTTGAACTCTCCACCCTCTGGCCTCCTAGCGCTGGGATTGCAGGTGTGCACCGCCATATCTGACTTAATTTCTTTGAATATTTTAAATTAAATTTTTTTCCTTAAATTTGCGTGCATGAGCATATGGTTGTCATGGCATATTATGGAGGTCAAAGGACAACTCTCTTTCTATGTGAGTCCCAGGGATAAAATTCGGGTCACCAAACTTGGTGACAAGTACTTTACCTGCTAATGAACTATACTGCTAGCCCCAGCTTGATTCATTTCTGTTCTTTTGTTTCTCCTAATTACTGATTTAATTTTATTTAAATCTTTTGATAGAAGGTGATATAAATGGACAGAAATTGGTTAGGAGAAATCAGAATGTAATGTTAGTTTCTTGGGGCTGGTGATAGAGCTCAGTGGTAGAATTATGTTTACTGTGCATGAAGTCTTGGGTTCAGTTACTAGCACCAGGAAAAAAATAATTATTGTGGTTTGTTTTCTCTTTCTACAGTTTTCTATAGCACTGTGTCTTTTAAGTGATAATATTTAATTGTTATTAACATTTCATGTTGAGATGTTAACTGTATATTAATTATATGGGGTTTTTTTTTTTTTTTGGTCTAAATAAAACTCTCAGTTCTGTGAAGTAAGTTTTTTTAGTTGATAGAATTATAAGCTGGTACAAGTATTAGAAAGCAATGTGATGTACAAGAAGCCAGAAGGAGGCATAGAAAGATGGCTCAGTGGTTAAGAATACTGGCTGTTTTTCTAGCAGACTTGAGTTTGATCCCAAGCACTCATATGGCAGCTTACAACTATCAAACTGTAACTCTGGTTCTGGGGATTCAGTGCCCTTTTCTGGCCTCTGAGCACCAGGCAATACAACTAATGCACAGATACACAGACAGTCAGGAACCTCCCCCCTCCCCTCTCAAACATGAAAGAGGCCAGGTGGTGGTGGTGGTGGTGGTGGTGGTGGTGGTGGTGGTGGTGGTGGTGGTGGTGGTGGTGGTGGTGGTGGTGGTGCAGCAGCACACCTTTAATCCTGGCCCTCGGGAGGCAGAGGCAGGTGGATCTGTGAGTTCAAGGCCAGCTTGGTCTACAGAGTGAGTTGCAGGACTACATATCAATCCTGTCTTCAAAAACCAAAAACCAACCGACCAGCTAGACAACCAATCAAATATGAACAAACCCTCTGAAAGTTGTAAGGATTAGCTGATCTATTGTCTATTAATGATGATTGCTAATATGTAATATGATAAGTAGATCAGATGTCAATTTGTAAAGCTTATAAGATGATAGAAGTTTTAAGTGATTTTATTTTGTTTTGTGATGCTATACTTCAAACCTAGGGCCTTACACATGCTATGCATCCCAGCCCTGATTTTAATATTTTTAATATTAGGGTCTGGAGAGAGGGCTCAGTGGTTAAGAGCATTGGCTGCTCTCCTAGAGAGGTCTGAGTTCAATTCCCAGCAACCACATGGTGGCTCATAACCATCTGTAGTGGAATCTGATGCCTGGCACAAAGGCATACATGCAGATAGAACATTCATATTTCCTATGCTTTAAATGTGTTCTAGTTCTGAAGACGAAGTGGATGTGCTTTTACATGGGACTCCTGACCAAAAGCGAAAACTCATCCGGGAATGCCTAACTGGAGAAAGCGAATCATCTAGTGAGGATGAATTTGAAAAAGAAATGGAAGCTGAATTAAACTCTACCATCAAAACAATGGAGGACAAGTTATCCTCTGTGGGGACAGGTAAACTTTGGGCTCAGTTCTCACAGGTATCTTGTAAGGGATTGTGTTCTTTTGTGTCTCTTTGTGTAGCAACTCAAGAATCACTGTGTGTGTGTGTGTGTGTGTGTGTGTGTGTGTGTGCGCGTGCGTGATGGGGATAAACCTGGGTCTTGTGTTTGCTAAGCAAATGTTCTACTACCTCTTATAAAGTTTTGAGTCAGGGTCTGGCTAAGTTACTCAGTCTGTCCTTGAACTCACTGTAGCCACGGAACCCTTCTGCCTCTCCTTCCTGAATAGCTGGGTGTCAGATCTGCATGAACGGGTCTGATTAATACAGTACTGACTGCATGAAGGAATGAAGTGCTTGATAGTTTGTGCCAGGGTTTTCATTAATGACTAATGTGTCATGTGTTATTGGAAAGATATTAGTTAGTACCAAGTGTAGTAGGAGGTTTCTGGCCCGGACTCTTGGGCCTAACCTCAAGGTTTAGGACCCACAGATTTGCAGTCCCGCAGTCCCACATTCCCACAGAGACACACAGATGCTTTCAATAGTTTTAGGCTGATTGGCCTAAGGCCCAGGCATATAATTTGCTAACTCTTTACCCTTAATCTAACCCATGACTCTTATCTTGTTCAGCCATGGGGCTCGATACCTTTTCTCAGAGCAGCATAGTTGTCCTCTGCTTCTTCTGGCTTCTCTCTGGAGGTCTGCTCTGTGCTTCCTGTTCTCTTAGCCTGGTAGCTCTGCCCACACTTTCTGTCTGCCTTTGGCCAATCAGCGCTTTTTATTAAACCAGTGGGTGGGACAAATATTTACAATGAAGCAACACAATCCCCCTATAACCAAGTACTTGTATTATTTCCTTTTGTAGTTTTTAACACAAGCCAAGAAGTAGCACTATATACCTTTTATCTCAGTACTTGAGAGGCAGAAGCAGAGGCAGGTGTATCTCCAAGTTTGAGGCTGGCCTAGTCTACAGAGTGAGTTCCAGAACAGCAAGGTCTACACAGAAAAAAAAAAAAAAAAAAACCTGTCTCAAAAAAAAAAAAAAAAAAAAAAAAAAGCCCACAAGACATACAAAAAGTTTTCTAGGGTATCATGACAGATTTAATGGTTTGTCACTACAAGTTTCCTGCCTCTTTGTAGTGAGTAGTAAAAATTGGTTTCTGAAAGGAGGACTGGTCAGAACTGGTTTTCATGTTGGTATGTGTTACAACTTGAAGAGCTGAAAGATGTAATTGAAGCAGAGGAAGAGTCAGGGTACAGGCATGAAGACAAGCCAGAGAAAGGATGTTTGGTTTTTGTCCATCTCCTTGTCCATCTCCTTGTCTCAAGTCCCTTGAAGCAGGACATCCTTTTCCTGTGCTCCATGGATTATTTGTATTGTGCACTGAAAGGAGAAACATATATGCCAAAAACCTGGAAATACAGCATTTAAATTTTAATTAGATTTGTGGGGAGAAAGAATGGTTTTCTCTTAATTTGGAAAATTTGTCAAGGAATAGTTCCCTATAGGCGGATAGGGCACAACTATTAAGTAAGTCACTGGTATAAGGATATTCTACTATACAAATGAAATTGTGAATAAATTAATACTACTTGAAGTGATGGAAATATATATGGAGCCTTTTTGTTTTGGGGGGATCATAGATGGTTTAATTTATAAACTTCACTTCTGGTTTGGTAGGGTCTTCTTCAGGAGTTGGGAATGTTGGAGCAGTCACAACAAAGTACTATGATGACATTTATTTTGATTCTGATTCTGAGGATGAAGACAAACCAGGTGAGTAGCTTTTGTTAGTGAATAATACCCACTTAGCAGTTATTTGATAGTAGATTATCATTCTGAGTTTTCTTTTTTTAAATTTAATTTTATGTTAATAGGTATTTTGCCTGCATGTTTATCTGTCTGTGCACCATGTGCATGCCTGGTGTCCTTGGAGGCCTGGAGAAGAGTTTAGATTTCCTGGAACTAGAGTTATAGATTGTGAGCCACCATGTGGGTGCTGGAAATCCAACCCAGTCCACAGGAAGAGCAGCCAGTGCTCTTAACTGCTGAGCAATATTTTCAGACCCTCTCTTCAAGTTTATTTTTAAGAAACTGTAGACTAAGCCAAGTGTAGTGGCTATAACCTTTAGTTTCAGCTGTTAGGATTTTGTGCACATTTTGGCGTGGTTCGCATATACCTGGTTATATGGCAGTGGGTTTCTATAGATGTATGTGGGAACGCGGCAGAAGGCAGTGGCGGATAGCAGGACACTCCTAATGGTTGTTTCTATGTGGAAAAGAACTTTATTGTCAGATGAATAAGGTTGTGATGATAATAGCCGAGGAAGCAAGAAGAGAAAGAGAAGGGAAGAAGGAGAGAGAAATGAGAGCCCCCCGAGAAAGGACAAAGGAAAGAAAAGAAGAAATTGTATGCTGTTGATGGGGTACAGAATTGGTTACTAAGAAAGGCAGGGGGTGCAGATGTGTGCATTACAGCAGCAGTTCTTAACATGTGGGTTATGACCCTTTGGGGAGTCGAACAACGTTTTTACAAGGAGAATATCAGAAAACACATATTTCCAGTGTTCTTAGGAACTGAGATACTGCTCCTCTATCTGCCTCCAGGTGGCCCACCCACATGCAGATATGCCCACATATGAGTAGCAAGTGTGATGACATCATCACGCCAATCCCTTCATACACCCCAAACAAATACAGGTGTCTGGGACAGGTTTGGTGCAGTAATGTGCTTACATAGACCAGTCACACATATGTTGAGAGCAGCTAATGTATTGAAAAGTATTGGAGGTAAAACTACACTTCAGGAGTTATAGTTACTGGGTAGATGTAAAATCATCAGAACCTGTTCCATGGGAACCTTATCTGGATTAGCCTTTTATATTCAGCCATGATGTGACTACTGCCCCCTTGAGATAGTAACAGGTATTAAAAGACAAAACAACAAAAAACAGAGGATGATAAATGATAGCAAATGTTTTGTTTTGTTTTTTGAGATAGGGCTTCTCTGTATAACATCTCTAGGTGTCCTGGAGCTCACTTTGTGTACTGGGCTGGGCTTGACCTCACAGGGGTCCACCTGCCTCTGCCTCTCAGTGCTGGGACTTAAGGCATATACGCTGGCCAATCATATACATTTTAATGAATTGCATTGACTGAAATATGCCGTGTATCATCCTCTGTCTTATAAATGCTATTGTCATATATTATTTTCATTAGAAAGCCATCTTATGACAATGGATTATGTACAGAAAAATATTAAGAAAAGAAAATATAGTGAGGATTTTTTTTTTTTACCTCAATAGTTACAGCAGGAATTGAGAAAGCATAATGTGTTATTTGTTGTAAAGTTCTGTTAGAGAGATCTATTATGCTGAGCAAACTAAAGCTCCATCTTGATAGCAGCATCTGAGCTTTGCTGAAGGGTACTGAGGCTGATGACTCAAAGGCCAGACTTGCCAGGCAGTGGGGGCTCACGCCTTTAATCCCAGCACTTGGGAGGCAGGGGCAGGCTAATCTCTGAGTTTGAGGCCAGCCTGCTCTACAGAGCAAATTCCAAGACAGCCAGGGCTACACAGAGAAACTTGGTCCTGAGAAAACAAAAGGAAAAAATTATTCTCTGTGTGTTTATGTCTGTGGGAGCTCATTCTACAGCTCATGTGTGGCTGTGAAAGACCACTTGTGACAGCAGTTCTCTTCTACTTGGAAGTCCCAGGATTTGAAATGGCCGCAGATGCCCTTACCCACCTCTCTTCTATTTAGACAGGGTCTCATATAGGTGAGGCTGGTCTCAAACTTGTTATGCAGCCAAGGATGACCTTGAAATCATGATCCTACTGCCTCTGTCTCCCAGGCACTGGGATTGCAGACATGGGTCACCATGCCCAGTTAATGAGTTTTTGAGACTTTATTTGAACTTAGCCCTTTGTCCTCCTCAAGACAGCCCCAGCTAGCCTGGAACCCACAAAGATCCACCTGCCTTTGCCTCCCAAGCTCTGGGATTAAAGGGTGTACCACCACCACCTGGCAGCCTCCTTCATTTTTAATTTAGTTTCTTAATTGGAAAAAACTCTGTTTGAAGAATAGCTGTATTTTATTTAACTTTATGTGTTGTTTTATAGGGTAGGGTTTTACTTTTGTTGGCTAGTAGCCTGGGACTCACTGTGTAGTCCAGGCTATTCTCCTGCTCAGCCTCCCAAGTGTTGGCATTGCTGGCTAATAAAGGCTTCAGGCATCTTTTAAAGGATAATGTAAATAGAATAATACATAGTATGGGAGTCAGGAGAGTCATTTCATATTAAAGAATTACAAACTTTAAACATGACTTTGATCCAAATTCTTAACCTTTTTAAAAATTAGCACAAGTGACCAAGAAAAAGAAGAAGAAACAACACAGGATTCCAACAAATGATGAGTTGCTATATGATCCTGAGAAAGATAACAGAGACCAAGCCTGGGTTGATGCACAGAGAAGGGGGTAAGAATTTAAATCTGTATTTATAATCTTTAGAGAAACAGTGATTTTCCCCCCTGCTTTCATATGTTAATGTATTTGTTTTCACACAAACACATCAAAAACAGTTTGAGGAGAAAATGTTGAATAGTTTATTTGAAAATAACCAGCAGGTTTTAGATAGGGAAGTGATTATTTGTTTGTTTGCAAAACAGGGTTTCTCTGTGTAGTCCTGACTGTTCTAGAACTCACACTGTGGACCAGGCTGACCTTGAACTCAGACCCACATGCTTCTGCCTGGGACTAAAGATCTGTGCAATCACTACCTACCTGAATTTTTATTTATTTTTAACACAGATTCTCATGTATCTCAGGCTGACTTCAAAACTTAATATGTAGTTGGGGCTGGCCTTAAACTTCTGATGATTCTGCCTCCACCTTCTAAATGCTGCCTGGAGTTACAGGTTTGTGTCTCAACAGCAATTAATTGTTGAGTTATTGATGTCATAGTTGGTCTTTCTATTTAAGAAATAGAGCCTTTTATTGTTCTGGTGAGGCAGGGTCTTGCTATGTAGCTCTGGCTGGCTGGACTGGTATTCATTATGTATGTTGCCCTGGCTATTTACAGCAGACCTGCCTCAACCGCCTATGTGCTGGGATTATAGGTATGTGCCACCATGCCTGTCTTCCCTCTTGCCCCAACCCCCGTAGTACTAGGAATTGTTTGAAATTAGGTGCTTGCACATGCTGGGCAAATGTTGTATCACTGATCTGTATCCTTAACCCCCTTTCTGCTTTTTTAAATTTAAAAAATTTTTAAATTTATTTTATTTATATGGATGCTCAATATGCATGTATGCCTTTATACCAGAAGAAGGCATTAGATCCCACTATAGATGGCTGTGAGCCACCATGTGGTTGTTGGGAATCGAACTTAAGACCTCTGGATGCTCTTAACCACTAAGCCATCTTGCCAGCCCCCCTTTTTCCTGTTTAAAACAAGGTCTCATTAAGTTGTTCAGGCTGGCTTTGAAGTCGCTCTGTAGCCCAGTGGGCCCAGAACTTGCAATCCCCCTGCCTCAGCTTCATCAGAGGCAGGGATTATGGGCCTAACGTTTCAGTGGTTGGTTGCTTTGTATTTTGTCTTTTCAAACTAGCTTTCTTGTAACTTTGAGGTTTTGTGTTTGTTTGTTGAGATAGGGTTTCTACCAGATGGCCTTGGAGTCCCAGGGCTATTCCCATTTTAGCCTCCTGGACGCCAGGATTATTAGTATGCACCACCATGCCTATTTTATAATTTCAAATTATTTTGAGAATAGAGATTGTTAATTTTATTTTTTGATGCCCTCAAACTCACTATATAGACCAGACTGGCTTTGAATACTCAAGAGATCCAATCTACTTCTGCCTCTCAAGTGTTTTTTGGTTATTCTGTTTTTTTCAGTCCTAAATTTCAGTCTGGGATTAAAAGTTTGCATCACCTTGTAGGCCCAAGATCAAAATGCTTTTGAGGTTTATCTACATTGTATGTTGCCCAGTACTTCTTTTTATGCTGAACAATGTATATATCTTGATTTTTTCATTCAAATGACCACCGAGGGATGTTTGTGTTGTGACTACCTTTTGACTGTCATGAGTAGTGTTGTCAACAAGGTGTACAGATGTTTGAGTCCCTGCCTCTGAGTATCATTGCGGGATCACATGGTAATCTATGTTTTAATTTTGTGTATTTGTGGGGTGCTGGGTACACTATAGACAAGTATACTCTCAGTGCCTAGGAGGCAGTGCTTCAGTCCAGAGGGGATGGCTGGCTGTGTTTTCCAAGTCCAGAGGATTGATGTTGCTGTGGGATCTCTGGACACACCCCTTAGCTCTAATTCTTTATGTGTACTCTTCTTCGGCCTTATTTACTGCTGTGCTGCTTCCTCCTGCGCCCCCTGGTGTTTTCTTACTGAAACTTCCTTTATTTTGTTTTCGGAGGCCAGATGGCTGGGGAAGCTAGTTTGGCCTAGAATTTGCTGTGTAGCCCAGGCTATCATTGGGAGCTTTTGTTCCCCCTGCCTTAGCTTTCTGAATTTATTTTACTTTACATTTACTTATTTTTAAACGTATTATTGTTATGTGCATACATGGCAAGGCATGCTTGTGGAGGTTAGAGGGCAACTTCTAAGAATCAGTTCTCTGCCTCCATCATGGAACTTCTCCAGATTGAACTCAGGTTATCATGTTAATGGCAAGCACCTTTACCTGGTAAGCCATCTTAGCAGCTCCTCTATTGTTAGTTCTTGAAACAGCTCCTACTGAATCCAAAGCTCTGCTCAGCTGGCTGCCCAGGAGCTCCAGGTTTCTGCCTGTCTTCATCCTGCTGTCCCTGATTGCACTATGGTCCCAGGCCTGTGCCTTTGTGCCTGTTCTTTATGTGGGCATTGGGCTCTTAGCTCAGGTCCTCACATTTCACACAGCAGGGGCTTTCCTGACTCAGAGCCACTTCTTTCCCCATGCTGGTCTGGAGCTCATCAGGGATCACAGGTGTGGGATACCTTGACTGGCCAATTTAAGGTTTTTGATACAGAGTTTCTCTGTGTAGCCCTGGCTGTCTGGAACTCACACTGTAGACCAGACTGGCTTGAACTCAGAGTGCTGGCGTTAAGCTACTACCACATGGCTTAAGTTCTTGACTACAAATGTAAAAATAGTTTCTTAGACTTTTCCTTGTTTTGGGCATCTTAAGTATCTTGAAGAATCATAGCTAGGTATGAGAGAGTTTCCTCACAATCACACTGATATTATGAGTTTGTGGTTTGTTGTTAGGTTTGGTTTTTATGAGACAGGTCTCATTTTACATCATGCTGGTCTTGAACTCTGGATCCCCCTGCTTCTGCCTCTGGAGTGATGGAATTTCAGGCATGGGCCACCACACCCCCGCCAAACTATCTACTTTGAAAGAAAATTACTGTGTACAGTCCAGACTTGAGGAGTGAGGAGTTAGACTCTGCCACCTTGAATTTGATTTGATTTTTTTATTTTTGAGCACTTAAAAAAAAAAAAAATTCTGCCTCCCCAAGATGCTTTATTTAGTATATTTTCTAGAGAGCAGCAAATAAGTAAATTTAGTAAATCTTGTAAGTTATATGTCTAGAATTATCCATTTCTGGTACTTGTTGCTCTTGTAGACAATATGACTTTGGTTTCTAGCACCCACATGGTGATTCTCAATTCCTGGAGATCCCACGTCATCTTCTGACCTCCCAGGGCATGAGTAGTGCACTTAGGTACTTGCCAACATGACATTCTTATACATGAAATAAACAGACCAAAAATATAAGTAATAATAAAGTAACTAGTCATTTCTCTGAGTACCGATTCTTTTTTCTGGGCAGTGACATTAGAAACCAGGTTTTGTTTTATTAATATATTTTTCCTTCTCAAATTAATTTTTCCATTATAGTTACCATGCTTTTGGATTGCAGAGACCACATAATAAACAACAGCCCGTTCCAAACAGTGATGCTGTTTTGAACTGCCCTGCTTGCATGACTACACTGTGCCTTGATTGCCAAAGGTAAGGACAGAGGTAAATGTATCACATGTACCCCCACCCTAGAACAAACCTTCCATGGAACCAAAACAGTTTGGTGGGCCTTTGCTTAAATCAGAAGTAGACTTTTTGTTGTTGTTTATGTAAACATTTATTTGACCAAAATGTAGAAAAGTCTAACTATAACATACAATACAATTGCAAGAATCTAAAGAACAGAGTGGATTTGCTAAAAGTTCATCTCTGGTAGTGTGATACTTAAAAACAGAAGCGAGAGCCGGGTGGTGGTGGTGCACCCCTAATCCCAGCACTCGTGAAGCAGAGGCCAGCCTGGTCTACAGAGAGTTGCAGGACAGCCAGGACTGTTACTTAGAGAAACCCTGTCTTGAAACCCCCCCCCCCCCCAAACAAAGAAACAAAGAACCAACCAAACAAACTCAACCAGTTAAACAAAAAACCAAGAGCGGGGCCAGGAGTACAGATAAGTTAGAAGCAGGGTGACTTTTAGGCAGATGGTAAGCTTGAGTTGGTTCTGCGCAGGGGTGTATGTGGATGTTTTAGTCTGAGATGTTAACTTGAGAACATAAAACTGCAGTGAAGCTAGTGACAGTCCTCTGTGTGCCGTTAGTGTCATTCCAGGAGGAATTCAAGCCCTGGTAAAGTTTTATTTCCATCCCCTGGACAATGGAGATGAGTTAATCCAGTTTCTCTGTCACTTGATGCCCAAGTTTTGCTAATTTGCTCAGTGTCGGGATGACTACAGTCTGTTCTTTTGAGACAGATTCTCACTATCTGACTGGTCTAGAACTGTCTTTGTAGACCAGGCTGGCCTTGAATACACCAAGATCCACCTGCATCCTAAGTGCTGTGTGGATTCGTTTGTTTTGTTTACTTAGACATGACCTCACTATGTGATTCACATGGCCCTGAATAGTCTGGATTCTCCTGCCTCAGCCTGTGAGCACTAGGATCACAGGCTTTATGTTGGCATATGCCCAGTGAGCTAAAGCCTTATTGGTCTCAGCAACAACTCATTTTGTTGCTGTAGATTTATATGAGTGTTTGTCTAGGTGCATGTATATGTACCCTGACAGAAGATGGGTTGGATCCCTGAGAACTGGAATTCTCAGAGAACTGTGAGCTGCCATGTTGGTGCTAGGAACCAGATCTGGGTTCTCTGAAAGAGCAAGTGCTCTTAACACCCCAAGCCATCTCTTTCGCTCCTGTTCGTCTGTTCATTTATTTAGTGTACATGTGTTTGCACACATGCTCTGGTATATGGGGAGTTGGTTCTTTCCTTTCACAGTGTGGGCTCTGTAGACTGAAATCATAAGAATCAAGTTCATAGCAAGTGTTAAACCACTGAGCTACACCTATATGACTTTCTTTTTTAAAAATATGGGATGCCTTATAAATTTGCATGATTGCTGGTCATGGTAGTGTAGGCTTTTAATTCCAGCACTTTTGAAGCAGAGATAGGAGGCTTTCTCTGAGTTCAAGGCTAGTGGGTTTCAGGATAGCTGGGGCTGCACAGAGAAACCCTGTCTCAAAAAAAATTTTTTTCAATGTCATTTCTGCACAGGGGACACACTAATTTTCCTCTTTATTATTTCAGTTTTAATATATGTGCTGCTGAATCGAATGGAAAACAAAGGACAGATTTTAAAAATTATAATTATTGCCGGGCAGTGGTGGCACATGCCTTTAATCTTGGCATTTGGGAGGTGGAGGCAGGCAGATTTCTGTAAGTTTAGGCCAGCCTGTTCTACAGAGCTAGCTAGTTCCAGGACAGTTGGGGATATACAGAGAAACCCTGTCATGGAAAAAAATAGAACAACAAAAAACCAAATGCAATTATTAGTGTAATTATTAACTAACAGTAGTCCAGACCTCTGCTGGCTGCTGGTGAGGTCTCTATAATCCCAGCACTTGCAGGTTCAAATGGGATGATTGTTATAGGTTCAAGACTACTCTCAGCTGCAAAGTGAGAACCTGCCTCAGAAACTGAAATGGGCTGGAGATGGTTCAGAGGTTAGGAGCACTGGCTGTTGTTCTAGAGGTCCTGAGTTCAATCCCCAGCATCCACATGGTGGCTCCCAGCCATTTGTGATGAGATCTGGTGCTCTTTTGTAGCGTACAGGGATTCATGCAGACAACACTGTATACATAATAAATCTTTAAGAACATTTGTTGCTCTTACAGAAGACTCGGTTTGGTTCTCAGCACCTATAGGCAGCTAAGTTGCAGGGAATCCAGCACCTTTTTCTGACCCCTGAAACAAGTATCAGACATGCATGTGCTGTACATACATACAGGCAAAACAGTTACACATAAAAAATACAATAAATCTAAATTTTATTTTTACTTATTAATTATTAAATAATTATTAAATTAATAATAATAATTATTATTTATTTATTAATTATTTTGGTTTTTTGAGACCGTTTTTTGTGTGTGTATTATATAGCCCTTTGTAGACCAGGCTGGTCTTGAACTCAGAGATCTGTCTGCCTCTGTTTCCTGAGTGCTGGATTAAAGATGTGGGCCACTACTGCCCTGTCTAAATTTCTTTATTTTTTTAAAATTTATTTTACATACCAACCACAGTTTTTCCTCCTTCCTCTCCTCTCGTTTCCTCCCCCCACCTCTCTTTTTTACCCCCCCCCCCCCATTCGCTCCTCTTGTTTCCATTCAAGAAGAGTAAAGCCTCCCATGGGAGTTAGCAAAGCCTGTCATACCAAGTTGAGGCAGGACCAAGCTCCTCCTGCATGGATGCCGAGTGAAGTATCCCACCTTAGGGAATAGGTTCCTGAAAGCCAGCTCATGCACCAGGCACAGGTCCTTGTCCTAGGGGCCCCATAAATAGACCATGCTGCACAACTATCACCCACATGGAGAGGATCTAGGTCGTCCCGTGCAGGCTCCTTTGCTGTCGGTCTAGGGTTTATAGTCAGTGAGCTCCCAGGAGCTCCGGTCAGCTGTCTCTGTGGGTTTCCCTGCCATGATCTTGACTCCTCCTTGCTCAGATAATCCTTTCTCCCTCTCTTCAACTGGGCTCACCCAGTGCTTAGCTGTAGGTCTCTGCATCTGCTTCCATCAGTTACCAGATGAAGGTTCTATGATGACAATTAGGGTGGTCACCGATCTGATTACAGGGAAGGTCAGTTTAGGCCCCCTCTCCACTATTGCTAGGAGTCTTAGCTGGGGTCATCATGTGGATTCCTAAACATTCCCTAACCCCATAATGGCCCCTCTATCAAGGTAGCTTTCATTGCTCTCCCTCTCCATCCCTCCCCCAACTCAACCATCCTGAGCCCTCATGTTCCCAATCCCAATTCCCCCCTTTACCCCCCAATCCACACAGTTTACCCAGGTTCCCCTTCCAAGGGCAATCCATGTGTCCCTCTTAGGGTCCTCCTTGTCACTTAGCCTCTCTAAACTTTATCAAGACAGAAGATTTTAACTGAAGTGATGGCCACCATGAGCCAGGTGTCATGGTCATCTTACTTGCATTTTGTTTCCCTCCAATTTCATTTTAGATTTGAATCAGTTAAATATTTCTGCACATATGAAAACTTTAAAGTGTGTGTTTTGTCATGGTTTGTTTTTGGAAACAGGGTCTCGATATGTAGACTAGGTAGGCCTCAAACTTTGGGCATCCTTTCTTTAGAATTTAAACTAACAGAGAAGCACACATCTAAGATCACAGCACTGGGAAGTAGAGAGAAGGGTCCTGAATTCTAAGCTACTTCAGCTACATATCAAGGTGGGGGCCAGCCTGGTTATATAACAAGACCTTATCTTGAAAACAAAATAACACTTAGGTCTGGTGAGATGGTCTAGATGATAAAGGTGTTGCTAAGCCGTACAACCTGAGCTCCACTTTAAGACCCATGTCGTGGGAGGAGAGAACTGCCTCTCTCTGAGCTCCACACTCCACAGTGCAGGACTGGCATGGTGGTGTGTACTTGCTGTCCTGGACGTGGGAGGCAAAGGCATGAGGACCAGGAGGTAGAGGCTGACTTAGTAACACAGCTGGTCTGAGGCCGACCCAGGTCATGTAAGGTTATCCATCAAGTTCCCAGTAACATCATCGCCCTTCAGGCGGACCTCGGAGTTGCTTCTTTCTGAGATCAGAGTTGTCCCCCTTCTTATTTTATTGTATGTGGACTGATGTTTTGCTTGCACGTAAGTCTGTACATTGTATGTGTGCAGTGTCCACAGAGGCAAGAGGAGGGTGTCAGATTTGGGACTGGAATTCCAGGTGTATGTAAGTTGCCATGTGGGTGGTGAGATCGAATCCAAGTCCTTGGAAGAGCAGTCAGTGTTCTTAACAGCTGAGCCAGCTCTCCAGCTGCTAAAAGTTGTTTTTTAAAGTGATAGAAAAGAAAAACGGCTGTTTTCTACTCAGGTGGCAGAGGCAGGTGGTGAGGGGACATTAGCCCACTAGAGCCTGTGGCCTCGCAGGCCTTCCCCTTCTTCTGTATTCCCCTGTCGTGCTACAAACCATTAGGTTACATTCCTAAATGAGCCAAGGTCTGTTCCCTTATTTGGCCACTTCCTCTTCCTGAGACTGACTACGAAGGTTCAGGTATTAAAGTATTGAAGTCCAGCAGTCTAAAGCCCCTTTGTTCACTTAATTAACCTGCCTAATCAGGATAAACCACTGCATTCTAACCCATTCTAACACATAACCCCCCCCCCCCCATTTCTCTTAAAAATTACACCTGCAAGGTCATTTGCTGCTGTTTCTCTGCCTGAATCAGGAAGCAGGCACTTTAACTTCCTGCTTAGTAAAGGATCTCTCTGTGAAAACAGGTGTTTGGGTGTGGTTTGTGCCTAATCTGGGGTCAGAGAGGGAACCCCAGCTGTAAAGGGGTCTCTTACAGGTGGACCTTTGAGAGTTTATGCCAGCCAGGGAAATAATAGTGAAAATCTGTCTCAAAAGGAAAAAAGAAAAATTTTAAAAGAGCTTCAGGGCTGGAGCCAAGCATAATGAGTGGCACATACCTTTGAGCCTTGTTACCAGGAGGCAGAAGACAAATCTCTGTGTGAGACCAGCCTCGCTTACATGGAGCTCCAGGCAAGTCAGGATAGCATAGTGAAACCCTATCTAAAATAATAAGAATGATTTTTTCAGTGCTGGAGATCAGACTTCAAAACTGCATGCTTTACCATTGAACCATGTTCCCATCCTAGCAAATATGTTCACGTTTATTTGTCTGTCTGTCTGGCTGGCTGGCTCTTTCTCTCTCTCATCTATTTTTGAGACAGGGTCTTTATGTAACCCTGGTTGTCATAGAACTGAATCGGCTGGCCATGAACTCATAGAGATCCCTCTGCCTCTGCCTCCTTAGACTGCTGGAGTCTAAGGTGTGTGCCACAATGCCCAGCCTTACATTCCATTTAAGAAATATATTTTTCCATGGAGTGTGGTACATGCCTGGATTCTTATTACTTGAGAGGTTGAGACAGGAACATTGTGAATTCCAGGTTAGCTTTGGCAGCTCTGTCTCCAAACAAAACAAAAAGGCATAAGTGACCAACTGTTCAAAATGTTTTAAATTCACGTTTCATCCTTTGTCCTTATTTTGGTGGATGTCGATGTAGGTATTCTCAAACCTGATCTAGTGACTACTGTTAAGTCCCATCCACCTTACTCTCCTAGGCACGAATCCTACAAGACTCAGTACAGAGCAATGTTTGTGATGAACTGCTCTATCAACAGAGAGGAGGTTCTGCGGTATAAGAATCCAGGACACAGGAAGAAAAAGCGGGGCGTTAAGAAGATGAAGTCCAGCCCTGAGGGTCCTGTGGAGACAGAAGGAGAAGAAGTCTACCACCCTGTCATGTGCACAGAGTGTTCTACTGAGGTGGCGGTCTATGACAAGGATGAAGTCTTTCACTTTTTCAATGTCTTAGCAAGCCATTCTTGAACTGTGTGAGAGGCAGTTGACTTCCTAGCACTGCACATATAAAGCAGACACGGTCTCTTCTTTTCCTCTTTCCTATTCATATCATTCAGTGACATTGAGTTATTAAAACAGTATTTCTTCTTTATGAAAAGAATGCTTACCAGCCTCTATCATCTTTCTGGTTTCTTTTTAATTTTCCCCTGAGTAATGACGGGACTGATTATTCATTTCATTTTTGGTGCATCTTTAGAGACTTTGGGGCTTCTTATTTATGAAATTACGTTCCTAGAATTAAATTGTTTTGGAATAAGTATTTGTTTCTTAGTGTTTGGTCCATTTTCTATTTGCTGTAACAAAGTACTAGAGGTTGCTTTATAAAGAAATGAGTTTTAGGGGTTGGCAAGATGGCTTTGCACTTGGCATGCAGGCCTGTCAACGTGGGGTTGTCCAGTCCCTGGAACCATCTGTGGAAGGGACAGAATAACTCTCAAGTTTTCCTATGACTGCTGCATACAGGACGTAAGTGGGGGAGTACTGATAAAATGGTGGGATAACAGACAGAAGTGGGACAGATAAGTAGGAGCAAAGTTCAATGATGTGCATATGAAAAGGCTTGTTTTGTGTTCTTACTAAAACATTAAATGAAATACAGTTAACAACTGTTGTTCATGTCCTTTCACTTAGAAAATAATCTTGAGATATCAGACATTTCCTCAGGCTATTTGGGCTGGACACAAAGAGCTACAGTTCCCCTCTGGCTTCCATGCATAGCTTTGAATATCTTTCTGTTCTTTCATTAGGATGATTTCTGTAGCTGACCGTAACTGATGTAACTGATCGTCTGAGGTGACTGGTTTTCAGCATAGCCTTCTCATATATTATCACTATACGTACTTTTCTCTTTATGGTAAGCGGCTGCCATGACCCTTTAAAGGGTCACTGTTGGCTTTCTTTGCCTTAACTCTCTCTTAACCTGTGCAGGGTCTCATGTAGCCCAGGCTGTCCTTGTACTCATCATGCAGCTAAGGATGACCTTGAGCTCCTGATCTTGCTTCAATTGTAGGTGCTCACTAGTGTGTCACTCGAACTCCACTTTAGATGGAGCATAAGATATTTGTTTAAGGGGTTTAGACAGACCCCACTGAAGCTATTGTTCCTTCATCAGCTTGTCTTATTGTATCATGCCCTGTTGTGTAATGTGACCATGGACACAGAACACCACATTCATTGTCATAATATTTTTGTGTTAGGAGCCTGGCCACAGTTAGTTAAGCAGTACATTCAATATGAGCTCACAAAGGTGATAAGGAACCTGGTTAGGTAATACTCTCTTTTGTAGACTTGGCTAGGCAAGTATCTGTTCCCGGTGTCTCGGGCCATTGGCAGAATGTGTGTCTGTATAGTCACAGGACTGGGTGCCTTTTCCCCCCTTGTTGGTTGTTAGCCAGGAGGGGGTGAAGTTGCCACACCCCCCCCCCCATTGATTAGCTAGCTCCTAGAGGCTGCCTGCCTCCAGATGCAGAAATACACAAAACTATTAAATATTACTTAGTGTTTTGTTTATGTTTCAAAGGAACACATACGTCTATGTGTTTCTGCATGGCAGGTGTTGGCTGTGCTTTTAAAATTTGTTTTCTTAGTTCCTAATCTGAACTCCTAGATACTCCTGGAGCGGTCATTGCCTTCAGCTTTTGAATCCTTACCAGAGATTTGGGGCAGATTTGGAACAGGTAAAAGACACTATAATTATAGGAAGCTGAACCCGGTTACGGAACAGTTATGAAACACGGTTATGACCTGTATCCACACCCCTATCTGAATACCTTTTATTTTTTCCCAGCAAATAACTGAGTAGCTTCTTTTCAGTTTTGGTAATTGACTATTGCTGACTCTGGTTTGCTATGGTTTCTTAGCAATCATGTAGACATGAGAATTTTTGTTGTTTGTTTGATTTTTCCTGTACTGGGAATTGTACACAGGGTCTTATGCATACCAGAAGTGCTTTACTACAGAGCTATAACCTAGCCACAAGCCTGTGGGAACTCACCTCCTAAATGTAAGGTCAAGTATATATATAGTTACTGTGTCAATTAAAAAGTAAGCATTAGCTGTGCACGGATGGTGCATGCCTTTAATCCCAACACTCAGGAGGCAGAGGCAGGCGGATCTCTAGGAGTTCAAGGCTAATCTGGTCTACATAGCAGGTTGCAGGTTAGCCAGGGCTACAAAGAGAAATACTATGTCAAAAAAAGAAAAAAAAAACCCAACCTCCCCAAATTAAAACTGGGTAAATACATGTTTAAATATTCCTTAAGCTTACAGTTGGAATCAGAGCTTACCCTTACCCTGTATACCCTCTTATGTATTGGAAGATTTGGAGCTTTATACTCAGCTGCAATGCTGGTTTGGGTGTTTCTCAGAATTAATATTGATATTAACCCCTAAAGCCATAAGGTGATGACTTTTGGAGATGGCCTTTGGGAGGTAGTTAGGGTTACATGAGGCCCCTCCCAGAGGGCATCCATGGTTTTATAAGAGGAGGAAGAGAAACCTTTGCCATTATGGCAGCTGCTTTGTCTTGCCATGTGATGCCATTACATATGACGCAAATGGCAAGCAGATACTGATGCCTTGCCCCTCCCCTCTCCTGTGCACCTTCCCCAGCTTCTGGGACTTAGAGCCATAGAGTCCAGCCAAGACTCAAAGAACTCAGAGTGGGGAGGTGTTACATAAATTCAAACAGCATCAAGCAGCCATCCCTGGGTCCATCTCTGGGACAGCCGTGCCACAGCACTAACCTTCCAGTTTATCTGAATGGAAAGTTGTAATGACAAACCTTATCTAAAGGAGTAAGTTACCCCCACCACAGGATTGTAATGTGCTAGCATTTAGTCACTGTGGGAGGAGTCTTCACATTGAAGGTTCACCTGAAGTCCAGGTACTTTGACCATTTAAAGATTTTATATATATATAATATATATGTGGCTTATTTTAGCCTAATATGTAAGAGGTCTGAAAAACAGATTTCATGCACAGTTTTATAATAATTTTATAGTGGAGTTTCAGTGGCATATTGCCAATGGAAGTCTCTAGCAATGTCTGAAGCAAGTGAGTTAAGAGTGGTATTTGAGATGCAGAGCTGAGGGCTTGAGAGTGGCCATGTCGCCTGAGAAGCCACAGTGAAGGTATGGGAGTGGCGACCCGTGATGAACACTTACAGATGTTTGTCCATACAGGGCACAGAACTGTCTCACGGAGAAGGGAAATTGTACCCGTCTACAAGGTCCATCTGGGTTGCTTGGGGTCTAGGAAGCTGGCCCATTCATACTCTAGCCCTGGCTGACTGGAACGCCTGTAGTCCAGGTTAGCTTCAAACTCACAGATTTATCTGCCTTTGCCTCCAGAGTCTGTTGCTAGTTCTAGGGCAGCCAGGGATATTCGAAAAAAATGCTGTCTCGAAAAACCAACCAGCCAAGCAACCAACCAAATAACAAAAACAAGCAAACAAACAATGCTAAGAGAAATAGAGCAGTGTAGGCCCAACTCATGAGTTTCCAGGGAGGACTGAGCACTACATTAGGGATGTGGTAGGGGCTGTTTGGCTTATATGTGTCTGAAGAGGCTAGCTGCAATTCTGCCTGTGTCCTGAAAACTTGAACGTGGTGCAATTAATTTTTATATAAGTTTATTATGTGGTGTGTGGTATTTACTTACCTGTGTGCACACATATGAAGGATGGAAGAGGATGATAGTACTCTTCCTCTATTGCTTATTATTATCTTATTTGAGGCAGGGTCTCACTATGTATGTAGCCTTAGGTGGGCTGTAACTCACTACTGTCAATACAAAAACCATAGCTCTCATCTTAAAGGAAATAAGAAGTTTGTTTGCAGACATTTTGAGTGGCCATGGCCTAGAACACAGATTTAGGTTACCACAAATTCCATGTTCTGGTGGAAGAGGTTCTAAGACATTTTTATAGTTTTGCAGAGCAAAGAAAGTCATAAATCAAGGCAAATTTATAACACAGTGGTGGGTACGTCAGAGTCAGGCGCAGGAGATGGGGGAGGCTTTCCTATAGGCCTGAGATGGTATCTGTAGGCTTTTGGATTGGTTTGGTCTGCTAAGTTAATGGATTCCAAAAGGTTCTGCTAGTCACAAGATGTTCTGACGCAGAAGTGGGAAATCAATGGCTGCTCCAGAGGGGCTAGAATTAGCCCAGGATGAGGCAATTACCCTCTGGACCTGCACCATCCCAGTCTCTCCACAATCTCTGCTGAAGTCTGCCACATGGGCTATGTGAGATCCACCTAGGATAAGATCCTATCAAATACCTTATTATTTTGGGGGGGGCGGGGCTCTCCAATTTTATGTTCTATTAGTTTTGTTTGGGCCATGCCGTTTATTACTTGAAACTCTTTTTTTTTTCCCCTCCCTTCTCCTCTTCTTCCTTTTCTCTTTCTTATTATTGAGACAAGGTCCCACTCTGTATCCCGACTGGCCTAGAACTCAGAAAATTGCCCAGGCTGGCCTTGAACTCTTGGCTCTCTTTCTGCCTGGTCTCCCAGGTGCTGGGATTACAGGTATAAGGCATCACACTTCGGTTTTTGATGTAAATTTTTCTAACGGTCTCATCTTGTTCTAGTTGGGGCTGAAGGCAGTGCCTCACTATTTAGCTCTGGCTGACCCTGAACCCACAGAGAGCCTGGATTTGAACTGTGAGCCAGTGCTTACCTGTTCAATGGTTTTAACGTTTCCGGCTCCTCATATGGCTCCCAGGTTCTCAGTTTTGGCTTTATAGATATAGAGAACATAAAGAAAATGGACCACCAGTGAACTGCTGTACAGTTGGGTTATTTACCTGTTCCTTCTCTGTATGATTTAAATAACTTCCTGATGAGCCTCCCCAGTCTCATTTCCTAAGTCACGATTTTCACTATGTTTAGTTCTAACTCACACACAATTTCTCTGGTCCTCAAACCCGTCCATGTTTTGAATTTGATAGACTCTCCTTCTGTTCTCCCTCATTTGCCCCATGTACTTGCAGGCTGCAGCCAGATGAATCTCAGTTTTACTTCATGCTCATTGAGTAAACTAACTGAGAGGCCCCACACCTGCTCACCCTTAACCTCTGCTCATTTTGCCTGAAGCCTTCCCTGATCGGCTTCCTCCTTCAGTTACCACAGAGTTTGGAAGGGCTCACTCCCTCTGAGCTGTCCTCGTTTTGTTTAGGATCTCACTATTTAGGTCTGGTTGGCCCTGAACCCACAGAGAGACGCCTACCTCTGCCTGGATTCGAGCTGTGAGCCGATGCTTACCTGTTCAATGGTTTTAATGTTTCCGGCTCCTCATATGGCTCTCAAGATCTCAGCTTTGACTTTGTAGACATAGAGAACAAAAAGAACGTGTGCCTTGTTCACTTTTTGGACGCAGCACCGTAGAGTCTAATTATACTAAAAGCAGAATGGCTTTCTCATCTCATAATTTTCATGTGTCTAATGCTGCCTCCCTCAAGTGAAAGCTTCCTCTACAAGAATGAAAAATTCAAAGTGCATTAAAAAAAAATGGAGACAGTCTTATTATATAACTCTGGCTAGCTTGGAATTCACTCTGTAGACCAGGCTGGTCTCAAACTTAGAGATCTACCTGCTTCTGCCTCCTGAGTGCAGAGATCAAAGGTGTGTGTCACCATGCCCCGCCTCAAGCACTTTTTTTGAGGCCTTAACCTGAAATAGTAAGACCTGGTTGTGTTACTATTACTGAGGGGTTGATAAAGCCCCCTGATTGTCTGGATACTTTGTTCCTTTCTTGCCCTTCAGATGGATTCTAGTAGCTTTGTCTTTGAAACCAGAACGAGAGGATTCCAAGAATGAGATCACCATAAAAATTTGCTGCCATTAAACAAAACAATTTACTTAAAAAAGGTTGAACTTGGGGGTTTTCTAATCTGTTACTTGTAAATCTCCTGGAAGTGAGGAATGTGGAAGTCAAGAGCAGCCTGCTGGTGAATTAAAGTCACACAGTAATCTTCGTGGGGGAGTGGGTGTAGATCCTTGTTAAGTGGGGGCTTTCCATTATTATCTGAAGGTCTCCGAAGGACCCCTCTTCAGGACAGTGATATCTCCGGAGTGTCTTCTTAGGTCAGAGAAGTCTTACCCTACACAAAGTGCCCAGTACTGACCCGTGAGGTGAGAAGAGAGACGTCTATTGAGGATGGGAAATAAGGGGATAAGGGCAAAGAAGAGAAGATAAAACTCGTAGTTTAAAGGTGAATAAATATTCTGTCAAGTATTTGAAATGATATCAGAAAATTAGAAACTTTTAAAAAACAACTCCTTGCTACTTTTTTTGGTTTTAACATCCTCTGATCTCCAACCTTATCCTAGGCTAGAACTTGACATGACACTGAGAAATAATTTCTGGCTTAATTAATTAGTTATGGCTGTTGCTTAGGTATAACTTATTTTCATTCTTTTAAATCAGAGAATCAACTTGTGGAAATATTTTTAAGTTTTACTTTGTATTTTTGAAAAAGACTGTTTTCTTATTTTTATGTGTACAAGTGTTTTGTCTGCATGTATGTCCTGGCACCATGTACATGTGGGCCTTGTGCCTGAGGAGATCAGAAGAGTGTATCTTTGATCCTTTGGAACTGGAGTTGTGATTCATAGTGTGGGTACTGGGAACCAAATCTGGGTCATCTGTAAGAGCAACAAATGCTCTTAGTCACTGAGCCTTGTAACTGTTACATTCAGTGTAAGCATAATATAGTTCATTAAATATGTACATCTGGGGCTGGAAAGTGTAGTAGTGGTGTTTCTCGGTCCCAGGTGGCCAGAGATCCGAGACCCACAGATCTGCTGCACCAGACCCCTCAGCTGCCCAGCCGCCCGCTCAGGCCCCCAGAAATGACTCAGACACTTATATTAACTTGATGCTGTTTGGCCTATGGCTCAGGCACATTGCTAGCTAGCTCTTACATCTTAAATCAACCCATTTCTATTAATCTGTCTGCCACGTGGCCCCGTGGCTCACCTGTGTTCTTTACATGTTGCTCCTTCGGCAGCTTGCTCCATCTGCCTCTGACTCCACCCTGCTTCTCCTACCTATGCTCTGATTTCTCCTCCTACTTCTTCTATGGTGCCTGTCATGGCCCAAAACAGCTCCTTTATTTAAAGATTGAGATTCACAGCATACATAAACGCATTCCCACATCAGGAAAGTTCTCAGCTGTGAGAACATTTGCTGTTTTTCTAGAGGACTCAGGTTCCCAGAAACTACATGGCAGCTCATGATTATCTCTAACTCCAGTTCCAGGGGGTTCAGTGGCCACTCTGTCCTCTGCAGGTAAAAGTCATATATGTGATACATAGATATACACAAGGTAATAAAATACACACACACACACACACACACACACACACACACACACAAATCTAAAAACATGCATATCATGTTTGTTTACTGTAGGCAAAACATGCTAGGTACTGTCAGAATGATGAGTTTTAATTTTAATAGCAATAACTTAGGGAAACTGTGCTTCTTTTATTTTCTGAGATAGAGTCTTTGCATATGTTCGAGTCTCCAATCCTGTACTCAAATGATTCTGTCTCAGCCTTCTGAGTATTGAATGACAGGTGTGTGCCACCATACCTGGTTGATGTGTGTGGTAGTTTGAATATAATTGACCCCTATAACCTCATATATCTATTAGGAGGTGTGGTGATGTTGGAAAAATGTGACATTTCTTCTGGGGGTGGGCTTTGAGGTTTCCTATGCTCAGAATACTGCCAAGTTTAACAGTTTACTTCCTGTTGCCTGCAGGATGTAGGACTCTGAACTACTCCAGCACCACATCTGCCTGCATGCCTCCATGGTGCCTATCCATGGACTGAACCTCTGAAACTGTAATTGAGTCACCCCAAAGAAATATTTTCTTTGTAAGAGTTGCCATGGTCATGGTATCTCCTCACAGGAATTAAAAAACCCAAGACAATGAGTTTTTCTGATGTTATTCTTGCTAAAACATTCTTGGAAGCTGGATTTGTTGGTGTAGGCTAATGATAGAGGCTATTTGGGGGACCAAGGGAGGAATATCTCAAATTCTGGGTCTCTCTGGACAACCGTGTGAGTTCAAGACCAGCTTGGCAAGTTAGGGAGACTATATCTTAAAGTAATCAGACAGACAATTAAAACAGAACAAAACAAAACACAGAAACAACCAGTTAAAAAAGGACTAGAAGGATGTGGCTCAGTGGCACAGACCTTGCCTAGTATGTGAGGCACAGAGTCCAGTCATCAGCACTGCAGAAAAACAAAACCAAGAAGCAAATCTGATCCATCTCTTATTTCTTAGAGCACTGTCGTCCTTTTATATTTGTCTTATGTTTGAGACAGGGTCACTCAGTTATGTAGCTCTGGCTGTCCTGGAACTTGATAGGTAGAGCAGGTTGACCCAAGCACTGGGATTAAAGTAGTGTTGGACCATGCCCAGTACTTTAATTTTTTTTTTTTTTGAGACAGGATTTCTCTGTGTAGTCCTTGTTCTGCAACTTCCTCTGTAGACAGTCTGGCCTCAAACTCAGAGATTTGCCTGCTTCTGCCTCCAGCGCTGGCATTAAAGGTTTGTGCCACCACTGCCCTGCTAATTTGTTTTTTAAAGTCACATTTATGTGTGTCTGTGTGTGCAATTTTCAGGAGTAAATTCTCTCCTTCAGCATGTGGATCTCTGGGGTGATTAGGCATGGCAACAAGCACTTTTACCTGATGAGATATGTGCTCCAGTTCAAGAATCTACTTTGTCTCAGGCACTGCCAGAGGTGTAAATGGACCAGCCCATGGCTTGTTCCTCACTTAATGGCAAGTACAGCTCCCTTGGTAGTCAGTGCCAGTACAGGCATCAGAAGCTCCAGGCGAGGACATTTCTGGGTCTGTGTCCTTGACAATGGAATTGATCTGTATGCTGTCAAATGTGTTGTTCTCATTGGTTAATAATATAGTTGTTTTGGCCTATGGCAAGGTAGGATAAGGTTAGGTAAAATAAACCAAACTAAGGAGGGGATGTCGAAGGGTGGAGTCAGCCAGCCAGCCGCCCAAGAAGTAGGATGTGAAAGAACCAGAAAGCCATGGGTCACGTGGTGATATATAGATGAATAGAAATGGGTTAATTTAAATATAAGAGATACTTAGTAATAAGCCTGAACCACCAGCCAAGCATTTATAATTAATACAAGCCTCTGAGTGATTATTTGGAAGCAGCCACAGAACAGAGAAACTCCATTGACATTGATCCTTGATAGAACCAACTGGAATCCAATGAGAGCTAGATAAGGGGAGACATGGGCACTTCCCAAGAGAGAGCATAGTTTTTCTTGATGATGTTTGTGCAGGGTAGGGGGAAAGAGCCCCTACTACAGACGGAAGTAACAATTCCAAGCGTCTAGGGGAGAGATCAGAGCTGTTGGTGTGCTTATCCTGTGGGGTGACTTACAAGATTCACCGCAGCACTGGAAGAGGAAGGCCTGGGCTAGGGTTGAGGTGTGAGGTTAATAATGTACCACAAGCAGGAGGCACCTGTTGAGGATAGGCCACTCCCCTCCAATTCCTACTGACAGTTGAGTAATAGGTAACTCAGAACTGTAAAGGTCTATGGTGAAGATTGATTGTGTTAGTTTTCTGACCCGGAGACAGTCAGTGTGGAAGGAGGAAAAACTGGCTTTGGGTTACAGTTTTGGAGTCTTCAGCCCATGGCTGATTGGCCTTGGTGCTTTGGACCTGTGATAACGTAGCAAGCCCCCCCCCCCCCCCCCCAGAAGGATGAGGAGAAGGACAGGAAGGAACCAGGGTCTAGCGCCTCCTCCAAGACACGCCCCAGATGACTTAACTTTCCCTCACTAGGCCCTCCCTACTTGTGACTCTCCTTTCTCCCCCATTCATTCTTATTCTCTGTCTCTTAATCATTTCCTCCTTTTCTCCACCTTCCTGAGTCGTGGACGGGGTGCTATAGATGTCTTGTCTAGGGCTGAGAGCACTCAAGAGTTACTTATTCTCTGCATTTTGACCAATTTTTTTGACTTTGCTTTAACTGCCACTCTCTGCTAACCAAAGCCTCTTTGACCAAGGCTGGGTATGAATGTAGTTATTCAAAGCCAGCTTAACTAGCAAATGACAGTAGCAGGTTCCCTCCTTGGGCCCATGGCCTCCCCAGCCATGGCTTTTGACCTGATTTACAATATCAGAATAATCTCTGTGGAGCAGCCCTAAAATCCTGTTAGAAAGTAGTTGATTATCCCCCAAATAGTCATGCTGTCATTGCTCCAGTGAGTATGTCTTGGCTGGCAGGTTAGTATTGTAGCTCACAGGGTTAACAACTGGGTGGGACCTCTGATGAATTTTCTCCCTAAGCGGCTTATACTTTCTGGCACAATGGAAGCTAGCCGGCAGGGAAGAAGCTTTCAGTTCAGATCCAGCTTGATTTCTGAATTTACTTCTTACCAACATGTATCTGAAAAATGAGCCCAGGCTAGGTGTGGCTGTGCATGCCTGTAATCCCAGCACTCCGAGTCTGAGAAAGGTGAGTCACTGTGAGTTTAAGGCCAGCTTGGGCTACATAGTAATGGAGATTACAATAAAAACTAACCAGTATACAAGGTATGTATACTGGTTAGTTTTTATTGTAATCTCCATTAGAAACTGGAGTCACTTGGAAAGAGGGAACCTCAGTTGATGAATTGTAACATCAGATTGGTCTGTGGGCATGCCCGTGGGGGAAGTGTCTTGATTATATGTGCTTGGCCTCAGCCTACTATGGGCGGTTTCATTCCTAGGAAAGGGGCCTGGGTTGTTTAAGAAAGGCAGGCTGAACAAAGCAAGGCCAAACATACTAGTAAGCAGTGCTCCTTTATGGTTTCTGCCTCAGTCTTCTGCCTAGAATTCCTACCTTGGCTTCCTTCACTGATGTTTTGTAACCTATAAGATGAGATGAATTCCTACCCAAGGTGGTTTTTGTTTTTTTGTTTTTGTCATAGTGTTTACCACAGCAGCAGCAAAACGAAAACAAACTAGAACACAATCTCAAAAACAAAACAAAACTAACAAAAAGTCTGAGAATGAGTAATGGCTTTGCCTTACTCACTGGACTAGCGGAGTCCTACCTTAGAGTTTCTATTGCTGTAACAAAACACCATGACCAGAAAGCAAGTTAGGAAGGAGTAAAGGGTGTATTGGGCTCACACTTCCACATCACTGTTTACCACTGAAGGAAGTCAGGACAGGAACTCAAATAGAGTTGGCATCAGCCCAGGGATGACATCATCTACCTTGGGCTGGGCCCTCCCCCATTGATCACTAATTGAGAAAAGGCCTTGCAACTGGTTCTCATGAAGGCATTTCCTCAACTGAGGCTCCTTCCTCTCTGATGAATTTAGCTTGTGTCAAGTTAACACACAAAGCAATCCAGTACGGATCCTTAGCCCTGGAACCAAATACCAGACTTTCACGTGGGGGTGTCATTCTTCGACCCAATAGTTAACTCAAGTACTATTTCCTAGAAACCTTTGCCCTTCCGATCTAACACACAGAACACAGATATCCTTTATCACACTTCACTGTAGTCTACCTGCCTGCCTTCTCTACTAGACTATGTGCTTTATGAAAGCAGATTTGTAAGGTCTTTGCCCATAAGGAACTTGATATTTTTAATAGCTGTCAACCTTGAAAGTTTTAGAGCTTAAAGCACTAGGCTCAAAACTTTTAAACATGTAAATTGCACATCATTTAATTATGTCATTTCATACGCAGACAGTGCATGAACTTCCAGAAGAGTGGAATATAACTGGTATTGTTGCCGGTAGAAAAAAATCTTAGGAGTGCACCTCTAGGAGACAGTTCCCATGCTGACCTCAAGCGTCTATAGAACCCCCTAGATCAATTTCATTTCTCTTGATCCTGACCTACGCAGTTGTTTCTTAAGTGCAGCCACCGAAAGATGGACAGCTGTTTATGGTTTCTTGTCTTTATGGTAAGAAGTACTGGGGCAGGGGCGAGGCCGGGGAGGTAATGTGATTTAGATATGTGTGTTTTCATGCTTGCGCCTGGGCGAAGAGAACCGATGTACAAGTCACTTCTACAGTTTTCAACACCTTTTTGGCTGGGTGACATTTGGCACCCGCGTTCTCTTTGATCCTTCATTTTCTCCGGCACAGGACACTGTTTTTGGCACGCCTGACTCCTTGGTGGTATTCTAACCCAGCCCCATAATCCCCTGACCCAGAGGCAGGCGAAAGAGATTCCACATGCTTGTTTCTGGAGGAACTTTTTGGGCTGGTTTGAAGGAGCTTGCCTCCTAAGGGCATGCCCTCGACTGGACCCCAGAGGGAACCGAAGCAAGTCTCGCAACCGCCACGCGGGCTCGTGAGGATGCAGAACAAGAACTTGAATCCAGACCGTTTCCCGGGGCTGGAGAGCGCACCCGGGGCGAGGCGCGGGGCGGAGCGCGAGCATCCGAGGTGGCCTCCTGGCCAATAAGCGCCGGTCAGGCGGGGCTGGAGGTGGCCGCTCGAGTGCGCGCGGAGCTGGGCGTACACGGTGACGCGCGGCACGGCAGGACCAATGGGCGCAGGGTGGTGGCGGGCGGGCCCCGACGCCTGGGGCTTTAGGAGGTGAGCGGGCGCGGCGGGTCGGTCTGACGCTGCTGCTTCGCGGGAGGCGCATGGCGGGCATGGCGCTGGCGCGGGCCTGGAAGCAAATGTCTTGGTTCTATTACCAGTACCTGCTGATCACCGCACTCTACATGCTGGAGCCCTGGGAGCGGACCGTGTTCAGTATCCTGTGTTGCTTAGCCTGGCCTGTGCTTGGAGGGGCGCACGCGCCAGGTTGGGGTGGGGGTTGTCTTGGGGCCAAGGGAGGTGGAACCGCGGAGATCAGGGTGTAAGGCGCAGTTCCCCTGCCCAAGGTGGAGACATCCTGATTTTTGCAGGCCGTCGGGAGGTGTTTCTTTGCCCCGCTTCGGCCGCGCCTGCCTTTGCTTCAGTCCCCTAGTAGGAGGCAGGGATGATGCTGGTGGAGCAAATCGCCCCGGGCTTGGGCGTCTTTGACCCTTTAGCTATTCCTGACTTGATCGGCTTTGGGTCTGCCTAACTCTAACCAGTTCACCAGGTTGTGAGTAAGTGGTCGTGACACTCCCATACAGTTTTGGGAAGCAGTTTCTAAGTTGCTGGCAGGCCTTTTAGTCTTCAAGATGGCAGTTTAAAACTGTGTTTTATTTATGAATTCTTTGCACCGTAAGTACAAGCTGTACCCAAAAACAGATTTGTGGTTAATTGTAGATGGGGTTTCAAACTGTGATTTGCTGTATAGTTTATAAATAGTTATGAACTGTTGAGTGATGACTGTGCTGAGGACTTTGTGTATACTTTACGTCCCTTAATTTTGAGACCTCCAGGGAATAGCTCAAGGTTGTGGGTTCTGTGATATTTGTTCTCCTGGTACCTGTGTTGATAATCCTCTGATATTATTTGTGTGGACTACGTGCTAACAATGCATTTCTTCTCCTTTTCCACTTCCCTCTCTCTGATATAACCTTAAATTATTCACATCACTTGTTTATTTGATCCAGGCTCACCTTTCAGTTGGGGCTTAGCTTCCTAAGGAACAACTTCACACACACATGCGTTGTTGCATTCTGATGACTGAGATCGCACTCACCCCAAGCTTTATCAAGGGTGCTGGTGTTGAAGTAGCATGAGGTTGTTTGGAGCTGACTTGAAAAATTTTAGCAGTTTGCAAGATATTTTATTACCTTGGGCATTTTTTTTCTAACCTAGAATTTAATAACCAGAATGGGCCTTTGAAAAATGAAATCTGGTTTCCGGCATCGTTTGTTTGTAGCTTAAGTTTGGTCTTTGAATTTTGTAGGTCAGGTAAAATGTACGTTTAAATGTATGCTTAATTGAAACTTTCCAATAGTAGTAGGTAATCTTGACTGAAAATTGTCTACTACAATTGTTGGCAAAGCCTTGTGAAGTAACAATAATGAAAGTCGAATGTGATAGTTCATGACTGATTACCACACTCAGGAGGCTTATTCAAGGGGGCTGCTGGGAGTTCATAGCAGCCTAGGCTACATAATACATAGTACCAGGCAAGCCAGGCTTATATAGCAAAACAGGAAGGAAGGAAGGAAGGAAGGAAGGAAGGAAGGAAGGAAGAAGGGAGGGAGGGAGGAGGAAGGAAGGAAGGAAGAAGGAAAAGAAACAGTGTTGGAATAAAATTTGAAACTTTAAGTCAGAGGTTGGGCAGAGCTTAGTGTAGACCTGTATGTTGGCTTATGGGTAAATGATACAGTGGCAACAGTGTTAAGATTTTTCTGTGCTATATTGTAGTTGAAATAGTGTCCTGTATTGAGAATGGAGAGAGGAATTATGAAGAGAAACCTAATGTCTCAGTAGATTTTGGTTTGGATTTTTTTTGACTAATTGGATCTAGCCACACAGCCAAGCTTGCCTATGTGTCCAAACTTGCCTCAAACTCAAAAGTAGTACTTCTGCCTTTCTTAGCCACTTGAGTGCTGCTAGGTATGGGCCACCATGCCTGCTGCTGTGTTTTCTGCCATCACTTTTGAGCTTCCCCTCAGTAGGAATGGATGTGGCTTCCCGTCACCAGGGAGGGCTAAGTGCATGAAATAGCTTAGTGAACCCTGTTTGGGAAAACAGTATTTTGAAGCCATGTAGTACAGTGGTCTTCAGACCCACAGACCCACAGAGACCCACAGATGCTTACAGTAGTTTTAGGCTGCTAGGATTAAAGGCTTGTGTTACCACGCTGGGCCATTTTGTTTCATTTTGCTTGTTTGTTTTTGTTTTTGAGGCTGTTTCTCTGTGTGGTCCTGTAGTCCTGGAACTCACTCTGTAGATCAGGCTGGCCTTGAACTCAAAAAAGGTCTGTCTGCCTCTACCTCCTGGGTGCTAGGATTAAAGGTATTAAAGGCGAGAAGACCTGTCCTCCCCAGGGGTGGGGTGGAGGGGGTGGTAGCACATGCCTTTAATCCCAGCATTTGGGGATTTCTGAGTTTGAAGCCTGTCTTGAAAAACCAAAATTTAAGCCAAAAACAAAAGAGAATAAATTAGAGGCTGGTGGTATATCCTATGCCTTTGATTCCAGCACTTGGGGATGCAGAGATAAGTGGATTTCTATGAATTCAGGACAGCTAAAGTTACATAGAGAAACTTGTCTCAAAAAACCAATAAACTCAGTATCTTCATATTTAATAATTAAAAGCTGGGGCTCAGCTATGAGGCAGTATATGTTGGAATGCTTCTAATAGTTATGGAGTGTGAAAGAATATTTATAATAAGTAGTTACAAGTAGAAGTTTCACTCATAAATTTTGGCCATCATGCATAATGTATGATCTGGACAATTCCCAAATAGTAGAATTTCTTGGAAAACAGTATTTTGACAGGGCACTGGGAACCTTGCAACTTACCAAGCAAACCCTAACAGAGACAGTCATTGTCCTCTTAGGGGACAACTTGATTAGTTCAGGTAAGCTGCTCAGTGTGGCTGAAAGCTGCCCAGGGTTCATTAGAAATGCACAGATAATGTTCAGTAAAAATACTGATTGTCAGGGATCTAAGGCGGCCACAAACACTTTATAGAATACAGTGCCACAAGCATCAGCTGAGAGCTGGGCCAGTCTAGAGATGTGTCTCTGGAGGCTGCTCTGCTGCAGATGCTAATTTCTAATTTTCTTAAAATAGAATTCAGAGGACTTCTGCCTTTGCCACTGCTGAGCTGAGAGATGTTTCCCGCTGAAGGCTGTCGGTTTTTACCCTGTAATCTAGCTTCCCTAACACAAAATCCCATGTGAGGGGCTAGAGAGATGGCTCGCAGTTAAGAGCATATGCTTCTCTCATAAGGACCAAGGTTTAGTTTTTAACACCCACATGGTGGCTCCCGTCTGTCTGTAACTCCAGTTCCAGGAGGTCTGAACTGTTCCCCTAAAAAAAAAGAGGAAGGGAGACAGAAGGAACCAGTTGCATATGATCTAACTGGTATTCTAGAAATATGGGCTAAAACCAAACCTTGGGAAACCATACCCCCCCACACACCCAGTACTGGGACTTTAAATCTTTGTGAACTCAATTTACTAATTAATGGGAATAATAAATCTTTGTCAACTAGTGCCTGGATTCATAACTACAGTTGAGTGAGTGTGTGTGTACAGGTCTAGGTTCTTCTTTTACCACGTGGATTTCAGGGATCCAGTTCAGAGTGCTTAGTAGCAAGCGCTTCCACCCACCTCCCCAGCAGCATCTGCTTGTTTTTTCTCTTAGTTTGTAAAGAGATAGTTGTCTGGTTAGTGGAAACAGTTCTTTCTTGTAGTCAGCACTCCTTGAACAGTCCTGGGGATGGGTTTCACTTTAGCACACCAACGTCGGATGCTGATAGGATTTCCTGTAATTTGAGAATGGCTGATTAAATAATCTACACAGGGCTGCAACAATATCAGTCCCTTACTGTTGCTGTCATGTAAGCCCGGCAAAAAAGTATCAAGACACAGTTGATACGTTTCAGAAAAATAAACTTTTTTTTTTTTTTTTTTTTTTTTAACATTTCTGTTGGGGCTGATTTCCAGCTCTTTCAGGTTAAGAGGAAAAGTAAAGATTTCTTGTTTGGAGCTCAAGTTTAGAACAGGCAACTGCCTGTTTTTTTTTTGTTGTTGTTGTTTTTTATTTTTTTTATTTTTTTCTTTCCAAGGCATCTCTGGCTGTCTTGGAATGTTCTTTGTTGACGAGACTGGCCTCGAACTCCCAGAGATCCTCTGCCTATGGCTCTCAAGAGCTGGAATCACAGATGTGCACCACCACTTTTGGATACTTTGAAGGGAAAAATAGTATTTTATTATTGATTTTTACAAAGGACTTTGACCAATATAAGATTAGATTGTGCTGGGTGTGTATAGTATCTCATGCTTTTGATGAAACACTTTGGGAAGCAGAGGCTGGAGGATTTCTGTGAGTTCTAGGCCAGCCAGGTCTACACGGCAAGTTAGACAGACAGCCATGGCTTCAGGGAGACCCTGTTGCCCCCCCCACCTCCCCCCAAAAAAGACTGGATTGTTTTAGAAGCTTTCTGATGCGAGTAGTGTGATCATGTGATCAGTATGGTAGTAAAGCAGAATAGCCCCCCCCCCCCCCCCCCCCCCCCCCCCCCCCCCCCGATCCTGATTGTCCTAGAGAGAAACTGCTTTCCAGTTTTCCAAGTCTTGTGAATGGCAGGGGTAATGTTATTATTTGGGGTAGGCAGTGTAAGTTGCTGGTCTTGGTTTTGATGAATGATTCTTATCCTATTAAAGTATTTCCTGCCTTTGTTATAGTACTTTCTTTTTCTTCTTCTTTTTTTTAAAGTTGCTGGAATATTTGCTGGGTTAGCCTATTTATTTTTATCCTTTAACTGAAAACTTACCAGCTCATGATTAGTTGGCTAATCTCTCTTAAAGAAACAGCAAGCCACCTACAAATATATGGTTTTACATCCATTTAATTTTGTGTTTGTTTTGTTTTGAGATAGTCTTACTGTATATCATTGGGTGTCCTGGAACTAGCTCTGTAGACCAGGCTGGCATCTAATTCACAGAGATCTACCTACTGCTGCCTCCTGAGTGCTGGGATTAAAGGTGTTTAACCACCATGCCTGGTTCCATTTGCTTTTATTCATGAATGTAATAAAATGTTTCTGTTACATCTTTTGGTCCATTCATGTTAAATAATTGTTTTTCATTCAGCACTTGTGCAAACATTTGTCTTCAGGGCCTGCGTGCATCTTGGCACATGGCTGTTGGTCCTGGGGTGATTAATGGGGCAGTTCTGACATGTGACCTGCAGCTGGGAGCAGAGGTGCAGCAAGGTCTGGTCCTGCTCACAAGTGCTTAAAATTCAGTGGTAGAGACCAGCTTTCCATTTTTAGCTTTTTAGTTTTGGGGGATACATTCTGGTCAAAAGAGGCCCCTTTACTCTATAAATATGACTTGTATATAACTACAAGAATTTATATAAACAACTACAAAAAGTTTGATAAATATACATCTACATACAAACATGTACACACACATACTGTTTTCCAGGAACTCACTCTGTAAACCAAGCTGGCTTCAATCTCACAGAGCTCCACCTGCCTCTGTCTCCCTAGTGCTGGGATTAAAGGTGTGCACCACCACCACCTGGTTTGGTAAATAGAAATATTACTTGTGTATTACCTGTTTTGTTTGTGGGTTGTATGTAATCAGATTTATACTTTTTTCCCTTTGTGAATGTCTTTAGTAGAAGATGACTTCGAGATTGAAATGTAGTAACTAAATGTGCTCTCCAAATAAATGTGATCCAAAAATGTTAGTGAAGAAAGAAATCCTTCCTTCCTTCCTTCCTTCCTTCCTTCCTTCCTTCCTTCCTTCCTTCCTTCCTTCCTTCCTTCCTTCCTTCCTTTCTTTCTTCTTTTTTTTTTCCTGTAGAAATCCAGGCTAGGCCAGGCAGTGGTGGCATATACCTTTAATCTTAGCTCTGGGGAGGCAGAGGCAGGCAGAGTTCTGTAAATTCGAGGGCTAGCCTCATCTACAGGGCTAGTTCTAGGACAGCTGTGCACAGAGAAACCCTGTGTCAAACAAAACCAGAGAGAGAGAGAACCCCGGCCAGAAAGTCGGTGACACCTGGGCTATAGTATAAATCTATATGGGCTATAACGTAAAATTTTGGTAGTAGGGTAGCTGTGGTAAAATGCCAAACAGTTGGGATGGCAGAAGTTTTAGTGAGGATTATGTTGCTTTCTTCTGTAACAAAGCTGATTGGATTCCTAACTTTCATATTAACTTTCAGGTAGGCAATGTGTCTGTTTATAGATTAGGACACTGAGGGAGGTTTTGCCACAGGTAAGGACAGCAGGGCTATGTTAAAGAGCAGTGTTGTTTCTTAGCAACTTCAGTGTCATGGATGATGATTATTTTAAAACCATGTGTATGTTCATGTGTGCAAGATGCCCACCACGATGGCACATGAGACCACAACACCCCTTGTCCTCTACTTTGAGACAAGGCCTCTTGTTTGTCCATATAAAGTGATATATGGCTTAAGGATTCTCCCGTCTCTGCCTCTTGTCCTGATGAAGGAGCCCTGACATCACAGGCCGGAGTCACTGTTCAGCTTCGTGTGAGTTTTGGGGGCTGAAGTGGGATCTTTATGATTGGTTTGTATTGATTTACAAGCTTAGCCATTTCCCTAGCTTGTCAGGGATCCTTTATACCTGGAGAGATTTGGGACAGACTGAGGCAGACTGAGAAGTCCATGTAAGCACCAGATAAGGAAATTACAACCAGCATGCTCTAAATGGCACATGTTTGTTTGTGAGGACCCATTAGGGGGCTAAAGAGCGGGCTCAGTGGTTAAGAGCACTTGCTGCTTTTGTAAAGGACCTGGTTTATTTCCCAGCACCCACACTGGGCAGATCACAGCTATGGTGACTGTGGTGCCAGGGAATCCATTGTCTTCCTCTCTGTCTCTCTTTCTCACATACACACACTGATCATTATTTGCTTTTTGGTTTTTTTTGAGACGGTCTCACTGTACAGCCTTGGTTGGCCCAGAGTTCTCTATGTAGACCAAGCTGGCCTTGAGCTCACAGAGCTCTTACAGTTCTTCCTCTGACGAATACACACATACATACACACACACAGACACACAGACACTCTTTTTGGGGGGGGGGCAGAGTTTCTTGTAGGGGAATTGTGTTGTTCAATTGTAAATAATTGTCCCACCCACTGGTTTAATAAAAAGCGCTGATTGGCCAAAGGCAGACAGTAAGTGTGGGCGGGACTACCAGACTAGGAAAACTCTGGGAGCCAGAAGAACAGAGCAGAATGCTTGAGAGAAGCCAGAAGAAACAGAGGACAACTATGCTGCTCTGAGAAAAGGTACCGAGCCCCATGGCTGAACAGGATAAGAGTCATGGGTTAGATGAAGGGTAAAGAGTTAGCAAGTTATATGCCTGAGCCTTAGGCCGATCAGCCTAAAACTACTGTAAGCATCTGTGGGTCTCTGTGGGTCTGTGGGTCTGCAGGTCTGTGGGTCTGCAGGCCTAAACCTTGAGACTAGGCCCAAAAGTCCGGGCAAGAAACCTCATGCTACAGTTTCTGTGTGCAACCCTAGCTGTCCTGGAACTCACTCTTTAGACCAGAATGATCTCAGAGATCCATCTGCATCTGCTCCCATGTGCTGGTATTTTAGGCATGTTCCACCATGCTTGGCGTTAGTTTCTGGAGACAGGGTCTCTTCTATGTGGTTTAGATGCCTACCTCCACCTTCAGAATACTAGAATTAAAGGCATGGGGCATTATACCCAGCAGGCTAGAAATAAGTTGTAAGGAAAAAAAAAATAAAGAAAAGGTCAGGTGGCTTTCAATAATTTTGTTTACCTTTGCCAGAACCGATGGTTGCTTATTCTGTTTTTGTGAGCTATGACTGTAGTAGGTCCAGATACACAAGACACATAAGGACTAATACTGCCTCCATCTTTCACTGATGAAGAAGGAAGTGATGAGATACAGCATTTATTTGTAGAGACTGGAGAACTAGGAAGTCTTGGGTAATTATGAGTAGGACTGCTGCAAACATTACGGGCTGAAGATGAAGCTCAGTGCTAGGAGCTAAGCACGCCCAAGGCCCTGGTTCAAACCTCAGCATTGCAAGTAAATAAAAACCAAACTAACAAATCAAACCTCCAGTGGATGTTTGGAAGAAAAACAGAATCCTTTTTAGTTACCCCATTCACAATTGATGGGCAGGGAAAGACACAGACGTTGATAGAGATGAGAACCCCAGGGAAACATCTTGGTCCAGAACAGGAGGATGCTTTCACCTCTAATAAGAGAATAGTAGTGCTGACTTTGCATGATTCTGAAAGAGGTCAAGTGGACTAAAACTCTTTGGGATGTTGTAATAGCAAGTATCCTGTTCATGAGTTATAAGTTTTTTTATACGTACTTGATAAATATGAAACATGATGTGGATGAGTACCAGAGATGGATGGTTGCTGAACAAAACTGTGATTTAGTTTTGAATAGTTTCCTTAACCATAACACAGATTCGATGCTGGTTTCTGTTGTGGGGATGGCACTGTACACTGGCTATGTCTTCATGCCACAGCACATCATGGCAATATTGCATTACTTTGAAATTGTACAGTGACGAAGATGTGACCAGGATCCAGAGGTTCCTGTGAAGTTGGAATGAGACCTCAGCAGATGTAAGATGCTCTACGGATGTCAACATAACCAACCTTATAGATGACAAAGACTAAACTCATGAGTAGAACAGGAAAATCACCCTGACTCATGCGCTGCGTTCTTTCTTTTTGATTTTACAAGAGGCTCTTATATAGTAGCTTTTGTCTATTTTAACATTGTTGCCATTTGTACTTTGATAGCAGTATTTTCTTAACCTTTGTGACTGTTTCAATATTATCCAGTGAAAGCTTTTCTTAATGTAACTTTGAGTACATCTTAATTGCCTTCTATTTTTAAAACCCAAGGTCATTAGTTGGGCTTTCCTGTTCTTGCTGTTGTATGGCATATACATCTATCTGCCTGGATATATTTCTACTCTTGACCAAAGTTTTATAAGAAACAATACAGAATTTGGGGATGGGAGGGAGGATACTTGGAGAACTACTTACAAAAGATTTATCTGCAAGCTTGAACTCAGGATTATGGTTTTAGCTCTCTAGACCCTTAACAACAGCGTTTGCTCTAAGACTATTAGTGTTTCTTAGTAATGGAAAAAGTGAAGATCTTGCTAAAATTAATACGAAGAACATTTCACTTTTAGATATCGAATTCTTACGTGGACTTATTTCCAACCAACTTTGATGATTCTCATGAGGGTGGGTGGTCAGTAGTAGCATTATGGAGTGCTCAGATACACTATTGTGGCAAAATTGACAGTGTATGTGCTGCAAAGTCGGTTTGCTGAGTGTGTCAGGTGCTGTGAAGTGTATTTGCACCTTGTGATAAGATGTGATGAGTTGAATTGTTCAGAACTATAGCCAAAAGAAATGTAAACTTGGTTAAAAATACTTTCACTCTTTGTATTTTTTATTTAAAAAAAAAAAGGTTTTTATTCCTTAGATGTAAAATGACTACCTAATTTTTTTGATGTGAACTCATTAAATTCAAAGATAAAAATCAATCAATGTAGCATCATTTCTTTTCTCTTATGGTTAAATATTGATCTAGTAGCTATTGTTGGGTTAGTTGCTGGAGAACTAGGTGAACAGTAACTATACCTTCGCATATCTCTGAACAGAAAAGCTCTAGAAATTAAAAAAAATACACTGCATTTTAAGACATCTTCTAGCATAAGTTATTTATGTACATGGTGTTTTGTCTGCCTGGATGTCGGTGTGAAGTGTTGGATCCCCTGGAACTAGAGTTACAGACAGTTGTGAGCCACCATGTGGTTGTTGGGGATTGAACCCCGGTCCTCTGGAAGAGCAGCCAGCACCGTAACTACTAAGCCATCCCTCCAGCCTCAGTTTTGCTTTTTTTTTTTTTTTTTTTTTTAAGTTTTTTTTTGAAGTGTGTTTTAAATCCCAGGGTTTCAAGTAATATATAAACTTTCAGTGTTTTATCATCACGAAATGGTAAGCATATGCAACTACTTTGGTTTGAAATAGGTAAAAAGTTGGGTGTTGTTACGTGAGCTGTGCTCAGGCTAAGAAATGAATAAGAACATTTAGCTTAGGATTTGCTCAGTTAATGCCCATTCTTGTTTAACAAGAGCTGCTGACAAGTGGATGTCTCACGTTCTCATTGCCCCCCACCCCACCCCCACCCTCACATCGAGGTGAAGTTAGAAGGTGAGAATCATTGATTTTTACACAGGTACCCAGATTACCTACCTGACCATCATCTCAGACTTTAATTATTCTCTTAGCAGATGATTGGCACAGATGCTGGCCTCCTGCAAGATATGTTTACCCTCAGGAAATCAAGATGAGTTATAAGAAGAAAGGAGTATATGCATGGAGAAGTGTTCAGAGCAATACGTTCTCACCAACTGGTCCAATCCTGCAGTGTGTCTGTCAGTAAATAACAAACGGGAGGTCATCTCCACTCTCTTTACTTACAGATTCATCAGACAGTTCTCTGTGCCTACTTGTCTTTCTGTCCATCCCGCTGGGAGAGGTACTAGCTGCCTTCAGACTGTTAATGTTTTCAGAGATAAGTAGAGAAGATGGAGGAACGGCCAGTGTCTCCCACCAGCGCAAAGGGCAGGTTTGCTCAGTGCTTTGTAGGACAAAAGGTATCTTCTTTGGAGCAAAGGCCTCCGTGAAAGACAAAGGGGAGGAGCCCTGAGCTGCATGACACTCGTTGTAGTATAACTATCATCTGGTTATTTGCAAGGCCCCACGGGAACTGGGGGAAGAACGAGAAAATATTAATACTTAGGTAACAGCTGTAACAGTCATTTGTCTCCAACCCCAGGACTCCTGTTTTCTGCCAATATCAGGCTAATGATAGTCAAATCTCAGCTGCTTCCCAGCTCTTGTCAAGAGTTGTTGACAGATGGGAGAAGGTAATGGCACCAAGTATTGGGGTAGGAGATGGGATCTCTCACTATTCTGCTGGCTAGGTAATGGTTAGGAGATGTATACATAGTGAACACAGGCTGCCTAAGTGGTACCTTGACTGTTGTTCATTTGTCACAGGGCACATGAGAGAGGGATCATAGTACAGACTGATAATGGACCTCACAGAGGTCCACTATGACTGGCTGCTCAGGGCAGCAATAGTGTTAGCCGCCAGGTACCTGCTGTTCAATGCAGACCTTTGGGGGTTCTGCAGTCTCTGGAAGCCCATGTAGGTGACCCACAAGTGGGTGGCTATTTGAAAGATGGCAAAGCCGGAATTCCCTCAAAGAGCTGTTCTTTCTTTTCAAACCCATGTCCCCCCTTCCCATTTTCTTCTCTGATCTGAGCCTTATTGAGAAAGAAAATTAAGTACGAGACCTAAGTTAAGTATTTTGCAGATGGGAGGAATTTTAAAAAATTTATTGTTATTATGAGACACTAGCTTTCCCTTTGGGAGGTAGGTACCGTGATTCATCTGATGGCATTCCAGTGACATTTGCTGTGAAGAAGAGGAGTTAAGCCCTTATTGCCTGGGGATCTTTGATTTTTATTCAGAGTAGGATTATATCATTTCCTCAGGAATGTGTGATTGGTATTTGCGTGTCTTAACATTTAGAAGTGATTCTAAGGACTGGAAGGGCTAGACATAGGCCTTGTGACTCTGTCATGATATGGTCGCTTTGGGATGTCACCTGGACAAGGTAGGAAGCACCAGACACATTGTTGTCAAATGGAAATGTCCTGTCCAAGAATACAGCTGACTTGGCTTCACCAGTGTCTCCTCTCTGCTTCACGAGAAGCCATGGCTGTTCCCTTCACTTCTTCGTTTGCTGCCTGCAGAACTATCGGTTAGTGAGGACCTCAGATTTTGTCCATGCCTGGGCCAGGCTCACTGCTGGTCTAGGATAACCCTGATGGTATCTCTTGAGCTGTGGCTCATCCTTGGTCTCAGCTCTACAGAACCAAATGTGGAGATCGGTCCTTAGAACTCAGGGCTGTTGCCATAGCCCTGACAAACAGTCCCTTTGCTAAAGCAAAGGTTAGATTTTTCCTTGTTTCTGAGCTTGATCTAATGGCCTAAAAGTTTAATTTTTTTATTTGAGGAAAACTATAGATTAGTAGGTTAATGACACTCCTCGTTGGAGCCACAAAAGGAATAACAAAGCCCATTATACTGACTAGGTCATTCATGTAGATATCCACGAGGGCAGGCCTTCTGGTGTTAACCCTGCCAAGCAAGACACTCAGATTGCCACCAGCATTGCTCAGGTGCATCATTCTGCTGCACGTGGCAACAGCCACCCTTATAGATGTGTCAGAAAGGATGCGTTTGTGGTGTGATGGTGACTACCAGGCAGACCTGTGAAAAATGTCAGTGAAGAGGTCACCTCTGCCTCATCTCATAGGTGCCCCCAGGACCTCATTGGGGTAGAAACCTTTTCAGATTTTGGCATTGCTGATCCAGACTGACCAGCAGACTCCACCCACACTTAAAGACCTTGGAATGAGTTTGTGGTTTTGGTTTTCTGGGTCATTTGAAGCAGCTTGATAATTATATCTTTGTTTTGTTTTTTGTTTTTGTTTTTGCCACAAAAGGTAATCAGAGCGCTCATCCCTGTAGTCAGTGGGGCGTTCACACTGCCTTATCAGTCAGAAGCAGCTGACATTACCGATCATTTGGAATGGGTTAAGAGTCAGTTCAATTGGTTGTGGTGCATGCCTGTAATCCCAGCACTTGGAAGGTGGAGGCAAAAAGATCAGAGTTCAAGGTTATCCTCAGCCACATAGCTTGAGGCCAGCTTGAGATTTGGACCTGTTTAAACAAACAAATAAAACATGGCTGGAGAGATGGCTTGGTGGCAGAGATGCTTGCCACCAAGCTTTGCAACTTGAATTCAATCTCTGGAACCCACATGGTAGAAGGGGAGAACCTACTCTCACCACATGGTCATGATGTAATCTTCCCTTCATCAAACAAGTGTTAAGGAAATGAAAACAGTGAAATGGAGTCAGAACAAACCCACAAGAAGCCAAAAGCCAGACAGATGGATTTCTGACTATGGGTTCCCTACATCTTTCTGCTTGATATCAGGCAGCTTGGTCACTAAAGGTACCTCAGAGAGAGATCACTTCAGCTACTTCCTGCTTACTGCTAATCAGGATGGCCCATTGCTACTCTAGAAATTGGACATTTCCTGGGCACCATGCTTTTCTGTTTCCTAATGGCAGCCCGGGCCAGTCAAAATAGGAATTTCACACTTATTCTGGCTCTTTAATCTGCATCCTTGCTGAATTTTCGTGACCCTGAGGTTATGGCATTTGGTTGAATACAGTGCTGTGAGAGCCCATGAAGGCCAAAGTGGATGGCATAGTCCACCTCTGTCAATTAAAAAAATATCGTAGGCCAGTCTCAGAGAGACAAATAACATGTTTCCTCAGATTTACATGGATACACAAGAGGTCACAGAAATAGGAATATAATTGCCCAGGGGGTCAAAGGGTATTTACCAGTGGGAGGTAGAGGGTGTGGCCAAAATGTTATAATATATATAAGTTTGAAAATGTAAAAAGTTATCCTTTCTGCACCTGACTCTTTTGTATTTAGAAAATTCATTTTATCATATTTTTAGGGCTGGATCATGGTAATTATCTTTAGCCACGAGCTTCTCCCCCAACCTCACCATTTCTTTCTTTTCCTTCTTTCTTCTTATATTTTCTATTATTTAAAACAATTTTAAATTGAAATATGCTTCGGTTATATTCTTTCCCTCCTCAAAGTCCTTCCAGATCCTTTCCCACTCCCTACCTTTGGGTTTTCTCCAAAAAACAAAACAAAACAAAAATCCAACAAAAAGCAATACAACTCCCCCCCCCCATCAAGAAAACAAAACGAAACACTTAAACAGAAAACAAAACCCCCACCAAACTGAAACCAAGAAAAAGCACACAAAAGACTATGTATATGTTGGTCAGCTACTCCTGAATATGATGCCAGCCCTGGAGCTGTTGATATACCCAGTGTCACTTCATTGGAGAAAATGATTTCTTAACCTCCACCATAGAGGCTAGGTTTTCATTCATTCGCTCATTCATTTTTAAAAATATGACAAAATGTAATCAGCTAAGGCAAACCCCATCACACAAAAGTTGAATAAGTCAAACCAACAGAAGGAAAAGAGCCTTGTTCACACACTCAGGAATCCCATAAAAACCATGAAACTGGAAGCCTGCGTAGACCCTGTGCATGCTGCTTCAGTCTCTGGTCCATATGGACTTGGATCATGTTGATACAGAGGGCTTTGTTTCTTTGGTGTCCCCCATTCCCTCTGGCCCTTACACTTTTTCTGCCTCCTCTTTAGGGTTTCCTGAGCTCTGAGGGGAGGGATTTGAAGGAGACAAGCCATTTAGGACCGAGTGTTCCAAGGTCTCTCACTCGCTACATAATGTCTGATTGTGGGTCTTTATATTTGTTTCTATCTGTTGCAGAAGGAAGCGTCTCTGATGGTGGCTGAATAAGGCATCCATCTATGAGTGTAGCAGAATGAATATCATTAGGAGTTATTTTTTACTATGTTAGTATTTCTTTTTACTTGAGGTCCTTGGGATATCTAGTCTCTGGTTCTTGGTCACCCAAGTAGTGTCAGGTATACGCTTGTTCTCGTGGAGTGGGCCTTAAATTGGTTGGTTACCCCCTCCCAAGCTTTTGTGCCTCCATTGCCCTAGCATATCTTGTAGGCAGGACACCGTTGTAGATCAAAGGTTTGTGGCTGGGTTGGTGTTTTTGTTTCTCTTTTGGTAACCTTACACCGAATTTTCAGGCAAGAAGCTTGTGATGGGAGAGGGTGACTCAAAAACTGTTGTGACAGAGCAAAGTGATAGCACAGTCAGCACCTAGAACATCTGAGGCATCTGAGTGGGTACTAGCTGTAATTCAATGCTGTGGAGACTGATTAGTGCTCTCTGTCTCTTGATGGTGCTGGGTTTTTGTTTGTTTGATTGACTGGTTTTGCTTTTTGCTTTTTAATTGCAACAACAACAAAAAAAAAAAGAGCTTGGGGATGGACACATCTAGGTGGTCCTTGCTAGCCAGGTCCTAATTTCTATGACTTTCATATGGCTTCTACAGCCTGACATCATCAAAGACAAAATTATTTTAAAAACTCTGTATGAATTGGCTTTTATTGGCTGCTAAGTCCATTGAGATTCAGGTGCTCTCACTGACTTCTTACGGGTCCACTAGGGTGTCATGTTTTTAATTGTAATTTTTTTAGTTTGATACAAGCTAGAGTTACCTGGAAAGGGGAACTGGGATTAAGAAAATGTGGCCACCCGGAATGCCTGTAGGCAAGCCGGTGGGGCATTTTCTTGATTAATGATTGATGTGGGCAGGTGGGGGCGGGATGACACCCGAGACAGTGCCACACCTGAGCGTGTGAGTTGAATGAGAAAGCTTACTGAGCAAACTGTGAGGTATAGGCCAGTAAGCAGCACTCCTCCATGGCCTCTGCTTCAGTTCCTGCCACTCTGTTTCTGCTTTGAGTTCCTGTCTTGACTTACCTCAGTAATGGAGTGTGGCCCCAGAGTTGTAAGGTAAAATAAACCCTTTTCCCCCAAGTCACTTTTGTCATGGTGTTATAGCAATGGAAACCTTGTGTGCTACATAAAATAACATAGTTTTACTTTGACTAGTTTTAGAATTTATACAATTGTGTGTGTGTTGTTGTTATTGATAATTTGCTTTTCAAGACATATTTTCTCCTTGTAGCTCTGGTTGTCTTGGAAATCCCCTGTGGAGATCTGATTGCTTCCACCTCCCAAGTATGGGATTAAAAGTGTATGCCACCACAATAGGCAAATAGAAAGTGTTTTATGACCACTTTTACTTCTTTCTTTTTGCTTACGTTTCTATACTGAATCCTGCTGTTGTCTGTGGGTTTAATTCATTCAATTTCACTGCTATGTAGCTTTTCCATTTTACGAGTCTAAATAACAATTTTCATATCTGCTCTACTTTGCTAATTTGTATCTCATCAGCAGTGTGTGAGTTACTGCTTACTTTTAAATGTGAAAACCAGTGGGGCATGGTGGCACACACTTTTAATCCCAGACCCAGAGACACAAATGATTTCTATGAGTTTAAGACTAGCCTGGTCTATGTAGCAATCTCTAGACCTGTCACGTTTACATAGTGAGATCCTATCTCAAAAAGGAGAGTGGGGCTGGGTAGCCCAGCAGTGGTTCTCTGCCATGCTCATCAGTCCCACCTTGGGATGAAGTCTTGGAAGATACTGAGGACTGCTGGCCCTCTGTATATTAGGTTTTAGAGATGGAGAGGGAAAAAGAGGGTAATTTCCGAAGAAAGACACTGAGGTCAGTGTCCTTAAGGTGACACAGCTGGGATCCAAATCAAGAAAGGATCCTGTCCCACCAGACGGCGAAGCGCCTACTGTTAAAGGTTTGTAATGGGAGGTCCTTGAAGCAATCTTAGTTAATATGTCATGTCGTTTTAGTTAGGGTTTCTATTGCTGTGAAGAGACACCATGACCATGGCCATTTTTGTAAAGGAAAAGCAACTAATTGGGGCCTTACAGTTCAGGGGTTTAGTCCATTATCATGGTACAACATGGTGGTGTACAGGCAGGCATGGTGCTGGAGAGGCTGTAGCTGCCTCTCTGATGTTTCCACCAACATATTTTATTTTTAATAAATAATTAATTAAAAGTATATTGTGTCTGTGTTTGCATAGGAGTTATGTGCACATGCATGCAAGTACCAGTGGAGGTCAGAGGCATCATATCCCCTGGAGATGGAATTACACTCAGTTGCGAGCCACTTGACAGGGGTGCTTAGAACTGAACTTGTGTTCTCTGGAAGTGTAGCAAATGCTAACTGCTGAACAATCCAGCCTTCCACCAATATATTTTAAAATTGCTTTGACTTAGGATTATTTTTGTTCTGCTACTACCAAACTCTATGAAACTGCTTCCTCACTGGAACATGGAACACATGGTTCCATGTGCCTGTTGGTATCACCAGGGACCAGAGATGTGAGATCCTAGAGCTGGAGTTTCAGGTGGATGTGAACTACCTGATTATGGGTGTAGGGAGCTGATCCTGGGTCCACTGCAAGACCAGACTTTTCTCTTAACTACTGAGCCATTTCTTCGTCTTCTTCACCTTATTTTTGAGGTCTAATCTCTCACTAAACTGGCACACACCAATTCTTCTGGACTGGCTGAGCAGAGAGTCCCAAGGATTCTCTTGTCTCTGCCTCCTAGAACTTAGATTATAGGCACATGGTGACAAGCCTGAGTTTCACACGATGCTGGGAACCAAATTCATCCTCTCAAGATTATACTTTGTTGGCTGAGCCATTTACCCATTTCTGACTTTTTGAGAAAAGGCTACATTAATTTCCAGTGGCTGTAACATTTCATATTCTACCAACAGTGCATTAGAGTTCTAATTTAATCATGTCATTAACTTTGATAGTAGCCATCTTAATGAGTGCTAGCAGGTATCTCATATTAGTCTTGATTTACATTCCTTAATAATTAGTGGTGTTGAAGATATTTTTAGTGATTGCCTGGGGACCTTTATTTGTTTATTTTTATTTTTTAAGACAGGGGTTTTCTGTGTAGCCCTGGCTGTCCTAGAACTCTTTCTATAGACCATACTGGCCTTGAACCCAGAGATCAGCCTGCCTCTGCCCCAAGTGCTGAGAATAAAGGCATTTACCATTGTGCCTGGCTTTTTTTTTTTTTTTAAATGAGGGTTACTGTTTTATAGCTCTACCTCTAGGATAGTTTTCTTTAGCCTGCAAAGACTTGGATTCTTGCCTCGTTTTGGTACAGGCTATGGAGTGGGACCCTGATATAGGATATCTTTATGCTGTGAAATACCAATGGATAATAAAAACAGTTGTTTTGGCCTATGGGAACCCAGCTTATAGGCAGGCAGAAAATATGAGTATAGATAAAGGAGAAGGAAGGTGGAGTTGGAGAGAGATGCTATGAGCTGCCCCTCAGAGAAGAAGATGTAAAGGAATTCAGGTAAGCCATGAGCCATGTGGCAAGATTAATAGCAATGGGTTAAGATGCAAGAGCTATCTAGCAGTATGCCTGAGTCATAGGTCAAACAGCATGTAATTAATATAAGCTCCTGTGTGTTTCTTTGGGACTTTGGGACTGCTGGTCCAGACTTCAGGCTAGGCAGAGCTAAGTAACTGTGGGCAGGCCCAGACCTTGGGGCTAGTCTGGGCCAGAAACTAATTACTACAGGACCCAGGTCCATCTGGGTGTAGGTGTGTCCTGTCTGCCAGGCTTCATGCACAACTCATGAAGTAATGTCATTCCAAAAACAGCATGGGAGGAACACAGACATCTTGGTCACTACACATTCTTCACAGCCACTGCCTTTCTTATTTAATGCTAACGTAGACTTACTCTAGATTTATTGGCTTTTTTTCCTGACAATTCAAACACTTTCTTATTTTGCAAAGTTGAAGGAGAAATATATATTGTGTGTTTTTTGAGACAGATTCTCACTATGTAGCTGTGGTTAGCTCAAAACTTGGATCCTTCTGCCTTAATCTCTGAGCGAGTGCCACGCTTACAGGGGTGTGGCACCATACCCAGTTTATATATTCATTTTTTTGTGAGATGGCTTCTACCTCAGAAGTTGGTTTTAAAAGATGAAATAATATACCTCACATTAAAACAAAACTAAGCAAAAACCAAAATTAAACTTGCTCACAGAACTTGTCGACCTTACCTTATGGCATCTGGGCCTTTGGACTCATTTTCCATTGGCTTCGAGCATGAATTTTCTTGGATTCTAGCAAGGCCAGAAGACATTTTCTTCTAGAAAGCGTCTTTTCTGAAGCTTTGGACAAGTACTTGCTATTGTAAAGAATTAATGGCAACAGTCATCACGCACATGTGGACTAACTGTACTAACTGAGAGGGTCATCCAAAAACGATGATGATGATGTTGGGGTGTAATAAGGAGTAGACAAGCTCATATTTCATCACATACCTATGAAATTATCAAGAATAAATTTAAAGTCTCTAAGAAGATAATATTAGCCATATGCATCAGGCCAGGGTGAGCTCGGTCTTCTTTCTGTCAAGTAGACAAAGCTCAGTTATGTGGCAGACTGCGTTATCCATCAGAAAGTTCACAGGGCTTTGGATTCTGATGTATTTCCTGCCAGCTGTCTTTGGGCTGGTGGTTTATAGCACTCTTGTTCAGATAAGCATCAGCTGGAGGATTTATGGTGCCTAGCCTAATTTTCCATCACTGTACCGTGAGTTTGGCCTTAGAAATTATAGCCCATCTAAAGCAATTGATGGCTACCCTCTGGAGGCAAACGACCCCCTTTAACTCCAGGGCAATAGCTAATAAGGTCTTGATAATTCTGGCTCCTCGACTGTCAGCCATGGCTTCCTGCCCCGTCTGAAGTTGCCTAGGATAGATGGATCCAGCGTGTATGACAAGAGCTCTCTCCCAGTGACTTTCTCCTTTCCCCTTAGCCTCACTAGGGCCCTCAGAACAGGAATAATGAAGCCATTTTTCTTCCAGTGTGGTCTTCTATAATGAAATATGGTGTAAATTCATCTTCTCCTGAGCACACCATTTTTCCCTTGTCAGATCTGCAGTCTTTCCTCGACTGAACCAATTTGTTATCTACAAAAGCCATGGCCTTGTATTTCCCTTTTGATTCTAGGAACTCTGGGTTGGGCCAAAAGGAGCTTTCAGCCATAAATTTAGTAGAGGGTCACCTCTTTCCTCAAGGAGACATCTGGTCCCTGGTTGAATGGATTTGAGAGAGAGAGAGAGAAAAAAAAGAGAAATGTATCTTATTGGTAAAGCCTCTGCAATGCTTCAAAGTGTCATTTTATAATGACTAAACCTCTAGACAAGCTATGCTAGGAGAAATAAAAACTAGTTTTTCTATATACCCTGTGAGTGAGAGATGCCTTAGTCATGATCAGAAACCAAGGTGGGATGGTTTGGTTTCCTTGTTCAACTGAGTCATCACTTAGGAATCTGTGGAACCCTGAGTCAAGCTTCGTGTTCCAGCTCATCTGAAGCAAGCATTTATCTTATTTTACCTTTGAGTTCTTTATAGATTCTGCACATTAATTCTTGGTCAGAGATGTAGTTGGCAAATATTTTTCTCCCAATTTGTAGATTATTTTCTCTCTTCTGCTGTTTGTTTTTTTCCCCCCAATGTCCCTGTTTTTCTTTTTAAAGGCAGGATTGCATGAGGCTGGGGCTGGTTTCTAACTTGCTATTACTAGCAGTCAAGGCTGCAAGATTTTTCTGCCTTTACCTCATGACTGCTGGAGTTATAGGTATTCACCACCATGCCTAGCTGTTCATCCAGTCTTCCTTCCTTCCTTTTTCTTTTTTGTTTTTTGAGACGGGTTTTTTTCTATAGTTCTGGCTGTCCGGAAACTCACTCTGTACATCAGGCTGGCTGATAACTGAGATCTGCCTACTTCTGCCTCCCAAGTGCTGAAACTAGAGGTAAACGCCACCACTACCAGGCCTCTTTGGCTTTTTTTTTTTTTTTTAAAAAAAAAAAAAAGCTTTCTATGGGTGCTTTGTCTGTCTGTTCACCAAGAGCACACCAGTGGCTACAGGAAGCTTCAGATCCTTAGGAACTGGAGTTAGAGATTTTGAGCTGCCACGTGGGTGCTGAAAATTATACCTGAATCCTCTGAAAGAGCAACCAGTACTCTTAACCCTGAGTTATTGTTCCAACACTGGGGCCATTATTTTTAAAGAAGGCTATTTTTTTTAATAGTTTTATTTAGGTGTCCTATTATCTCACATATCAACATTGTTTTTATAGACAAGATTTTCATTCTAACTTTTCTTAAGAATGACAGTTCAGAGAGTGTAGGAAAAGAGTCTAACCAAAGAAGCATGCACCGACTCTGAAACTAGTACCAAAAGAACACACTTGGTCCCCAGAATCAGAGCCAGTGAAAGAAATATGCCCGGCCTTAGAATTAGAGTCCAAAAGCTAAAAAAGACCAGTGAAGGAAACACAGTTTGGCCCTGAAATTAGAGCCATCTCTGCCCCCAACCAACAAAACTAATCAATCCTTGAGTCTCCCAGGAGAAACTCCACCCCTAAGAGCCCCTATATAAACCCCTCTGCCTGTTTTCAGTTGTTGGCTGTTCCTTCCCACCCTGGTAGAGGCAGCCACTCTCCTGGACCCCTCTTTCTCAAATAAATCTCTTTCTCAAAAAGAGTCTTGAGTCTTCATTCGCCAGATCAAAGAAGAACTTCCTGAGATGTCCCTTAGGAGACTGAGCAAGGTGAACAGAAAAAGTAACAACTTTTCTGCCGAGCAGGAGGATATTGCTACATTTCTGCAGGGGTTTCCCCTTTAGCAGAGTGAAGCAAAAGAAGCAACATTATGGGCTGGAGGGAAGCAGCAGCAGAGCTCTTCTGGGAAGCCCCCAAAGCTCAGCTGTAGCGGCTCTCCAGAGGAGGAGCAGGGGAGACCGCCCCCTACTGCACCCCAGCTCCAGGTCAGGATTATCTCTCGCCCCCACCCCCCAGTTGTAACACTCACTGAGAGGGAGGAAGGGAGGGAGAGGGAGGGAGGAAAGGAGAGGGGGGGGGAGAGTCAGTTATTGACTCTTTCTCCATTTCTATTGCTTCTACCTGGTCCACTACCCAGTCTTTGTCTTTCCCATAGCATAGAGTACTATTCCAGCGGGTTTAGGATATGTAAATAATAATCCCAATTTTTAAAATTTAAACTTTTTTTTTTTTTTAAATTCACATATCAACCACAGTTCCCGTTCTTCTCACTCCCCCCAACTCCTCCCCTATCCTATCCACACCAATTTAGTCCTTGGTGGAATGAGGGTTGTCTCTGTGTTCATCTAGGGAGATCATTTGCCCAAGGGTCCTGGGAAGAAGACTTCAGAGTTCTCTAGCTGTGAGGACTGGGCCTGAGGAGAAGTTGGGGGAACTGTATGCCATTGGTAGAAGACTAAGATGTGGACAGGTGAGCGCCCAGGGCAAGAAAAGGGGTGTCAGTTAGCTTGAAAAGATTCTGAAGGGTGAGACAGATCCAGTATGGCATAGCACGGTAGCTGTTGGAGGTGGACCCGCCCATGCAGGATTCTATTGCAGGGTCCTCATGGAGAGAAGGGCTGTCTGAGGAGAAGATCCCATAAGTGTAAGAATGCTGTGTCTCATGTCCCTTCCCCCTCTTCCTCTTTTTCTACTTCTTCCTCAACCCAGAGAGGAGTTAGAGATGGCTGAGGAAGGGGAGGAGGCATAGAACATGTTGACCATAGTGAATTACTTGTCTCTAGACAGTGTCTCAAGGGAGAGAGCTCCCGACTTGGGGCATGGGGATATTTTCATTGGCTAAGGGTTTGGAGGTAGGTGTAGTGGGATTATGTTACATTGTATATAATTGTCCCGATTACTGGTTTAATAAAAATGCTGATTGGCCAAAGGCAGACCAAAAGTGTGGGCAGGGCTACCAGACTAAGAAAACTCTGGGAACAGGAAGAACAGAGCAGAAATGCCACCGAGATGCCAAAGATGCCACAGATGCAGAGGACACCTATGCTGTTCTGAGAAAAGGTACTGAGCCTCATGGCTGAACAGGATAAGAGTCCTGGGTTAGATAAGGGTAAAGAGTTAGTAAGTTACATGCCTGGGCCCCAGGTCAATCAGCGTACAATTAATACAAGCATTTGTTTCAGTGGGCCTATGGGACTCTGGGTCTGCAAATCTGGGCCACGAGGCTAGGCCAGAAAGTCTGGGCCAGAAACCTAATACTACAAGTAAGCTGTTCAACTACACCAAGATTTATGCCTAAAATATTTCTGTCACTGGAGGATAGATTAGCCAAAGGCCAGGATGGGGATGGTCCACACAGTGATTTTGCAGGAATGGTCATACCTTGGGCTTATTGAATTCTGTACCCTTGGGACTAGGGCAGTCCCAGAGTGTAATTTTAAAGTGTGTAAATGTTTACACTGCTTCCTAATTATATATGGACTAATTCTATCCTAGATAATGATATAAAATATACATACTATTAATATACCATTCATCAGTAAACATTCATTAAAACCAGCTGGGTCCTGGGGCTATGAGGACAGCTAAAAGCTGTCCCTTCAAGAAAATTCTGGCTAACTGTGTGGTTGTTGGAAAGCTGAGGCAGAGGATTACAAATTTGCAGAGTCTGAGGCTAGGCTGTCTCATAAAACAAATAAATACAAAACAAGCACCCTCCTTTCTATCTACCTTAGGACCTTGTGCGTACTAAATGTAAGCTATGTATTTCTGCACTACATCCCATTCCTAGCCTGGGGCAGGAGACCACAGCAACTTGAGGCCAGCTTGGTCTACATAATGGGCTCTAGACCAGTCAAAGCTACATAGAGAGATCCCATCTCAAAAGACCTAAAACCAAAACAGAACCCCCCACCCGCACCCCAATCCAGCAGTGCACATCTAAGCACAGATCTTGATATAATGGGTCATGTGCTGTTGATGTCTACAGTTTGCCCAGAACCCAGGACAATATTGCTCCTGTGGATAAAATGAAGTTACTACCTATTCTTTATTGCATTCAATGTGAATATCTAATCTATTCTTCTCAAACAAGAAAAACACGTTTAGGGTTTTGTTTTTTATTTATTTATTTATTTATTTATTTATTCATTCATTCATTCATTCATTCATTCATTCATTCATTCATTTATTTAAAGTAGGGAGTAAAGGAAAATTATTTTAAGACTTCCTGAGGAGGCATGTCCTTTAAAGAGAAGCAGCCCTGCCAAGTGTTCTTCCATGAACACTTGGGTTGGAAACAATCTAGAGGAGGCAAGGTACTCCATCAGGGAATCTTTGTAAAAATATATGTAGGAGTAACCAGGTGTCACTCAGGTCTGTAATCTCAGATCTAGGACAGCCAGCCTGTTCTTTGTGGTGAGACCATGTTCCAAAGTGGGTGAGAGACAAAACCAAGCAAAAATACTGGGAACAAAACATGAATTTTTCTGTGTGTTTAATGTATAGAATAAGTGGGGCAAGCTAAAGCTTTCTGAGATGGTGGTTTATGTTGTATGAGGTTTCTGGCCCAGACTTTCCTGGCCTAGTCTTGTGGCCCGGACTTTCTGGACTAGCCCAGTGGCCCAGACAGTCCCATAGTCCCACTGAAACACACAGACACTTGTATTAATTGTACATTGATTGATTTGGGGCCCAAGCATATAACTTGCTAGTTCTTTACCCTTAAACTAACCCATGATTCTTATACTGTTCAGCCATGTGGTACCTTTTCTCAGAGAAGCATCATTGTCCTCTGAATCTGCTTCTCTGGCAACTCTGTGGCATCTCTGCCCTGTTCTTCCTGTTCCCAGTATAGCCCCGCCCATACTTCCTGTCTGCCTTTGGCCAATCAGCATTTTTATTAAACCAGTAGGCAGGACAATTATTTACAATGTAACAACATAATTGCACTACAGGTTTACATATTACATTTCTAGAAAATGCATTTTTTTCATTCACTGTTAATCTTATGACTCAGTGCATTCTATGATTTTAAAATCACAAGTAATTAGATTAAAAATCAGAGGCTAGGAGATGGCTCTATTGGTAAAAGGCTTGTTTTACAAACATGAGGACCCCAACACCTGACTGAAAATCCAGGCATGACAACATGTGTTTGAAATCTAAGTTCTACTGAAGAGCCAGGGAAGCGCCTCCATTTTAAGCAAGCCCCTAACTCCAGCTTGAAATAGGCCTGAGTTCTGCTGAGTACAGAGTGTAAACAGGAGATAGCTTAGGGCTATCTGATAACTAATTAACCGTGGGATGTCCCAGCACAGGAGATAGTATATAGAAGAAGGTTTGACAAACAGCCAGCTAAGATAACAGAGGAATTCTGGAAAGTCCCTAAAAATGAGCTAGTCAGAATGGTATCCCCTAATTGATGTGTAGTCTTGTGGTTTTTGCCTTTTAAAAAACTCAGCTTGCAGAGGGGCTGGACCCTCCTCTGGCTGTTGCTATGACAGCACGTTCAGATGGGATACCTGCCGAGGAGGCTTGTACTTTTCAACAAACCTTGCTTTTGCATGTTGGAGAGTTTGCGTCTCTGGTGGTCTCTTCCGGGGTCTTGTGACCAGGGCACCACACTATGAAGGCAGAGACCGGATCCCTGGAAGTCACTGGCCATCTGGTGTAGCCAGTTGGTGAGCTCCAGGTGCAAAGAGAGAGCCTGTTTCAAACAAACAAAAACCCAAAACCAACCAACCAACCAACCAAGTGATGAGATTGCTCAGCAGGTGTGGCATTTTGAATGAAAACTGTCTCCCACAGCCTCAGATATTTGAAAACCTGGTTCTCCCTTGGTGGCACTGTTTGAGGAGGCTCTGGAATCATTAGGTAGAGCCTTGCTGGGGGGAGTATAACAGTGGAGGCAGGTTGATGTCTCACCCTATTTCCAGTTTTCTCTCTCTCTCTTCTTTCCTCTCTCCTCTCTCTCTCTCTCTCTCTCTCTCTCTCTCTCTCTCTCTCTCTCTCTCTCTCTCTCTCTCTGAGATGTGATCTCTCCTTGCTCTGGCTGGCTGCCTCTGGCCACACCTCTCCCATCATTAAGGACTCTCCATTTGCAACATTCAGCCAAAATCAGCTCCTTATTCTATAAGTCACATTCGGTCAAGGTGTCTTACCATGGCCACAGAAGGAAGTGACTAAAGTAGAAGGTAAAGCATTTACCATACAGAAGCCTGAGGGTCTGAATTTACGTGTGCTCTTCATATACAATAAGAAATAAATAGGTAAAAATGAGATGGAAAGCAAGTGGGAGACACACTATCGACCTCTGGCCTACACACACATAGGCACACACACCTGTACTTATCACGTATGCAGACAAGAACACGCACACACATACACATGTGCACATGTTCTAACACTAAGACAAGAACAATTGGAAAACCAGTTATAGTTTTTGAAAGTTCTGAAATAGGTTTTTAGTGGTAAAATAAGTGAGACGTATGCTAGGCAGTTGTCTTAGGGTGTTTATGGCTGTGATAAACACCATGACCAAAAGCAACTTGGAGAAAAAAGGTTTTATGTCATCGTACAGTTATACAACACCCTCATCCCTGAGGGAAACCAGGGCAGGAAGCCGAGGCAAGAACTGACAAAGAGGTCATGGAAGAGTGCTGCCTAATGGCTCGCTCCTCGTGACTTGCTCAGCCTGCTGTCTTATTTACTTCTCCACACACCAGACCAAGGGTGGCCCTACAGTGAGCTAAGTCCTTTCTGTCAATTATCACTCCAAAGATACAGTACAGGCTTTCCCACATGCCAGTCTGGTGGGAGCATTTTCTCAATTAAGTTTCCCTCTCCCCAGATGACTTATGTTTGGGTCAGATGGCATCAAAACTAGACAGCATGGCTATAGACCATGGCCTTAACACAGGAAATTATATTCCTTTGGTTGTTAATTTGCTAAAGACTATGAAGCCACGGTTATAGAAGAGAATCTATGGAAGACTGACATGGGTACTTAAATTGAAGTACTATATAACCTCAGCTGAGATAGGGGGCAATAACACAGTTGAAGATGTAAAACATAATGCTATGCCAATGTAATTATGTGTGTGGCATTATCATAATGGGAGCTGATTAATGAGGGGAACATAAAGCAAAGGTGGGTATTAGCTCTTTAGACACCGACGTTCAGATTGCTCCCTGAGAAGTCATTTTTCTCAAAGCTCTGTTCCTCAAGGATTGTAGAAATGCCAATTGTTTCTCCAGTTTCCACTTCAAGAAGCTTTTATTCATAATCCCCAGGAATTCTCCCCAACAGACTACAATAAGAGTCAAAATTAATGGTGATGACATTTTAGATCTAAATTACTGCCTGCATGCTTTAAATAATTGCTCACATTTCTCATGTAAAGGACTTACAGATTTTTCACTTCATTCTCTTTTTCTCATTTAATCCTTGTCTGTCATCTCTGCTGCTTGACTAGCTCCTTGTCCTTACAACCCAACACAGCGTGACTCTACATGAGCCACCTTCTCTTTTTCTTCTCTACCCCTAGGGCCCCGAGATCGGCCTCTTTAATTAAGTCCATCCTCAAAGGGCACCCGTGCCTCATGCAGGCAAGTACTGCCCCAGTGAGCTACACCCTGTAGCAGACAGTTGCTCTGAATACAGACCTTGAAAACCTTGACACTGGACTGGGCTGGCTTCCTGACCTGTCGGTTCCTGGAATCCTTGGCCTTCTTGGGCTGTGAAGAAAATCACAGGGACAGACAGCTCCAGGTTCAGGAAGTGCTCTCTGATCTGAGCAGCTAAGTGAGGGTACCAAGAGCAGAGGAGGTATCATTTTAGTCTGCAGGTGGCAGGTTTCCTTCAGGGAATTTCTCTTAAGCCCTCAGTGTTCCCACAGTAAGCTCTTCCTTTGAGGCCCTTTAATACCAGCCACAGTTATTTGCTCAATAATGTGTCTTAAAGAAATTGACTTCTAAGGCTGGGTTTGGTCTTGTATACCTTTAGTCATGGTACTTGGGAGGCAGAGGCAGGAACAGTCAGGATTACATTAAGAGAATCCCTATTTACCCCCCTCCCCCAACCCCCAAGGGCTTTTAGCAGGTGCCACACACAAGTCTGTGTTCTCAGCAGGTACTTCTGTCTGTATGTACTCTGGAAGCTGAGGCAGGAGCATCTTGAGTTCAAGGTCAGCCAGTGCTACACAGCAAGAAGCAAGAGCCTGTCTCAGAAGTGGCTATGAACTGTAGCTTTAAACTTTCTATACAATGAGAGTCTATAAGGGGATTTTACTCAGCTAAAGAGATAATATTTTAAAGAAACCAATCTTGTTTATATTTTAATACTATATTTTAATGTGCTTCTGAGGCCGGGTACTGAAGAGTTTTTCTTTTTCTACTTTTTTTTTTTTTTTAAATGGCAGTCACAGCCCTTGAATGGCATGACTCTGGATCCACGCTCATCATTGGATGGCAGTTCTGCACAGACTTCCCAGCCCTGCAAATCCCAAATGCTTACCAGATTCTTCTGATTTGGGCTTTCTCCAACTGTTCCCCTTTAAAAACGGGCTTTAAAAATAAAGTTTATCATTTTTAATTATGTGTATGTCTGTCTGCTGGTGTGTGTGTGCATGCAGGTGCTTGTGAAAGTCAGAAGAAGGTGTCATATCCCCTGGAGCTGGAGGTACAGGGGGATGTGAACCCCTTCCCATCACATGGGTGCTAAGAACTGATCGCTATTCTTTCAAGAGCAGCAAGGGCTCTTACAGATGAGCCATCTCTCAAGCCTACCATCCCCCTTCTTTTAGGGAGAAGAAAGAAGTAGTCATTTTCTTTTGATTGTCCAAACTGTTTACAAACTGTTTTCAGCCATTTCATTTTCTCAAATTTGTGTGGTGTGAATTTCTTCATGTCCTGTAAGAATGGGAGGCATTTCTGGGTGGGTGGGATGGTTCTGCAGATAAGGGCAGAGGTGACTCCCTAAAGTTGTCCTCTAAGCTCTACACATGTGCTGTGGCATGAGTGTACCTCAACATATACAACAGAAATAAACACATTGTATATACAGACACACAGAGACACACACAGACATGTAGTAAGAAGTTTCTGGCCCGGACTTTCAGGCCTAACCTCAAGGTTTAGGACCCACAGACCTACAGACCCGCAGACCCGCAGTCCCACAGAGACACACAGATGCTTTCATTAATTTGAGGCTGATGGGCCTAAGGCTCAGGCATATCACTTGCTAGCTTTCTACCCTTCATCTAACCCATGTCTCTTGTTCAGTCATGTGGCTCGGTACCTTTTCACAGAGCAGCATAGTTGTCCTCTGCTTCTTTCGGCTTCTCTCTGGCGTTCTGCTCTGTGCTTCCTGTTCTCAGAGTTTTCCTTAGTCTGGTAACCCCACCCACACTTCCTGCCTGCCTTTGGCCAATCAGCGCTTTTTATTAAACCAGTGGGTGGGACATAATATCCCACACATCCCCTTTTCTCTCTTAAAACAAAAAGAACTCCAAATCTAATATTCTTTCCCCCCTTATCTATAACAACTTATAAACAACACTGAAAATAAACACAAACATCCATAATCCATGTTTTGGGAATGTGGGCATCGTTCTCTAGGCTACTTCCTGCTGAATGGGGATGCCGACAATCTCCTGGGAATCTAAAGAAAAATGTAGGATTATGTACAAGTCTTTAGTGGAGTAGTCTGTAAAACTGGGTCATCTCAGCCAGTCTCCTTGAAATTGTTCTGGATACAGAGCTCAGGAAACTTCACATAGGTTCTCTGAAATGCTGAGTCATCTGGGCCATCCATTGGAGATTTTTCAGGGGGTCTTCCTCTATCAAACTTTATGTTCTTTATCCAGAAATAAATCCACAGTTTCTCATTTTCTGTGAAAATAAAAGGAAAACCTCTTCTCCAAAGTAGCATATCTTTGGATTTCAGTTTTAAAGTCAACTCATTTGCAAAATATATAGGGTGAATTATTCTAACAGCTTTTATAATCAACTGTCTTTTAGCAGCTTTTACTAAGTCATTTTCAGTCAAGAAGCTTAAAGATAAGACAATAATATACAGTATCCAGACATTCTTTGTATTTTCCATCTTTATGTGGCTTATTATTTATTTATTTATATATTTTACTCTATTTCTTTTTTAAGGGCTTTCTCTACCTTTTCCTTTCTTTTTCTAAGCCTATGTATCTATATTTTCAACACACTCTAAACCACCTAGACTTTTTTTTTTTACAAAAAACTGTCTTTGCTGTACATTTATTTCTTAACCTTTTCTGTCTCTGACCACTCCTTTGCTTGGCTAGGATGATTGACTCCACCCAGATTCTTCTATTTCTTTCTGGGTCTGAACACACCTTTAATCTGCCAAGGTTCAAGGTTGGTAGGATGGGTGGATGGCTCCACCCAGCTCCTAGTCTAATTTCATTGAATTCATCTTTTTAGCCCAGGTACTCTGGAGAATTTTATGGTCCATATAATTACCAAGTAAAGCTTTGCCATCTGCTGCTCATTAACTCCCTTTAAGTATTAGGCAACAGGGCCTAAAACTCACAAGTAAAAAGCTCACAAATGTTTTGCTTCTAAGGCTGAATCAGGAAGCTTCTCTTAAAAAAGCCAAGCCTCACTTTGCCTCCGGCAAACAGAGCTGATCCAAGAAAACATAGACACTAAGAAGCCATCTTTGACTCTATTCTTTTTTTGTCCTTATGAACAGAAACCTTAAATCCACCATACAGAGCTCTTTGCTTACATCTAGACTCAGGAACTGGCCTTGTTTACCTTAAATTGCATGTAACAAACACACCATTTTATAATTTAATCCCATATACCACTCAGTTTCTTTAATGCAGGCCACTTCAGAGACACAACTCGGAAGCTGCTTTGGGCTCTAGGCCATTTTTTTAAGCTTTCTACGGCTTTTTGTGGGTATTTGACCCACATTGGGCTGCCATTTGTAGTAAGAGTTTTCTGGCCCGGAATTTCAGGCCTAACCTCAAGGTTTAGGACCCACAGACCTGCAGACCCGCAGACCTGCAGTCCCACAGAGTCCCACAGAGTCACACAGATGCTTTCATTACTTTGAGGCTGATCGGCCTAAGGCTCAGGCACATCACTTGCTAGCTCTCTACCCTTCATCTAACCCATGTCTCTTGTTCAGCCATGCTGCTGGGTACCTTTTCTTAGAGCAGCACAGTTGTCCTCTGCTTCTTTTCAACACACTCTAAACCACTTAGACTTTTTTTTACAAAAAAGTGTCTTTACTGTTTGTTTATTCTTAAATTTTAAAAATTTTCATTATTGTTGTTATGCTTAGTGTCCCCCTCCAATACCACCAATAAATTGTCATACTTGTCCATTTTGGCCCATTACTGCTGCTTTAAACAGTTAAAAAGATTCATTGTGAAGTTTCTATGGAGAAAATGGGTTGGTTGGGCTATTTTTGACATTAACTTAGGGAAAACTGGCATATTTTGTTTTGGTTTTCTTTTGTATTTCCAGGGGGCAGCAAGATGGTTCAGCACTAGAGGAAAAGCAACTAACCAAAAAACCAAACTGAAACCCACCAAAACACCAACAAAACAAAACAAGGCAAGAAAAAGGTGGTTCACTGGGCAAAAGCAGTATCATACAAACTTGGTGACGAGTTCCATCCCGGGACCAGGTAAAGCTGGAGGGAGAGGACGGACTCCATAAAGTTGTTCTCTGATGGCCACAAATGCTGTGGCTCACGTGCATACATGGACAATAATAAATAAATCAATAAATTAAAAAATGTATCCAGGCAGGCCATGTTACCCTATGTGAATGAGTAAAAGTAGGGCCAGCTGCCATGTGAGGATGCCGCCTGAGAATGGTACCGTGGGCTAGGACGTGTTGCAGCGGCTCTTTTGAGTGTCTTTTCTGTTTTACTGCTCAAAAGATTTCAGGCTTTTCCCTGTCTCCCCACCCCCCAGCTGAGGACGGAACTCAGGGCCTATCACTTGCTAGGTAAGCACTCTAAATCCCCAACCTCTACTGCTCAGACCTAAATATAGGATTTTGCTAATAAATAATTGCCTTTTCACTAAGAGCTAATTTGTACTTTAGAAATGCCTTTTGAAAATACTTATTTCACTTAGCAGGTTTGTAGCTGTTTAGACAGTGGTTCTCAACCTGTGGATCACAACTCCGGGAATGGCCCTTTCATAGGGGTCACATATCAAATATTTAACAGTAGCAAAATTACAGTGGTGAAATAGCAATGAAAATAATTATATGGAACTATATGAAAAGGTTGCAGCATTAGGAAGGTTGGGGACCACTGATTTAGACCAACCCTTTCTATTAAAGCCGTGTCTTATTCGGCTTTCTCTTTCTCTGATAAACACCATGACCAAAAGCAATGTGGGCAGGAAAAGGTTTATCTATCACTATGGAAGCCAGGGCAGGAAATGAAGGCAGGAATCTGGAGGCAGAATGGAAGCAGAAACCATGGAGGGATGCTGCTTATTGCCTTACTCCTCATGGTGCCCTCAGCTTGCCTTCTTATTCTAGCCGGAACCACTGCCCAGGGAGGGGCCCTGCCCCTCTTCCTCGCGCATGCGCGCTCAGTGGGCTGGGCTCTTCTATATAACCATTAAATCAAGAAAACGTCTACAGTCTGGTGGAAGCATCTTAGTTGAGGTTATCCCTTCTCTGATGACACTAGTTTATGTCAGGCTGACAGAAACTAACCAGCACATACACTGTTTAGATTTTTTCTTTTTTAAAGCAAATTTGGCTATATTGATTGGGTATCTGGTCATCAAGAGCTGCCTTCAGCACTGATAAAGTGGATCTTGTTCCCACAAGCCCCAGCTCCCAAGAATAAGGGCAGGGTGTCATCTTGCTCCAAAGAAAATGTACATTTCTTCAAAAATATTATTAAATATCTTCTCCATACTCAAATTCCTGAGTTGTTCTCCATGGATTGTTTACATTGATTTCTAATTGAAGTTCATGTATTACAATTGATTCTTCCTAGCTCCTCAACTTTCCTTAGCCCTGAGTCTTTCGAGGGGACTCGGAGGTCCTCCAGGTGGCCTCCACTCTGGACTGGATTAGATTTAGGTCAGTTATTTCCAGCTCTTACCTAGTAAGCAATCCCTTACTTCTAGGTCACACTAAAATGATTCTCTATTACTGTTCAGCCTCTTCTTTTGTCTGGGGTCTCAGTACAGTTTGACCTTGAACTCCATATGTGCCCTAGGATGACCTTGAGCTCTTCATCCTCCTGCTCCCTCCTCCGGAGCACTAGGATCACAGGTGTTCACCATACACAGCTAGGGCCCCTTTTAGAGTTAGAGTTTTCATCCATACATCATAAGCTGTCCATGTATATGTTATATATCATATATATTTTCCAAAACTGACACATGTTCTGGGTCATTCACCGATAAGGTATAGCTTATGTAAGTAGATCTTGTGTAATTTATTCAGATGCTTTTCTCTTGGCGTTATATTTATAGAAACCTGCAGTGTAAATACCCTGTTCTGCATGAGCCTGTTAAATGAACCTGCATGAGATTCAGTTAAATCCAAAGATTTAGTCATCCTGACTGACTGACATGACTTGACTGTTTTTCTCACCAACCACTATCCCATATAATTCTGGTAGATGGAGTATTGTTTCAGGAAAGAGGAAGGATCTGCTGTAGTGGATTTATGATGTTACATTGTAAATAATTGTCCTGTCTATGAGTTTAATAAAAAGCACTGATTGGCCAAAGGCAGACAGGAAGTGTGGGCTGGGCTACCAGACTAAGAAAACTCTGGTAACAGGAAGAACAGAGAGAAGCCAGAAGATGGAGAGGACACCTATGCTGTTCTGAGAAAAGGTACAGAGCCCCAATGGCTGAACAGGATAAGAGTCATGGGTTAGTTTAAGGGTAAAAAGTTAGCAAGTTATATGCCTGGGCCTTAGGCTGATCAGCCTAAAACTATTGTAAGCATCTGTGTGTCTCTGCAGGTCTGTGGGTCTGTGGGTCTAAACCTTGAGGCTAGGCCCAAAAGTCCAGGCCAGAAGCCTCATATTACGGTTTGCCACTTAGAAGCTCATCTAAGAAGATGAGTTTATACAGCAAAACTCTTTCAGTGATAAACAGCCATATATAAACTGAAGGCAAAAGGGTTAATGAAGAGACAAGGAAGTTAGGCAGATAAAAGGATGTGACTGGTGTTTTTGAATAAAATAATGTAGGAAATTCAAGAAGGTCTCAACTGTTGAGACTGGGCATGTAGCTCAGCACAATCTTGGTTCTCACTCTCCATGGAGTCTGGGTACAAATGACTGTCACTGCCACTCTTCACTAAAGGTAAGCTCAGTTCAGGGCTTTGCTTTGGTTGGGGAGCTTCCCGTGTTGGAGCCTCCTAGGAAGACAAGGTTCAAGAAAGTGCTTATGTGGGTGGATATCAAGGTTAATTAATTTATAGGAGTGACCTTTGTTTCTTAAGTGATCTCAAGCCACAAATAGGGAAAGGGAAGGCTCCAGGACTAGAATTGTGGAATCTGAATACTTTACAAGCAATAATCTCAGCTCAGTTTCTTTGTTTGTTTGTTTCATGTTTTAACTTGACCATCTACAAGAGAAAATACAAGTTTCTATTTGTAGTATGGGTGTGAGGACATCTGTCCACGCTTTTCATATATTATTGGTAAAGGAATGTGCTGCTTGGTTTGGACAATTCAGACATATCTAGGAAGACAGAATATAAATTGAGAAAATCAATCACATTGCCCACAGGCAAGTCTACAGTATTTCCTTGATTAATAACTGATGGAGGTGGGTCCGTTCCAAAGGAATAGGGTATGGAAAACAGAGGCAGGGAACAGAGGCAGGGATTCACCCCTGAACAGGTGGTCCTGATCATGGGTTGTATAAGAAAGCAGCCTGAGCAAGCCATGAGGAGCAAGCCAGTTAGTAATATTTTGCCGTGGCCTCTGCTTCTGTTCCTTCTTCCAAGTTCCTGCCATGACTTCTCAGTGTGGACTGTTATTTGGAAATAAAACCCTTCCTCCCCAAGTTGCTTTTGGTTATGGTGTTTTATTACAGCAATAAGAACTTTAAGACAGGAGGGCCTGGAAGCCTGTAAATCACAGCTGTGATCTGAGTGTTCTTGGATTGCAATTGTGGAGGGACAGGTTTTAGGAAGAAAAATCTAATGTTGCTCAGAAACTCTTATCTGTGGATGATACTCAAATGCTAGAGAAAGTGTATTGATTTTTGATTTTAAGACATTTTTGAATATTTTTTGCTTTTTATATTAGTAAACTATTTTTGTAACTGTGAAGTTATCATAATCAAATAAGTAAACATCATTTATTTTAGTTGGTATATGTGAGTGCAGATGCCCTTGAAGGTCAGAGGTGTGGGATTGTAGGGCTACAAATTGTTGTCGGTTGCCCAGTGTGAGTGCTGGGAATCAAACTTGGGTCCTTTGAAAAAGTAGACAGTGCTCTTAACTGCTGAGCCATTTCTCCAGTCCTTTGTGGGAATGGTTTTGGAGTGAAATTAAAAATTGGGAAGAGGGTATTTGGGGGTAGATATGATCAAAATACATTATATATATATATATGAAATTATACATATATACACATATATGTACACACACACACGTGAAATTGTTAAGGAATAAATGAAAGACATTTTAAAAAATCCAAAGAAAATTTGGAGACAAGCAGCCTCCCCAAAAGACTGAGCTCCTTGTGGTCCATAGCAGTTTAGGATTCCTACTACAGCTGGGTTGGGAAGGGACTCACAGCTGATTTCTGCTAACTTAGGTTGGATTTGTAGGGCAGAGGCAAGTTCCCAGGTTATTTGGAGCAACCTTGCTGATTCAGCCACCCTGGCCTAGCTTTGAGCTGCTCACGTGACCAGCATCTGTCTGGCAGGGAAGGACACTATTCCAGCCTTCTGATTGGAAGACAAGGCTCCTGCTTCTGCTCTCCTGCTATCCTAGTTGGAATCAACCTACCATGCTTTTAGGAGTCTCCCTCCTCCCATGTAACCATAACCCGAGAAATGCAGAGGTGATGCACTCTGCCCTTGGCTGTTACTGATTTTCAAAATCTAGCAATAAAACTCTGGTGTTTGCCCAAGACTCTTGTCTTTGGCATCCTATAAAAGAAAAACATCTTATAAAGATTTGCTCAACACCATTTCCAAAAGACCTGCTTGTTCCAAGGATGACTCCATCCATGCTGATCCCATTTTATCAAAGCATTAGGTGATAGATGTCAAACAGCTTTGTACGTATTTGACAATGTACAAAAAACCATAACACCAACAACCCACATAGCACAGAGAAGATGCCTGAATCTTTCTTTAGAAGACTGAATTATTTTTCCTACAAATAGGTAAGTGGACCTTATGTAGTTGTAGATGGAGATTCCTATAGGATTATCAACTGGCTCTGGCTAAGAAAGCAGATGGGTTTCATTTTTGTAATCAATTAAAACAGCTTCTGTAGCCTGGCCTAGCCTTAAGGTCCAGACTCACCTGCAGCTGTTTAGTTGCAAGTAATCACGCAAAGGCTTATATTAATTGCAAACTGTTTGGCCTATAGCCCAGGCTCGTTACCAACTAGCTCTTATAACATAACTCAGCTCATTTCTACTAATCTATGTCTTGCCATATAGCTATGGCTTACCTGTACTTTCACATCTTGCTTCTTGGGCAACTGGATTGTTTCTCCTTGATTCCGACCTAATTCTCCTTTATCTATGTTTGGATTTACTGCCTGCCTCCAAGTTGCTTTGCCCTAGGCCAAAACATCCCCTTTATTAACCAATAGTTATAATAACCACAGCATACAGAAAGATGGCCCACATCACTTCCCCTTTTCTGTTTAATCAGGAAGGTTTCAATTTCAATATAGCAAAATTACATATAATAAAACAGCTATCAAGCAAGAATTACAGATACAATATCTAGTCTGTTTGTATTTAGAAAAATATTCTATTACCTATCTTATCTTTGTGAGTCCAAAGTTTTATATCTAATTTACCTTTTATTATAACTAAGGAAAACTGTAATTATAACTAATCTTCAACTCCATCAAAGACCACAGAAGGGTATAATATTACCAGAGTAAACAGGAAGTACATTGCAAGCAACCTCCAAATTCTAGAAATGACAGACATCTGACTACCTGGATAGTCACACAAGTTCTTTTGTAATGTTGGGGCATCCATCTTGAGCCTACAGATGTAATATGAAGTTTCTGTCCGGGCCTTTCTAGCCTAGCCCTGATGTTCAGACCCACTTGCAACCCCACTGCCACTTAGCCTCAGAACCCCCCAAAAAACACACAAAGGCATTAATTTTATGCTGATTGACCTATGGCTTAGACATATTGCTAGCTCTTCATCTTATCTCAATCTATTCCCATTAATCTGTTTAGCCATGTGGCCTGGTACCTTTTCTCAGAGCAGCATGGCTGTCTTCTTTCCTCTGTGTCTGCTGGCATCTCTGCTGGTGTCTCTGCTCTGCTCTTCCTGTTCCCAGAGTTTTCTTAGTCTGGTGGCCCTGCTTTTGTCTGCCTTTGGCCAATCAGCATTTTTTTTTTTTTTATTATTCTAGTATCCAGGACAGTTATTTACAATGCAACAGAACATAATTCTACTACATACAACCTAGAGTCTTTGGCAGACTTTTTAGTGGAGCAGGAAATTTTAAGGATTGTTCCATCCATTTTGGCAAGGTTTGTCAGTCGCTTCTTCCTGTGTCCTGAAGAATGTCTGGCAGTTTTCTCTGGGAAGCAAGAACCTGAAGGACCATTTTAGCTTGTTCTGCCAAAGTTCAGTGGCTATTTTCTTATGGGTCCTGCATGTCCAGTTTATACAACATATTGTCGAGTAGTCAAGGCAAAAAAAAAATCTCAGTGGCTAACCTTTGCCATAAAGATAGTAAACACCACATGGAGTTTCTTTGCTGCCCATCATCCTTTTGAAGTAGATTGGTGCTGCCAGGAGCAGACATGTCTCACTATCCAGAAAAGTCTAACTTCTTAAAACATTTTTAATGCCATATTCTATAGATCTTTGAAGTGTTTGAAGATTACCTATCTAATTGAAATATATCTTTGTATATCTAAAAAACCTAATTAACATGACTATAAGTTTGATTATCATTGATGACTATTCTGTATTTCTTCATTAATTATACAGCTTTAAATGGGTTTCATAAACAAAATAACTAAACCAGAGTAGAAATATACATACAGTATAACAAAATTGACCTTAAATTTGTATCAATAAACCAAAATTTATATCAATTGATGTAGGATGTCTTTTTGTAAGTTGTTTTGTTACCATTTGTTAATAAAGAGGCTGTTTTGGCCTATGGCAAGGCAGCTTGGAGGCAGGTGGGAAATCAAAGCAGAGATAAAGGAGAAAGAGGGCGGAGTTAGAGAGAAGCTGCAGGCTGCCTCGCAGAAGGCAAGATGTAATGGAACACAGGTAAAGCCATGGAGTCACATAGCAAAGCATAGATTAATAAAAATGAGTTAAGTTCTAAGAGCTAGTTGGTAATGAGACTGAGCCATAGGCCAAACAGTTTGTAATTAATATAAGCCTTTGTGTGATTATTTGGGACTAAATGGCTGCAGGACTGTAGGTCCAGACTTCCGGGCTAGGCTAGACCAGAAACTTCTGACTACAGGCCTCTGCAAAGGCATTCAAGGTCATTCAAGGTCACATGTCTGCACATATGAAATTAGACTGGACATAGTCTGACCCTGTTCTCCTTGCCTCAGAGAATTCCAAGGCAACCTACCTCTGGGGCACCTCTCACCATAGTCAGCCATTAACTGCTGTGAAACCACGTTGGACTTGGGAAATCACTTCCCCCACACTGTTTTTTTCTGCAGTATGGGAAGAGTGGATATGGTGGAAAAGAGGACCTTCTTGCATATAGAGTCAGAAAAAATGTATAAGGCAGAGGCCTGGAGTGATTATTCAGTGGTTAAGAGTGCTTGCTGCTCTTCCAGAGGACTGGTATTCAGTTCCCAGGACAGGCAGCTTTGAACTCTCTATAACAGTCTCCTGGGGATCTGACACCTTCTACTGTTCTCTGTAAGTACTTGCACATGTGTGGCATTCACTCACACAGACACATACAATAGTAACACATCTTTTTAAAATTGAAAATAGAAATTTTAATGCAATATATTCTGATTACAGTTTCTTCCTTCAAGATTCAGCCCACCTAACTGCCCGCCCAAACCTATTTTTCTGCTCTCATTAAAAGACAAACGGGTATCTAAAATGTGAAAATAAAATAAGGTAAAATAAATTAGAATAGGCCAGAACAAACAGAAAGAAAGAGGAACCACAAGAAACACATATTCGACACAGAGACGCACACATTTACATACAGAGGAAGCCCATTAACACAAAATTGAAACCATAGTATTTAACAAAATACCTGTAAGGCAAAAAAAACCTTAAAAAATATGATTAAGTTTATTTTGTGTTGGCCATGTACTGCTAGCATAGATCCTGCCCCTAAGTGTGGTTTGTATGCCCAATGAGACTCTGCTGAAACTAATCTAAATTTTCCTTTGGAGAAGTTATCAATTGGAGATGGGGACTGGGGAGAAGAAGCTTGTGTCTACTTCCCCTCTCAGCACTGAGACCCCATTTGGCTTAGATGTATGCAGGCCCTGTGCATGCAGACACGCTCTCTGAGTTAATATGTACATTGGTCCTGCTGTGTGTAGAAGGCCCTTTTTCCTTGGTGTCTTCCATCCCCATTTGTTGTAGAATATTATTTTAAAATGTGTTACATTTGATTATGCCGTGGAACATTTGTTTAGTGATGGAAAGATACGTTCTTTTATGTTTCATTTGTTTAACCCTATGAAGCTGTGCTACTTTGCCTGTCTAAAACAGTGGATTAATCTAATAAAGAGCTGAACAGCCAGTATCAAGGCAGGAAAAAGGATAGGTGGGGCTGGAAGACAGAGAGAATGAATATGAGAAGAAATCCAGGAAGAGGAGATTAAGGAGCAAGAGAACAGTGAGGGGGGGCCATCAGGGGCCAGCCACCGAGCTACCCAGCAAGCCATGGAGAAAGAAATAAAAGAAGGTATACAGAAATAGAGAAATATTAAAGCTCAGAGGCAAAAGATAGATGGGATAATTTAAGTTAAAAAAACTGGCTAGAAACAAGCCAAGCTAAGGCCAGACATTTATAAATAAGAATAAGCATCCATGTATGACTTATTTGGGACCTGGGTGCTGCCCCCCTTTTTCAAAGAGCAAAGAGTAAAAATAACCGACCATATCTACTGGCTCTTACAATCTTTCCACCTCTTTTTCTACAGAGTCCCTGAACATATGGGGAAGGATTTGATGAAGACATTCCATTTAGGACTGTGTTTCAAGGTCTCTCAAGCTCTGCACATTGTTCAGTTGTGCATTTCTGTATTAGTATCTATCTGCCACAAGAGAAAGCTTCACTGATGCTAGGTGAGGGAGACACTGATCTATAGACATAGGAGAATGTTGTTATGAGCCATTTTGTTGCTGCCTTCCTTTAGCAGAACGAGAATATTTGGTTTTCTCCTAGGTCTATGGCCTATCTAGTCTCAGTTCTTGGATACCCAAGTAATGTCAGGCATGGGTTCTGTCTTAGTATTTCATTGATGTTAAGAGATACCATGGCCACAGCAACTCTTATAAAGGGAAAAAAATTAATTCCATCTATAGGAGACTGTGTCACACCTCCTCAAAACTTTTCTTTACAGGGTGAGACTTAGACCAAGAGAATGGCTCAGAGGTGGGTGGACCAGATTGGCCTTAAACTCATGTTGGACTTGGGAAATCACTTCTTGGAGACTTCTTGGAGAACTCATGTTGACCTTCCCATTTCTGCTTCTGCCTCCAGAATGTTGGAAGTAACAGCACGCGTTACCACTCTTGGTCCATAAGTCATCTTTTGAAGTTAAACATACCATAGGACAAGGTGACTTGTCTTAGTGAAAAAAAAAAAAAAACCATCTCAAATTAGTGGCTGAGCTAGGCCAGTGCCAATTTACTTACACCGCAGGGCAGCACAGTGAAGAATTTTGGCAGAGAAATAGAGTCTAGTATTGGAGGAAACTTTTTCCATCTAATGATCTGACAGCTACTGGAAGATGTGAGTGTAGACAGCTTGACAAACACCCCAGGACAAGAATGAAGGGATTGATGTTAACAGGAGTCCTCACAGAAGGAGGTGAAATGGGATTCGCTGAATTTGAGGAGACTTGAGGGAGAGGTTATTTTTCATGCTTGACATGAGAACTCTTTTCAAACCCGAAAAATGAGGAAAAGTTCTGAAGCTAAATATTTGTATTCACTACCAAATTGCCTAATGGAGATTTGTCAAGGATGTGGTACAGCTGGAGGCAAAAATACTGTGTGGGAGCATTTTTAATGGTGACAGTTTTGTTCAGGTTCTAACTTTGAAGATGTATATTTAGAAGAAAGGAGTCTGGGAAGTTCTAGAGAAAACCCTCTTCTTCCTGTCTTGCTCTGTCAAATGTTCCTCTGTGCCAGAAAATTTATCATGGATTCTAGGAAAATGCTTCCTAGTACAAGCCAGTGACTCCTTTTGGTTGAACAAATAGGTGACTTGAGTATAAAAAATTAAAACATGGGATTATTTCTGAAGGCTAGTATTGTTTTAAAAGAGCTTTGTAGATTTAAATAGTGAGAATTTTAATTTGGGTAGCAGGTTTAAGTGACTTCAGTATCTGCTCACTGTTTATAACCCTGCTACAGGCAATCAAAAATGAGATTAAAAAAAGAGATTATATGATCAGTCTATTGATTTTTGTTGTAAGGACTTTTTTGGTTATTGTTTATTACTTTAGACCTGGATATCTCAACACGAAAAGCACTTTAAAAAGTCTTTCCTTGAGACCCATTTTAGAGAGAGTTCATCCAATTATTTGAAGGTGGGTTTTATGTGTAGCTTTTTTTTTTTTTTTTTCTTTTTTGGAGCACTGTGAAGACATGGTAAGAAACACTAGATTAATTGTTTTCCCTGTTTAAAGAAAAGTGCTAGTTTGAACTGAAGCAATGCTGTTTTATCCTTATTTATATAACTAAATGATTATATTATAATTACTATTTTATTGTTATGCAGTTCATGTTTGAATTTTGTTATCAATGACTAATTTAATTTTTGGATTGCATCCAGAATGTTGGCTTGGCTATTGAATAGTTTGTTCATATTTGTATATTTTTGACATTAAACCTGAAATTCAGAAAAAAGTCGATGTCAATGAATAGAAAAATGGGAAATAGTAAATTGTATCTACCTAAAACCAAAACAAAACAAAGTATCTCTTTCTGATTTAGGTTTTGAACCCACACCTGTGTTTTCCCCGGTCTCTTGAATCAGCAGGGGTAAAATGGACCTGCTTTTGCTGGAAGTCTGTTTCTGAGTGCACACTGGAGGGGCTCCTGAAGAATGCTGGCACCAGGCTCTAGGGATTCAGATTAGGCTACTTAGATTATCTGACCCTAAAAAAGATCATTGGTGATAATTGCACCCTTCTAGTGGTGTTGGGAGCAAGGGCAGATGTATGTTATGTATGTTAGCAACTGTAGGCAGGGCCTGGAGGTGTGCCCTGGGACAGCTGTGGGCAGGGCCTGGAGGTGTGCCCTGGGACAGGCATTAGAAAATGAAGAATGCCCCTGAATGTCCTTATTGCCTGGAGCCCTGCCTGTATTCCACCTGAAGGTAGGTGGTTCTGTCCTGGATGTCCAATGGAAGGACACCGAAGTCTTTTCAGCAATTCATGACTTAAAGCAGATGCCTTTGGGGCACTTGAATGAGAGCTTGCACATATGCAGAAAATGAAAAAATAAAGAACCCTGTGCCTGAGTGTGTTAATAACTGCATTCGTGGGTGTTGGAGAGCAGGAAATTGTACGGAGCATGCTATAACTACAATCCTGGAACTCTGGTTAATGGCAGAAGGAGGAGGTCATAAAACACAAGGAGGACATTATATGGTAGTGTTTTCTTGAGTGCCTGCCCTAGAATACTGAACACTGGAGACTCTGAGATAAAAGGAGTCTGTGATTGGGGAGGGGTGGGGACAGTAAACTAAGAAATCACGCTGGCACCTTCCCCCACTCTCGTGAGAATTCCAGGAATAAGAAAACTCAATTGAAAAGGTGATGCCTGTTAAAATCCAGGGGCCAGGGGCTTGAGAAAAACAGCCTGCAACATGGGAGCGTGTTATTAGGGTTCAAGCAGGGAGTAGATTTTCTTGGAAATTTCTCAAGAGAGAAGTAGAGCAGAGGGAAATTATTTGGCTATGAAAGTAGCTTTCAATCTCTGTTTAAAGATTTCTTTAGCTCTCAACTTTTTATTTTATTTTATTTTATTTTTATTTTTTTGAGCCCAACTCTCAACTTTCTATGTAGCCCAGGCTGAAATGTACCCCTGACTGTTTGGATTGTAGAATATGACACTATACTCTGCTCCTCAGCTCATTTTATATTATAAAATATTTCCAATATACTGAAAAGTTGAAAGATTGTCACAATGAACTATTATATCCCTCTTCCTAGTTTTAACAATTGCTTAGTATTTTGCTTGTTTCTCAACGCCTGGCTTTCTTGTTGCTGCTGAGCCGACTGAGAGTGATATACACATCATGATACAATGCTTCTCAGTGTTCAGTGCCAACCACTTAAGAATACAGGTATTTGTCTACAGAACACAATGTACTATTCATAAACCTCAGCATAGTAACCAGTGGTGACTTTTCTGGCTGCTGTGAGCAAATACCTGGTAAGATAGATATTTAAGGAAGAAAGGTTGATTTTGACTCTTGCTTCAGGGATATAGGTCACCATTGTGGGGAAGACACCTGGCAGGATCGGCCTGAGATAACCTCTTGCCAGGTCAGGAAGCAGAGAAGGGAATGCCTTCCCCTTTTTATCTAAGACAGGACCCCCTGGGAGTGGTCGCTGCTTACACTCAGGATGGGACTCTCTTACCAAATTAATTCTCTCTGGACAACACACCTTTGGGTGTGGCTCTTTACTGCCCTAGGTGTTTCTTAATTCAGTTTAATGCAGAAACTAGCTATCTCACCATCCACCCTCAGTTAAGTTAATATTTAAATGTCTCCAGTTGTCCTACAGAATGACTTCCGAGTTGTTTTTACCCAATGCATTATTCATTTTAACAGTGTTCTTAACTCTTCAGTTCTTGGTGACATTGACTTTTTTTTTTTTTAAAGTATTATTTCCATTTTTATTTTTTTTTTGTTTGTTTTTTCTTCTTTCCTTGTGAAACTTTATGTGGAGTTTGGTGGAACAACACGGTGGGGGGGTTCCCCTCATTCAGGCTTCCTAACCACCCTTGCTATGAATGGCACAGCTCATACAGTAGAGCAGCTTGACATAGAGCTTGGGAAGCACATCCGCACTGAAGATACCTGTTTTGGTATTGTTCCCAATGGCAGGGCCTCTACAATGTTCTAGATAATGAACTCCTTAATGACCTTGTCTTTGGGCACGCACTGGGTACAGTTTGTGCAGTGAATTGGCACGTTGCTTCTTCCTTTTTGGTCACCTTGGAGTCAAGATCTGAAAGAGTGGTACTGACTTCTTGGAGAACTCATGCTGACCTTCCCATTTCTGTCTTTACATGATAATAATTTCTTCTCTAGCTTAGAAATTCTTAACCCCAAAGCATATTAGACTCCCTAGTCTCACTGAATCAGTCTTACAAGGGAAGGGTAGTAATTGAATCATTATCTTACTGCTAGAAGTTACTTACATACAACATGGAAAGGAAGTACAAACCCCAGAGTTCTACTGTAATACACTGAAGTCAGAACCACTTGGATGAAGATCATGCAGCCATAGTTTCAGAATGTTCTAGCTGCTTCTAACATGAAGTCAGCATTAAGAACCACTGCCCTGGGCCAGGCATGGTGGCACATGCCTTTAATTCTAGTGCTCAGGAGGCAGAAGTAGGCCAATGTCTGTGAGTTCCAGGATAGCCTGAGCTAAATAGCGAGAACCTGTCTAAATAAAACAAAACAAAACAAACAAGCAAATAAACCTACCATCACATCACAATAAAAAACCCACTGCCAATCTCCTATAAATCTCCGAGATTTGAAGTTAGACTCAGGTTCACAGAGCTCTCTATAATATACATGCATATATATACATATATACACATATACAGATACATACATATACATAGATATAAACATGTTCTCCTATGCTAATTTTTTTAAAAAAATTTATACCTGTGACGCTTCATCATATATCTGTGCACAATATGCATTCAGTGCCAGAAGAGGAAGTCAGATCCTCTGCATCTAGATAGCTGTGAGCCTCCATGTGGGTGCTGGGAACTAAAACCCGCTCCTCTGCAAGGCCAGTATGTACTCTTAACTGCTGAGCCACCATTCTACCTTCAGTTATTTCTATTTCTATGTTTTAAGTTTATTTTTGAAATTTTATTTTATTTTTAAAAAATTTTATATGTATGAATGTCTTGCCTGCATATATCTGTGCATCACATCAAACACTGCCTATGGAGGCATTGTACCCTCTGGAACTGGAGTAGTGAGCCATCTTTCCAGCATTCCTCTATGACATACTCATTTCTGACAAATGAGTATGTCACATCTTAGACAAAGTAGATGGGATCTGTTCTCTGTGGTGAGTGATGGCATCAGAGTAAGAAACAGACTGATGTCACCCAGAAAGTGGGCGGGGAAGAGTAAAATGAATGATAAAGGGTCCGAATGATGGGTGGGAATGAAGTGTAAGAACATATTTTCTGTGTTTGCAAAGATGGTATAGGGCACTAGGCTCACACGCAGTGCACGTACACACATTAAGCCAAAACATTTATAGACATAAGAAAAAATCCTTTTAAAAAGGATACTGTGTCCCCTCTTACTCAGAACTTAGATAACATGGTGGTTACCCATAGCAGATGTGGGCCTTGTCTGAGGGAAAACCAGACTTTCCTCCTAGGCCAGAAAACTTCTGAGGTCTGTTGTGACTTATTGTTCCTGCTATGGGCTCGGTAGGACAGGCTGTGTACACATGCTGCTCAGTGTGGCCCACATTTGGGAGTTGCTTCCCCTTCACTGCAGAAGGCAGGCCAGATGATGGCTTTCATCGTTGAATGCACAAAGGCCAGGTCACCTTTACTCATCTGAGTTATGAGACACTTGGTGGTTGTTATGAGGCAATGCGAGAATTTCATCAGCTTTTCCTCCTGAGGAGGAGACTTTGGCAAAATAGAGGAAAACACAGAATATTGATGAACATTAAACTATATTACAAGCCAGTAGTATAAACAACAGAAATGCTGATTCCTAGGCCTACTTCACTCTGGAACCAAAAGACACCCCTAATGATGCTCAGCAGGGCTCTCCCATTGGTTTTTTTCAAAAAGGAGCTAGAAACGTGGGGGAGGACAGAAAAGGTGGATGAAGACGGGGTGGGGGGGGTGTGGAAGCAAAGAAGAGAGGCCAGAGAGGGTGAGACACCACATTCCCTAGTGACTGGATGGGAAGACCTTTTCATTATCTTCTTGACATTACTTATCCATAAACATCTACTAGCACATTCCTCTTAACAACTGACTGAACTGCATGCTTGTCTATGGAAAGAGTGAAGTATTGATCCCAAGACAGGAGGAAAAACACTGTGGGCCTCTTAGGATTGGCATCTGGTTGGTGTGTTCCGTTTGGGATGGGTTTTGCTGAGTGCCATAGAGTGGGACCATAGCATGCTCTTATGAGTCAGTCAGGTTTCAAACCATAGCTTTGCATTTCAGAGTTGTGAAAAATTTAGTCAATAATGAAGCTTCTCTGAGCCTGCTTTCTTCAGCTGTGAAATGGGTGAAATGGTGACCCCCTAGAGCTCTCAGGGGCTTGTGAGTCTCTAATGAGGTGGTTCAGGGAAAGGTATTCAATAAATTGTTCTCATGGTTAAGATGGATTGTTGGGCTGCCTTTCTTGGTAGGTTTGGCAGGCACTCTCAACCTTGGCGGCCCACTAGAAAATCACTGGAAAATCTCCATCCCATATTCCAGACCATTCCACGTTAGAAATTGAATCAGAAAAATTAGGCTGCAAATCAGGGGTGGGAGCCAGGCCAGGTTATAATTGCAATATTTTAGGTGATTGTAAGGTGCTCATTCACAATTCCATCATTACCAACTCAGTGTAGGTGTGTACCATTCCAGAGCCTATGCCAGAGAGATAGACATGTTGTAATCACATGTGTAACTTTTTTTTTTGATTCAATGGGGCAGTGAGGTTCATGTTATGAGACCCTAGTTAAAACAAAAACCAAACCAAATGAAACCAAACCAAACCCCAAACAAACAAAAAACCATCACCACCAAAGAACAATAGTAACAACAAAAAACCCCCAATGTGATAATTCTTGCTAGGTCAGATAAGGTGTTGGGAAACAAGGAAGTGAGCAGAGTATAGATGGTCAGGGGATTTGACGGCAGCTCAGGTATCTGGGAGTCCAGTGGGAATCTAAGTCTCACCAGGACAGATGAGATGTTCACAATTTATCCAAAGACTTAAAAGACAGGAACCATGTAGGACAGTCAAGTGTCCTAAGAGCATGGCAAAATGACTCTTAATGTGATGGAAAGGCTGTGGAAAGCAGCTGGGCCAAACATCGAGCGAGCAGGTACTAAGGATCAGAGAAGGAACCAGGAAGCTAGGACAGGGGCTCCGTTTCATCCTGCAAGTGTTCAAGTGTATCAGCATTGACCCAGCTCCCATTCTTCGGGTGAGGAATACCAAACACTAGGTAGTCAGCCCCCCCCCCCCCCCCCAGCCCAAGACAGTGGCAAGTGCCCTTCCAAGTGTGAGCCCAGCCTGTTTCACTGTCTCGGGGATATCAAGAGTGATTTTGAAGTTTCCTCTCACTTCTGCTCAGCCCTGGCTCTCCCTGGGGTAGGGGAAGAAGGGGGTGGGGGAGGGTGGTTATGGGAAGTGGGCGATAATGTATTAATGTGTGTGTGGGAGGGGGCAGGGATGTATGAGATGAAGAGAGAGCTAAATGCCAAACAGACCTGATACCTAGATCCCGCATGAGCCACCTTCTGTCCCCCTGGGTCTGCCACACGAAGAGGTAAATTTTAATGAGGAGTGGTTTGTTTGGCAAGCAGGGAAAGAACAAGTCGGGCTTGTTCAGCTGCAATGGCATCAGTCAGATAAGAATCTTCACCATAGTGACAAAACTGTCACTTTCCCAGGCTGCTCCTGCTCTAGTCCCTGGGTCTTGGTTCTTTACCTAGGCCTATCTTGAATTGCACAGCTAACTTTTACTCTGATTTTATTTTTATTCCTTTGTATGTAAATGAATGTATTTAATAGGAGACATAGCCTTGTTTTAAAGCCTGGGACACTCTGACCCTTTCTGTGATTTGCATTTATCTTTCTCAGAAGACAAACTTATTTCAAAAAATTTGAAGAATGTATTCTCTTTTTTTTTTCATTTTGGAGTGACAGAGCCTCACTGGTGGTAACCTTGGCTGGTCTGGGATTCACTTTGTAGACCATACTGGTCTTGAATACCCAAAGATTGGATTGCCTTTGCCTCCTGAGTGCTGAGATTAAATGCTTGTGACACCACACCCTGCTAAGGATAATTCTTAAGTCCCTAATTATTAACAATGCCACACTCATATAATCCAGTGTATTTGTATCCAATGAGGTAATATATCATTTACTAAAATCATGCATGTTCAGAGAGACTAATTTATGATTTATACCTTGTTTACCTCCTAGACAGATTTATAAATCGAGACAATTTATAACCCAGGGTGGCTGTGTAAACTTCAATAACTGACATGGCTTAGGTGCTGACTAATCAGAATGGGTCATCGTCGGAAAAAAATCATTAATGCCACTGTCCCAGGCATGGAGCTGAGTCTAGAGGCAGACATTAACATTTCTAGATTCTTCTGTCTCTTTTCAGTGGATTATACAGAGACATGTGAATAGTTACAAGAAAGAAAACAGTCTTTGAGAGAGGTTCCCAGGAGTGTAGAGATGTGCCTGATCTCACAGTGGCCTAGCCCAAAGAATGCAAGAAAGGAAAATGGGTGGGGTGAGGTCCTCAGGCAGTGACCTATCAGTCAAGGGATGTTAACTGGTACCACTCTCCCCCAAGTTCCTACACTGTGGGCTTTTCACTTTCTCCCTTGGAAGAATGAAGCTCACATAAGAATAAGGGCTCTCTTGCTGCTGTGGAGGCATGGATTTATAGTCACAAAATTATTTCAGAAAAAGAGCATTTAATGCCTGAGGGCAGGGCCCAGGTTGGAGTCTGGAAAGAATCTCAGAATTGTTCCTGACAGCCAATAGATTCAAAATTTAGCTTTGTGCCGAAAGTTAAGCCAGTAGATTCAGGGCTTGGGTTTGTGCCGAAAGTGTAGCCCAATGAATCCCATACTCCTTTGCCCAGTCCTGGAATGTCAAGATGTGAATCACTCTGCTTATGCAGGCTTTTCTTTAAAAATCCTCCTCACCTCTGGACTTGAGACTGAAAACCCTCCACTGTGCCAGAACAAAGGGTTTCAACCTGGGTTCCTTTGAACCTGCCCAAAGCAATAAACAAATCCTTACCGTGTTTACATCGAGTCCAGCTCCCTGGTGGTCTTTGGGGGTCCCTCGACATGGGTATGACATTCGGTACAATGGCTGGGAACTCCCATGGCCCCCATAGACTCTGGACAGGAGGGTCTGTTGCTGAGCGGTGTTTATTTGACTGGTAAGTGTTGTGGACGGTGTCTGGCTTCTACCCTGCTTTGTCCATGTATAGTATCATGTCTGTTTGTCTTTGTTTAGTATTGTTTCTGGAGTGCATAATTTCTGAGGTGCACCCAGGGACCTCAAACTGTAGGGCTGGGAGACTTCCAGACCCCAGTGGTGGGGATGCAGCAAGCATCCCATATCTCTGAGGACAGCAATCCTCAGATCTCTACGGGGACAGGTACCCCATATTTGTTACAAACGCCATGGGACAGATGATTTGGATTTACTCTTAACCCATTACTGGGATATCACTCTCTGTTTTCTATGGTGTCTGTGTTTCTCTGTATTTGTGCTCTTAATTGTGAAGAACGCCATGAGACAGGCGATTTCTTTCCCTCTGGACTTACTCTTAACTCATTACCAGCATGTTAATGTATGTGCTCATAATCTTTTGGTCATGATTAAAAAGTTTAAACTTGCCACCCTTTGCAGGTCAGGATGGCCAGCACATGACGTGAACTGCTCTGGAAGAAAACTTCAATTTGGCCCTGACAGGGGCAGCAGAGGAAATGGTCTTCAGAACTTGAGTGAGATACCCTGATAAAGTGCCCTTTATAATGGTCTGGAGAAACTTAGTAGAGGACCCTCCCTCCTGGATTAAATCATTCTTGTCCTGACAGGTCAAGGTCCTCGCATCTACAGAGAGAGGCTCACCCTCCAAAACCCTGTTGGCTCCTAGGCCAGAGATCCTTCAGGGAGGCAGGCAGCACAGAGAATAAAGTCCTTCTCCTGCCTCCTTATACCCCCGATCCTGGTACACCATCCTCATGTGGGATGACTGTGCACAGATTTTTCAAGTCCCTTTATGGTGGAGGAGAGAGATTGGATACAGACTGAGGCTTGAAAGCTGGTTCAGAGCACCACAGGAGAATCCACAGCCAACAAGGCTATCACAGATGTGGCCTTTCTCCTAATTTGCCTGGTGTGGGAATTGTAATATGGCTGAAGGTAAGGTGAGTCCTCTAGTCTATTGCCAGTCTCTATTGGCGGGCCTCAACGCTTGGCTGCAAGATGGCCTGTGAATTTGCATAGGGTTCGTAGTGTAGGGCAGAGAGCGGATGAGGGCCCAGAGGCATTTATGAAATGCACCCAGGAGGCCTCTAGGAGGTATATGCCCTACAATTCTGGGGCCCAGGAAAATGCTGCTGCAATGACCTTGGATTTCATTGAGAACATTGGAGATTTCGTAAAGGTGGCTGAGGCAAAAGGAGTTAAAAGAGAACAGCATGGGAGTCAGCGCGTTGCTAGCGTGCTGCTGGCCACCACTGGGAAATCAGAAGAGTACCAGGAGCAACTTAGACGTCTGGCGGCTGGAGAGGAAGACAAAAAACAGAACAAAAAAACAAACAAACAAAACCCAAGAGATTCCTTTGGATTCAAAAACTCCCCCACCATCTTCCGAGAAGTTCTGCATGAGAGCCTGGTTGAGTATGGGACACAGAACCCAGAACTCAGACAGTTACAGTATCAATATGTCCTGCTGACTGTAGACACAGACGGAGAGACCTGCCTGGCTGGGCCTGCGCAGCTATTGCGGACCCTTGGTGACCTAGGGTACCACACCTCAGCCAAGAAGGCCCAAATCTGCAAGCGGAAGGTAACATACCTGGGGTAAAACCCGAAGGAAGGGCAGCGGTGGCTTTTGAATGTAAGAAAGGAGACAGCACTTGGGATTTCCACACTCATTACCGACAGAAGGGTGATGGAGTTTAGATGGCCACCTTGCCTCTGCACAATAGTGGCTTTGGCCTGATTGGTCAGGGTTGCTGATGAGTTGCCCCTGAAACTCTCACCATAACCACCCCCCCCCATGTATTTGAAGGAGTTCTCAAGCAGGCCCCTGATTGGTGGCTGAGCAATGCCAGAATGACTCAGTACCAGACTCTGTTGTTTAATCTTGCCAGAATAACTTTCCAGGTGCCCTCAGCTCTGAATCCAGCTACTCTACAGCTCAATTAAACTGATTTGAACTTAGAAGCACCACTGCATGACCTCTCTGGGATCCTGGCCCAGATGCACAGCAGCATTAGGGCCAGACTTGTGGGACATCATGTTGCCCAATGCAGAAGTTACCTGGTATACTGATGGCAGCAGTTTCGTGCAGGGCACTCAAAGGTATGCAGGAGCAGCAGTTGCCACTGTAGAGCCGATGCCACTCAGGACACCTGTCCAACAGGTGGAGCTGGCAGCTCTAACTAAGGCATTAGAGCTGGGGCAAGGGCAGAAGGTTAGCATCTCCACCATAGCCGGTACACTTCCGCCATGGCTCATGTACATGGGGCAATATACAAAGAAAAGAGACTGCTGACTGCAGGAAAAACATATCAAAAATAAAGATGAGATCCTGGCCCTCCCAAAAGCTCTATGGTTACCTAAGAAACTGACTATTGTCCATTTCCCACGGTACCAGAGAGGGGATGGACTTGTCCTCAGGGACAATAATCCGGCAGATGGAACCACCTGGCAGGTGGCACTCCAGACTGATGCAGTTTTTGCACATGTGTTGGTGGACCCCAGGGCACCTAGATCTTTCCTGGATCGAGACCCTCCCCATGACCCAGTGCACAGATGGGTGGTAGAGAGCTGCAGACAGTGGAATCATCTTGCCTGAGTATTTGGGAAAGAGACTAATTACCAAGATCAATTGATCCTCATATGGGAACATGGAGAATGCAGGACTTTATTGTAAACATTTCACCAACTGCAAAGCTTGCCAGCTCACCAATGCTGCTGTCAACCCTGAAAACCCTGGGTCTCAACTCAGAGAGAAGAAGCCTGGAGCCTACTAAGAAGTGGGCTTCACTGAGATAAAACCTAAGTATGGTTACAGGTATCTGCTAGTTTTGCTAGATACTTCTTCAGGATGGAAAGAAGCCTCTCCCACCAAACATGAAATGGTGCAGGTGACGGCAAAGGAATTACTTGAAGACATCCTGCCCAGGTACAAATTTCCAACCATGATAGGGTCAGGCAATAGGCCGGCTTTTGTATCCCAGGTAAGTCAGAGTTTAGCCACCTTTCTGGGGAGTGATTGGAAGTTGCATTGTGCATACAGACCCCAAGAGTTCAAAGTAAGTAGACAGGATAAACTGTATTATAAAAGAGTCCCTAACTAAATTGACCTTGGAGGCTGGTGCAGACTGGGTGGCTCCCTTTGCCTTATACAGGACTGGGGACTCCCCTTATCAGATGAGGCTAACCCCATTTGAATTTATGTTTGCCCCATCATCCTCAACCTCCAGAAGGATTTTCTGGCAGAACTAGATGACCAAGATCCTCTTGATGCTACAGGAGAAGCCAGTGGGCCCACGAAGAAGTGTGGCCTAATCTCAGGGCCCTCTATGAATCTATTGTTTCCCCCTGACAGGTTTCAACCAGGGAACTGGGTCTACCATAAAAGATATCACCTAGGGTCATTGTAAACTGTTCTGGTGACCATGCCCAAAGCCATCAAGGTTGGCAGCATAGACACCTGGATCAACCATTCCCACACCAGGGACCAGCAGACTCCTTCATACTCAAGGAAGATTTCTAGAGTGAAGGATGGGAAGACTCAGACAATCCCCTCAAAGTGGTAGCGTGGCTCCAACTGATGATTTTGCCTGCTGAGACTGGGCTCTGGGAAGTCCATGGGCACCTTGGAGTCAGGCCTGGATGGAACTAGAGACAGAAGAGTTCCATGACTGGATCTCTCAGGGACCAGTCAGAGGGGGAAATGTGAAGGCATGGATTTATTGTTACAAAAATATTTCAGGAAAATAGCATTAATGCCTAAGAGCAGGGCCCAGGTCTGAGTCTGGAAAAAAATCTCAGGAATGAGCCTGACAGCCAATAGATTCAAAAGTTAGTTTTGTGCCGAAAGTCCAACTAGTAGATTCAGGGCTTGGGTTCACACCAAAAATGTAGCCAATGGTTGCTGTATCTCATATCCCTTTGCCCAGTCCTAGAATGTCAAGATGTGTAGCATCCCGCTTACATATGATTTTCTTTAAAACTCCCCTCACCTCTGGGCTTGTGGCTAAACCCTCCACTGTACCAGAACAAAGGATTTTGACTTAGGTTCATTTGAACCTGTCTAAAACAATAAACTAAGCCTCATGTGTTTACATCGAATCCAGATCCCTGGTGGTCTTGGGGGGGGGGTGTCCCTCGACACGGGTACAACACTGCTATTCATAAATTAATCTCTGGAATCTTCTGCACTAATCCATATTCTCTTGCTTCAGTACCACTTCTTACCAGATAAATGCCAGCTCTCTAAGTTGTTAGGACATCTATAATATAGTGTCATTGTGGCTAACTAGAGAAACAAATATCAATGCAAGTTTAGTGATAGTGCTCAAGGGTATGAGGGTGTGTGTGTGTGTGTGTGTTTGTGTGTGTGTGTGTGTGTGTGTGAAGGTCCAAAGGCAGAAGGGACAAATGGTTGTCTGTGGTGCCTAATTAGCACACCTAGTATAAGCTGACCCTCAGGCTCCCTCAACATTACAAGTACTCAGTACACATTTCAAAGTCTATGCAGGCATCCTGGTTCTTCTCAACCCTCTCCTCCTCCTCCTCCTCCTCCTCCTCCTCCTCCTCCTCCTCCTCCTCCTCCTCCTCCTCCTCCTCCCCCTCCTCCTCCCCTACTCTAAACTTGTCTAGCTCGAGGGCTTCCCTCCCCCCAGCTACTCATTCTCATTATAACCCTGCTACTTCAGCTATGCTCACTGTCTTCATCTCTCGACCTCTAGGCCCCCCTCCCCATGCCCCTGCTTCTCTCTTGGCCAGGTCCAGTCAGCTGGCCATGTTCAGTCCATTACTTTCCCTGGACTCTTCTAGATGTCTCTGCCTGTTCTCTGTCCCATGTCTACAAGAAGAACCTTCCTCTTAACTGCATCATGGAGCGGTCATTTCATCAGTTTATAAAGCATGCACATGTGTGTGGCTGTGTGTGCATGTCTGTATGTAGAGCCCAAATGGTGACATTGGATATCTTAGCTTTTGGTTTGCTTGTTTGTTTTTTGTCTTTCAAGACAGGGTTTCTCTGTGACCTGGCTGTTTTGGAACTTGCTCTATAGATCAGGCTGGACTCAAACAAAGATCTGTCTGGCCCTGCCTCCCCAGTGTTGTAATTAAAGGCATGCACTACCACTGCCCATTTTGCCACCTTATCTTTTAAGATAGGATCTCTCACTGAACCTGGTTCTCACTGACTGTCCAGATTGCTGGTCAGTGAGTTCTGAGAGCTGCTTGTGTGCAATCCTCCAGTGCCAGAGCTATAGACACATGTGGGTGTGTCTGGCACTGTGTGCGCTGTCAACCTGACACAGCTAACATCATTAAGAGGAGGGAGCCTTAACTGAGAAATTGCCTCCATAAGATCAGGCTATAGGCAAGCATGTGGAACATTTTCTTCAGTAGTGATCAATGGGGGAGGGCTCAGCCCATGGTGGGTAGTGCCATCCTTGGGCTGGTGGTCCTGTAAGAAAGCAGGTTGAGGAAGCCACGGGAAGCAAGCCAGTCAACAGCACCCCTCTATGGACTTTGCATCAGCTCCCATCTCTAGGTTCCGGCCCTGTTTAAGTTTCTGTCCTGACTTCCTTTAGTGATAGACAGTGATGTGGAAGTATAGGCTGAAAAGCCCTTTTTTTCTCAAGGTACTTTGGCCGTGGTGTTTGGTTCTGGGGATCCGAACCTGGGTCTTCGTGTTTGTACAGCAGGGCCTTGACAGACTGAGCAAACTCTCAGCCCAACTGTCTCCTTTCTTTTCTTCCTTTCCCTACATTACCACAGCATTCAGTGCTTGTGTACATATTCCTTTGGTTTGCAAAATAATCATTTTTCCTCAAACTGAAGCAGCCACCAATTATAACATGAGTCTTTTTTTTAATGTTTCATTGAGAAGAAAAATGAATATTTTTTCAATTAACTTACAGCATACCAGAAATTAGAGGACAAGTTTAATTTTCAATTTGTTGAGATGGAAAAAAATCTGTATTTTAGGTTCTATGAAATATTATATACAGTCCCTTAGAATAATTGTACCTACTTTCCTGTTTGTGTAGACTCTTAATTTCCTGGTTCAAACACCTCATCATATCTGAGTTTTAAAAACAACTCAGAGATACAAGTCTGGCAAGATCTTGCTCATCTGTACAATCAAGAAAGCTGATGTCAGAAAAACTGAGAGTTGGATGGTGTTACCAGGGCCTCGAGGTGTGAGGGAGAATGGCTGGACCAGGTTGATAAGCAGTACTAAGTGAATTAGATAGAATCAAGAGGTTGTGCTGTGCTATCATATGGTAGGGACAATAAGCAATAATGTACTGTGCTCGACTCAAAACAAGAAAAAAGGAGATTTGGTATTTTGCTTTGAGGGAATAATTAATGTTTGGAGATACAGATAATGTTCAGTCTGATTAGAGCACTACACAGCATATCCATATATGAAAATATCATATGGTATCCCATTAATACATATGATTTTTATGTTTTATGTGTTATGTAAACAAACTTAAGTTCTTATTATGGATGGGCAGAAAGAATGATATAGAATGCCTAGGAATACCCGATTTCCCTAGAAAATTACCCTATGCTGAATAGGTCTCTGGAGGGAAATTTCCAGTATAAAGTGACATGCCAGTTTGAATCTTTTCTTTCCAGAACTTTGTATCTGAGATAGAGTGCAAGTCATTCCTTTGGGGAAGAAGTGACCAACAGTTGGGACCAGAAGAGGGAGGCAAAGCCTGTGCTGGAGCAGGATTGATAATGCTCAGGGATCAAACACCAGGACCAGACACAGTTAACTTGTATCACAAGATTTCATTATTCTTTACCCCTGTTCTGAGCAATGGGTTGCTCCTGTTCCCATCAGAAGTACCAGGAAATTGTAAGGCTACGTGACTCACTTTCTGTCAAATCCGAGGTAGTTGGCTGAGTAGGGACCTCAGTATAGTTAGCTCCTTGGCTCTTCAGCCAGGGATAATTCATTTGCTGACTCACTCAAATGAACTTTAAAATAAAAATTTGTAAAATATACATAATGAAAAATGTGCTAATTAATTAATATTTGTAAGCGTGCAACTCAATTCATGTTGTATAGTGAATCTTCAAAACTCTCTATCTTTCATAAACGAAACTCTGTACCTGGGGTCTGTGAAGCCCTCCCCCAGTCTCCTTGAGGACCACCATGCCAGGAACTGGATTACTCTAGGTAGCTGTGAGTGGAATCGTGTGGGCGTGTCTTTTGTGATTAGTTCCTTGCACTTAGTTAGGGTAATGACTTTAAGGTTCACAGAAGCGCTCAACAGAGGAGCTTTTACTTTTACAACTATCTTTTTCTTGTAATCCCAGTTATTTTATTTGATTATTTTTCTGATATTTCTATTCCCCTTTCCTATAAATGCTTTATTTATGTATATGGGTGTATCAATCTCTCCCTTCTCCCCTCCCACCTCCCCCTCCCTTCCCCCCTCCTCCTTCCCTTCTCCCCTCCCCTTCTCTCTCTCTCTGTTTGCAGACACTCATAGAGGCCAGAAGAAGGCATCAGCTCTCTTGGAGTTGGCCTACAAGCACTTGGGAGCCACCTGACATGGGCAGCAGGAGCTGAACTCAGATTCTCTGCAAGAGCTCTTAATCCTGGAGCCATTTCTCCAACACCCATCATCATCACCATCATCATCTCCTCCTCCTCCTTTCTTTTGAGGTGGTGTTTAATTTTGTAGTCCATGCTGGCCTTGAACTTTGAATCTTCCTGCCTCAGTCTACAGAATGTTAAGATTTAAGGCATCTTCCACCATACATACATAGCTCAGTAAAATTTTAAAGTGTGCTCTGTTCAAATACAGTTTTCATTTATCCATTTTGTATACTTCCAACCTCTAAATTTGCTATTCTATATTTAGATTGAATATTTAAATTTTTTTCTATATGAGAGAGAACTTGTGATATTTGTCTTTCTTGCTTATTTCATTGACTATAATGCCTTCCAGTTGTATTCATTTTGCTATAGCTGTTAGGATTGTATTCTTTTTTAGGCCAAAGGATAATATTCCTGTGTATACATACCACATTTCTATATCCTTCCCTCCACTGGCCTGTATCTCTGTGATTGCACATCTTAGCTATTTTGAGCAGTGCTGCATGAGTATGCAGGGGGTCTCTTTGGTTATGCTAATTTTAATTCTTTTGGGCACATACTCAGCAGTGGCATGGCTGGGATAATGTGGTAATTCTTACCTTTCCAGGAACCTGTATCTTGTTCTCCACTGTGACTGTGTTAGTTTACTGTCCCGTCAACAGTGTGTGACAGTTTGTTTCTTCAATCCTTGCCAACTCTCTTTTTCTCTCCTCCTTCCCTTCTTCCCACTGTCCCTCCCTCCCTTCCTTTCTTCCTTCCTTTTTCCCTCCTGTGGTGGGATTCAGGGGTAAGCTGATAAGGTCTAGAGTCCTGAGAGTCTCAAGGGGGTGTGGCCAGCCCGTTCAAAAGGGGCTGCTGGGATCTTGAGAGCCCTGTTTTGTTCCTGCTTCCTTGGAGACTGGATCAGCATCCATTGCCTGGATCATCCTATCACCAAGGAATCGTCCTAAGGTTTTAACTTGTTACCCTCCAATAAATATTAATCCTGTGTTTGGTATACTGCAAGTGAGATTCATTGTAATACCCTCCCTTTCATTCTTGTGAGACAGGCTCTTACTATGTTCAAGATGGTCCCAAACTCTTGATCCCATGCCTTACTCTCCCAGGTGCTGGGATCACAGGCATGCAGCAGCACACACAGCTTTACAGTATGTTGTAAATGTTGTCTGTTAATAGGTCATCAGAGAGAAAAAAAAAATCTTTTACTTTTTTTTTTTTTTTTAATTGTGAGAGGCTAAGACCTCAAGCTAGCTAAGCCAATAAAGAGAAAGCAAGAGGAATTCCCTGTCATGCCCTGGGAATGTCATCATATAAATATGGTTCAGGGAGGACTGGATTGGGGGCTCAAACAATGCTGAGGGGTGCATCTCTTGACTCTGCTCCTCTGTGTGAATTTGAAATGTTCCCCATAAACTCATTGCTGTGGGATTATACTTTTGTACACTGTAAATATTCGACATTGTAAATATTGGTTTAATAAAACTCTAATTGATCAAGTAGCTAGACAGGAAGTAGAGGTGGGGCAACCAGACTAGGAGAATTCTGGGAAGCAGAGGAGTGTGTGTTGGGAGAGAAGACATCAAGATGCAGAGGAAGTGGGATGAGAACGCTGCTCTGAGAAAAGGTACCAGCAACATGGCTAAACATAAATAGAAATATGGGTTAACTTAAAGTGTAAGAGTTAACAAGTAATCAGCCTGAGCCATAGGCCAATCAGCTTGCAATGAATATAAGCCTTTGTGTGATTATTTGGGATTAAGCCGCTGCGGGTGGGTCTGGACCTTGGAGCTAGGCCAGACTAGAAACTTCTTACTACAACTCATGTGTTGGCAGCCTCGTCTTTAGCTGGTGGATTTTTTTGGGACATGAATGACCTTGGGGTACAGTAATTCCATTAAGAGAGTAATTCATTAATAAGTTCATAGCTGTCTGGGTTATTAGGAGATAGACTCTGCTTAGAGGAAGGATATAATCCTGTTCCTAGACCTTTCTCTCTACTTCCTAGATGCCATAAAGTGAATTGCCCCCTCTACTACACACTGCTGCCTCAATGAATTCTTTCTTGTCTCAAGCTCAAAGTGATGGAACCATCTCAGTTTGAAAGGAAACCAGTGAGACCATGAGTCAAAAGAAACATTATTGTTATGACTTGGCTTTAAGGGCCTTCCTCAGGTATTTTGTCAAGACAGTGTAGAAAAGTTGAGGAACAGTTCTCAGCAGGGGATTAATGCCACCACATCAACTAATTCTTGTGAGAATAGGTTGTCATAAAAAGAGTACGCCTGGTGGTGTGTTACTCTTCCTGTGGAGATGTGATCAAACATCTTTTCACTCCTGGTAGGGCATCAGCTGTAGACCCAAGACATGATTCTACTAAAGTCCAACTTTGTGCACCAATACATTTATTGGGGTTCCTTACAGGAGCGTGGGTGAGCTGTTATAAGAGCATGGATGACTCAGAGGCAGCTGTATCATGGAAAAATCCATCCCAGCATGGGTGATGACTCATGAAAGCTGTGTCCCTGGAGCTCCTTCAGGATGTGAAGGTAGCTTGGTGTGGTGGTTGGAATGTAATTGGCCCCCATAGGCTCATAGGGAATGGCTTTGCTAGGAGGTGTGGCTTTGTTGCAATAGGTAATGGCTTTGTTGGAGAAAATTTGTCACTGTGGGGGTGGTCTCTGAGGTCTCCTCTAGGCTCAAGTCATGCCCAGTGTCTCAGTTCACTTTCTGTTGCCTGCCTATCAAGATGTGGGACTCTAAACTCCAGCACCATGTCTGCCTGCACAATGACATGTCCCACCATGATAATAATGGATTAAACCCCTGAAACTTAACCACCCCATTAAATGTTTTTCTTTATAAGCGTTGCCATGGTCGTGATGTCTCTTCATAACAATAGAAACCCTTACTAAGACACCTGGGAAGCTGGGAATCTCCTTTTCTCAATAGTCCTTATTACTTATATCACCTAGAGAGGGAGAGCCTTGGTGAATCTGGTTTCAGAAACTTTTGAGACTTGTGAATTGTTTCCCTGAGTCTCAAGGATCCTTCCTTTAGGATGGGATATTTCAGAGTAGAACTTCATGAGCTGTAAGAAGCTCCCTCCATGATGGTTTTGATTGGGGAATCTTCCTGTCAATCCTTGACCCTTGGGTTTCTAAGGCTCCCCATCTCTTCATGTGATCTTTTTTGCACATGGCCATTTCCATTCCTTCTTCTCTGCCATGTTGTGCCTCAGCTAAGCGGTGGCTGCTTCAGAGGTCGAACAGATAGGACCACCCAATCTTAGATTTTTCGTCACCAGAATTGTGGGCTAAATAAACGTTTATTGATTTAATACTCGGTCTTATACATAGTAGCCCAATACAGCTATCCCCCAGACTCCCTGCCATGCCCCTTAGAATACTTTGCTTTTCTTCATGTTGATAGAAATCTTATAAAAGATGAGAGGAAGCTTTTCTCTCCCATACCTAACAAATCCATGCCAGCCTCCCAAAGAAATCATTGCAGTCAAGAAAACGTGTTGCTTCCAAGGGCATGCTTTTAATCCCCGGACTAAGGAGGGAGGTGGATCTCTGAGTTTGAGGCCAGCCTGGTCTACAAAGTGAATTCTAAGATAGCCAGGGCTGCTGTTTCACAAGGACACCCTGTCTCAGAGGAAGGAAAGAAAGGAAGAAAGTAAGAGATGTGTTGTGGTAATTGCCTTGTGGGTAGCAATGGAGACTTGGCACTTGGGAGCCCTTGGACTGAAAGGAATGACTTCCAGGAATGATAAACATGTTTTCTTCATGATTCAGATGGCTGTAGATACTGATATTTTTCTCAAAAATGAATACTGAATATGCTCTGGGATCTGGGAATAGCTAGGATCCTAGAACTTTGTAGTGCGTTATCCAGAAGGAAGAATTTGAACCTGCCAACATTAAAAGAATTAAAAGAATTCCCTGTGAGGCATTTATTTGGATATCTAACTATCGTTTTTTGGTTGCTTATTGAATGCCAGGCATTGGGCAAGACACTGTAGATGGAAGAGTGAATCGCATTGTAGGATGGCTCTGCAGTAGCCTGGGACTATTCTCAGTCACTTGTGAAGCACACAAACTTAGGCACACGGCTCAAAATGTGTGAATCATCACACGTTTAGAGTTTGCTACACAAAACAAATTGGAATACAGTCTGCTACTAGGGACCTCAGGGTTCCCATTCATGTGTTCTTAGTCTCATTAATAAAATAATTCAAATGTTGATTCAAATGGAAGAAGTTTGCACAGTGCCTTCTCAGAGTCCGAGAGGAAAACAGCAGGGTAGGCGTGCTGTAAGTTCTGGCAGTTGCCAAGACAAGAAAAATGGATAAAAGGAAGAGAGAAAGGCATACTTTCTAAGTCAGGGTCCCAGAAACCAGGAAGGTTCAGTAATGGAGGCCAGCGAACAGCAGCTTGGTAAAGAAGGAGCATTAAACAAAAGGAAGGTACAGGAGGTGGTGGAAAGAGAAAGCACATTTGAGAGAGGAAGAGGAAGTGAGTTAGTGGGCGGGGAGAGTGTTCTGAAGGCCGTAGCACACACCTTCTCCCAAGTGTGCATGGCTCAGGCTTTTCTTCTCACGTGTGCTCTATTCATAAAAGAAGCCCTGGTGAGGAAGGCTTTCCAGTCTCTATGTTAAGCTTTACTCTTGATGTGTGAGTCTTAGTCTCTGCTCCAACTCTACCCAATTAAAACCTTAAAATCCGTCAGAGAGAGAGAGAGAGAGAGAGAGAGAGAGAGAGAGAGAGAGAGAGAGAGAGAGAGAGAGAGAGAGAGAGAGAACGCTTTAGGAATTTTCCCTCCTGCCAGACTGGTTTCTATTCTGCTCTGATTGGTCATATTCTGCTCTGACTGATCATTCATCTCTAGCAAAAGAGTCTAATGAGTTCCACGGTGTGCTTGCATCAGCATAGATGGAAAGCGGGGCCTGTTTCCAGGAGGGAGTCATCAGCTTCCAGGCCAGCACTGCTCCAGAGTTCACAGGGTCATCACCAGAACACTGGAACCACCTCACCACACCAAACCAGGAAGCCTTGCCAACTACCTTGGATGGATCAATTGATGAACGAGATGACGTTGATGGGATAAATTCTGACAATATTGGTGTTTCTAGTTATCAAAATGAGACAAGTTTCAGTTGTACTCAAATCTTATTAGTGGCTAGGAAGCCTTATGCTGTCTCTTCTTTTACATGCTCTCTCTCTCTCTCTCTCTCTCTCTCTCTCTCTCTCTCTCTCTCTCTGTGCAGTAATCAATGCAGGAGGTGGTGCCGTTATAAAAAGAGGTTGCCTGATTAGGTCAGCTCCAGTTTCAGCATTATCTATAAAAGAGGAAGTATCTCCCAGAAAAGGAATCTAAATTCTTTTTGTTCTCAGAAGATTGCTTGCAGGAGTAATAAGACTTCTGTTTAATTCCAATTTAATTGTGAGACTTACACCTAAATTTATGGGATGAAAGCTCACTGTTAGTTAAGTCCAAAATATTAATTAAAATATGCATATTTATTTACTTTTGAGACAGAGTTTCACCATGTAACTCTGACTGCCCTAGAACTTTCTATTTAGACATTGAACTCACAGAAATTGGCCTGCGTGGTGGGATTGCCTCCTGAGTGTTGGGATTAAAGGCGTGTACCCCACATTCAGCTATTTTTTAATTTGTGGGTTTCATAACAAGTATAATTGCACTTTACACTCCCTTTCCTATAACTCCTGTGTTCCTCAGGCCACTCCCAAATTCATCATCTCTTCTATATTTATTTTTTATTATATACATTTCAATATATAAATAGGCACAGTTGACTTTTAGGTAAGAAACACACTTTTAAGACATTCTTTGTTAGAGGTACACATAAAATTTACCCACAGTATACTTTCATAATTACTTAAGGTTATTATTACTTAGTAATCTATTACTTAAGGTCACTAATCTTAGGGCTGGAAGGGATGGCTCAGTAGTTAAGGCACTTACTCTGAAATCTGGAGAACCTGAGTTTGAATTTGAAGCATCTACTTAAAAGCCAGTTGTGGCAGGGGGGCTGCCTATAACCCCAGGACTGGTGTGTGTGTGAGAGAGAGACAGGCAGATTCCAGGGACCCTGGCCAGCTAGTGGAAGTGACAATGAGCTCTAGGTTCTCTCAGCTCCTTGTTCCAAAAGGTGGAAGATATTCAAAACTGACCTCTGGTGTCCATGCACAGATGAGCACTACATACATAGGTATGTGTACATATACATACTCTCTCTTTCTCTCTCTCTCTCTCACACACACATAGACATGTGTACACACAGAGAAGCATGTGTACACAGACACAGAGGCATGTGTATACAGGCACACACAGAGAGACATGCTTATACACACAGGTATGCATGCACAGACATACACAGGCATGTGCACACACACAGAAGCATATGTACACACACACACACCAAAACATGTTTACACACAGTCATGTTTACCATACACAGAGGCATATTTACACACCCACACCATACACAGATTATTAATTAGGCACAGTCTGGTCATGTTTCTCCTGCTTTTGTCTGTGTGTAGCTTATACCTGGCAAAATGATCTACTTGAAAATAAAAATTTCACTTTAGACTTTGTCTCTGATTTTATTAAGCATCAGTCTCTCCACTTCCCCTCAGTTGGCCTTTTCCCATGGTAACCATATTTGTTTTTTGTTAGTGTGCCAGAATAGCCACATCTCCACTATTTTTTATTCTCGATATGTATTTGTATATATTGTAGCAGAGTCTTGCCATGTAGCCCAGGCTAGCCTCAAACTCTTGACTATCCTATCTCAGTCCTTTTAGTTTCCTGAGCACAGGGATTACAGATGTGAACCAGCATGCTTCGGTGTCTTGATGGCATGCGTCACTCTTTGCAATGTGTGGTGAGCCCCCGAGGACCCTACAGTGAGGGATGAGGGCACAGTGAAGCTTTCTGATAGCCTGGATTGCCTTTAGGATCAAGCCCTCTATCACGGTGCCACGTGACCTGTTTCTCTCTGACTCCTCATTCAGTGTTGGTTGTAGCTTCTTGGAACCAGTTCAGCTCCCGGACAATGCCTCCGCCCCCATTCTCTCTCACATGCCCTTTCCCATTACTGCACCATTTCCTTCCTTAGTCGACTTCTCTTTGCCCTTGAACCCTGGTCTGAGCAAGGGCCTGTTCAGTGTGCTCAGCAAAGCCGTCTGGTGTTCCCTCACGACAAAACTTTCTTTCAATTTAGAATTTCTCTGTCATTCTCAGAGCCTGAAAGACAGTGTAGCATTTAGATACTTGTTGAACCAATGACAGAGTGAACAGAATTCCCCAAAGTACCTCAGAGGTGACCCCTCTCTGTAGCACATTTCCGTTGTCACAATTAGTGAGCTAGAAAAAGCCTATCTGGAGATCATTTTTCTCAAAGCTAAATTGGCTGGTGACAGGCGAGCCTTTGGGCAGCTGCCTTTACTTCCTCATTGCAGATTTCTAAAGCCCAGAAGGGAGATTGTTCCACACTCCAAGAGTTAGAAATAGTGCAAGCAGTTTCTTTCAGGATTAAAGGCTCTGTGATCCTATGCTTTTCTGATTTATGAATATCATCAATTAAACAGACCTAATTCCTCTGGGCTGAGGTAAGGTGAAGCAGGCCAGATCCTTTTTAGAAAGATTTATGGGCTTTTTTCTTCAGGTTGGTGAGGCCAGTAAGGGAATGTTTGAAAGGCAGGCAGGGCCACCTCTGCCTTTGTTGCTGGGAGACTGAAACAGTATGGCTCTCTCTCTGCCTGAAGGGGCATGAAGGAGGAGACTTTATGTCTTAAATAATAATTTGTTATTTGTTTTGAAAATTTTTATGCCTACCCACAACAACTTTTTTTTTTTTAATGTGTGTGTATAGGCATGTGAATATGTGTAGCCTCATGGCTGACTCCGTAATCTTTCTAGATTGATCTCCATGTTATCCATTGAAGTCTCTTAGTTGAGTTCAGGGATACCCTGGCTGTCCGGCTTGCTCCAGGCACTCCTGTCTCTGCTGTCTACACACTGAAGTCATAGTCAGGCTGCTAGGTTCACCCAGCATTTATGTGGGGACTCTGAATCCTGGTTCCCAGCAAGTGCCTTATCCACTGAGCCACATTGCTAGCCCCACAATGCTTTTCAAATGCCCAGATGTAACAAAAGATTGTTGTATCCCAAGTGAAATTCTTTCCTTGGGGCTTTGAATTCTATACAGCATCAAGGAGAGTCTTTAAGTTTGGATATCTTTGGGCTGTACCTGTTCTGGAATAGTTGGAGATAATTTCCTCTTGGTGTTATGATGAGGGAAGATTGTTGAGAAAAATTGCCAGAAAAATCCTTGTAGATTCTGCTTTACAATGGCCTAGTCTTCTCCAGCCTTGTACTTATGACAGAAGTAAAAGGTCAAAGGGCTTCAGGGAGCTGCTTCTGATTTGTTCTGGAGACAGATGAAGATAGGATGCCTCTCAGTTTGGTTCCCGTGTGTACTTCCTTTTCAGTCAGCATGCAGATTGATGGAGCCTTGGATACTAGAACATTAGATATGATGGAAACCATGAGTTTAAGATTCTCTCTCTCTCTCTCTCTCTCCCTCCCCCTTACCCTCTCCCATCCCTTCTCTCTTCCTCTCTTGGGACTGAATGACTGCAGGTAAATTAAAAGCAGCCAAATTACCATGAGTCTTCTGGAATAGATCTTTTGAGCTACCAGAGGCCATGGTTTTAGATGCAGGTCACTTTTCCCTCCTAAAGGGGGATTTTAGCCAGAAGGGATTATTTTGGGCTAGAATAAGGGATTTTTGAGTTTGTTCATGATGGGGAAGGAAGGGTTTTTTTTTTTCTTTTTTCTTTTTTCTTTTTTTGTAGTCAGAAAGTTCTTTTTTCTGCCTGGCCAGTCCATAGCTATTTAGTTCCAAATAATCATACAAAGGCTTATATTAAGTATAAACTATTTGACCTATGACTCAGGCATATTACTTGCTAACTCTTGCTCTTAAACTAACCCATGATTCTTATCTTCTTTAGCCATGTGTCTTGGTATCTTTTCTCAGAGCATCCTCTTCTTGCTTCCTCTGTGTCTGGCGGGCTTCTGCTGTGCTACTCTTCTGCTTCCCAGATTCTTCTAGTCTGGTTGTCTCACCTCTACTTCCTGTCTAGCTTCTGGCCAATCAGCATTTTATTAAACCAATATTTACAGTGTACAAGAGAATAGTCCCACAGCAGTTTTTCCCAGAGAGGACCACGGGGAAGCCTCTCTTGAGGGCCACGTTGCAGAAGCTTTCTAGGACCTGTAGTAGGATTATGTTACATTGTAAATAATTGTCCTACCTTAATCTAACCCGTGATGCTTATCCTGTTCAGCCATGCGGCTCAGTACCTTTTCTCAGAGAAGCATAGTTGTCCTCTGCATCTGCTTCTCTGGTGTGTCTGTGGCATTTCTTCTCTGTTCTTCCTGTTCCCAGAGTTTTCTTAGTCTGGTAGCCCCACGCACACTTCCTGTCTATCTTCAGCCAATCAGCATTTTTATTAAACCAGTAGGTGGAACAATTATTTACAATGTAACATAATCCCACTAAAGGGGATTAACACAGTTTGGCACATCAAATTGAGGTAAGGCCAAGCCCCTCCCCCTAGGATCAAGACTAAGCAAGGGGATGGGGCTCCAAAAGCCAGTTCTTGCAGTAGGGATACTTTCTGGTCCCATTTTAGGAAACTAAAGCCTGGACCCCTGGGTAGAATTTGAAGGAATACAACAGTCCTTTGTATAAATCCACCATATGAACCTTGTCTTCTTGTCCGATGTAACAGTAATCTGTATTTTAAGTCACTTTTCATTGCTAAGGCATCTCCATCTTAGATGTTAAACCTGAGAATTGTGAGGAGCAAAGACCTGGAACTGGCCAGCTGGCTGCCTTACCTTAAGTCTGGATTTGTGAGAGCAGCCTCTGCCAGCCTCTTATAATTCCTTATAAGGAGAGATAAGGTATTCACAGGAGCAAGAGATTTGGGAAGGAACAAGGGTAAGGGTATGCATCATGGGAAGAGGGTTGATGTGCGACGAATATACTTTGTTACCATTTGTTAATAAAGAGCAGCCTATGGCAAGGCAGCTTAGAGGCAGGTGGGAAATCCAAGCAGAGATAAAGGAGGAGGGCAGAGTCAGGGAGATGCAATTTAGCCACCCATGAGGAAAGATGTAAAAGTATAGATGAGCCATGAGCCACATGGCAATACACAGATTAATGAAAATGGGTTGAGTTAAGTTGTAAGAGACAGTTGGTAATGAGCCTAAGCCACAGGCTAAACAGTTTGTAATTAATATAAGCCTTTGTGTGATTGAGACTTAGCAGCTGTGGGTAGGTCGAGACCTTGGGGCTAGGCCAGGTCAGAAACTTCTGGGTACATGGTGTTGCAAGCATTTTACAACAGATCTAAGAACCTGGAACTTAATTACAAATTACAAATTGCAAGGACTTAACACAGTGTAAACAGGCACTTCTTCCTAATTACAAATAGAAACCTTAATAACGCAGGACAATCAGGAACATATTCTTAACTGTCAAAACTGGAAACAGAACCCTTAACTGGAAAGGTATATTTTTTTCTGTTTTGGTCTCACACAGGATTTCAAAGTCTGATGCTTTTTAGATGTGTGTGTGGTCTCCAACCACATTTACATGTCTCCCAGTGGGGCTTAACAAAAACTTTAGAGTACCAGTGCTTCTAAACCCGTGGGTCATGACCCCTTTGGGGAGGGGTTCACATATCAGATATTTATATTACCATTCATAACAGTAGCAAAATGACAACTATGAAGCAGCAGTGAGATAATTTTATGTTTGGGGGTAACCACAACATGAGGAACTGTATTAAAAGGACACAGCATTAGGAAGCTTGAGAACCACTGCGAGGCTTGGGCTTCTTCCAGAGAAGCTGGTGACGCAGGCCTTAGCCTGGTGGAAACATCCTGTAGGCACTGGCTCTGTTGCTGCTGCTAAAAGTAGCTTTAACTAAATCTCTATTTATTCTATTTATAAATAAGACCCAAGTCTCAATGTCTGGGGTGAAAACCTACTAGTTCAGAGAGGCTGGTAGAAACTAGTTAACCTCTTTTTGCTGGCATCTCCCAAAAGGCACATCCTCTGCCAAAGCAAACCAAAAACCAAACCAAAACAAAAGAAGGTGGACCACTCAAAATCCCTCCCTAATACTTCCGGTGGGTCTATTTTTTTTTTTTTTTTTTTTTTTTTTTTTTTAGCTCTTCCAGATGTCCTCTGATGCTCTCTGATTACTTTCTAGCAATTAATTACTAACTCAGTCTCCTGATCCAAGGTTGATTTTATTTAATTAATGCAGATGCCAACTGGGACTTCACAGTGTGACTGCATATCCCCTAACATCTCCGCCCTTAGCTTTCTCCTAAAGCTATCTTCTCCCCATAGGAGCTACCCGCTCTGTCCCTCCTCAGGCTCTTCTGGGACTGTACATTGTGATCCCTGCCCCACTCTAGAATCCACCTGGTAAGCAGTTTCCTTAAGGAGGGTCAGGACCTGTGAAACTGTGTTCTCTGTCTCTCAGTTCCTCTCTGCTCTGTCTCTGCCTTAGGCTGATTTTCCCTCAGGCAGAGTGTTCCTCCTAGAGCTCTCCAAGCTTTAGACCATCTGGGCCACTATGCTCTCTCTCATGAAACTTATAGAAATTCCCTCCAGTAGAGTTTCATACCTCAACCCTTTCTCTCTTCCTCCACGGACTCAGATTTTATTACTACAAACAACTTGGCTCAGTATATATCAATAGTCAAAACTGGCACACTTGATTTTCAAGTAACAAGTGCCATGGCATAAATAAATGATTCCAGAATCTCTTATATCCAAACTTGCTCTGCTCTACACACCCTTTACTTACCATTCTTTAATTTTTTTTTTTTTTGAGACAGGGCTTCTTTGTATATCCCTGGCTGGCTGTCCAGGAACATACTCTGTAGACCTGGCTAGCATTGAGCTTACTGAGATCTGCCTGCCTCTGCTTTCTAAGTGCCAGGATTAAAGGTGTGCAGCACCTCTACCACCTGTCTCTTAAAGATCTTTTATCTCTATGATTTCTTTGTGCTTTGCTCTCAAAATATCTTTTCAGATTGTGCTGGAAACTATCTCAGAATTTTTAAGTTCATTGGGCATGGTCAAAAATCTATAAAAAAATGTAACAAAATTTTGCTTAACATAGGCAGTGGTGGCATTGCTTCCTAATCCTAGTACTCAGGAGACAGAGGCAAATTTGAGACCCATCTAATCTACAGAGCTAGTTCCAGGACAGCCAAGGCCATACAAAGAAAATCTGTTTATAAAAAAAATTGCCTTAAAACTTATAACAAAAGGCTTATAATAAAAAAATTTGTACATGGATAATTTTAATTTGCAACAACATATTATAGGTCATTCAACTTTTGTTTAGAAAATAGATGTTTTTATACAGCAACCATGTGACCCTCTTATGTCTTGGCTAATGACCTCATCAAGATGGGAGCAGCCACATGGCTGGCACCCAACTTTACTAAGGCTAAAGGCAACATGTCATGTGACTTACCATATTTTGATGACCACATGCTATAAGTCAATTAAGGCAATACCTATATAACTCTTCAGTCCCACTGAGCCCTTGTGGGGGTATTGTGTTGTTTCGTGGTAAATAATTGTCCCACCCACTGGTTTAATAAAAAGAGCTGATTGGCCAAAGGCAGGCAGGAAGTATAGGCGGGGCTACCAGACTAAGAAAATCTCTGAGAGCAGAATGCCAGAAGAGCACCAGAGAGACCACCAGAGAGAAGCTGCAGGATGCAGAGGACAACCATGCAGCTTTAAAGAAAGGTACCGAGCCACATGGCTGAACAAGAGACATGGGATAGATTAAGGGTAGAGAGTTAGCAAGTGATATGCCTGAGCCTTTGGCCTATTCAGCCTAAAACTATTGGAAGCATCTGTGTGTCTCTGCGGGTCTGCGGGTCTGTGGGCCTAGACCTTGAGGATAGGCCGGAAAGTCCGGGACAGAAACCTCATACTACAAGCCCTCTGCTTCTCCTTTTATACTAAGGAAACAGCAACAGGTCTCCAAAATATTTTGGATTGGTATGGGTTTTTGTAAGGATGTAGAGGTCTACTCAGAGGAATAAAAGCTGACTTAGAGGTTTGCACCTAATTACTTATGTCTTATGCTAACTGTTCAACGCCAGGCTTCTAGAAAATTTAGGTAAGTAACAATGCATGTTTGGTTAAATAAGATATGTTTGATAAGTAAAACTTATACATTTCTAAGATCTTCTCAGGGTCACAGTAATATCTGTTTAGCTCCTTTGCTCACTTTGTTAATCTTTAGGTGTTTGAATAAAGTAAATCATATGGGAAACAGTGATATTCTATAATGGTGCATGTGATGCCTGTGTCACCTGAGTGAGCTTCATCAAGCAAGGGCCTGGAGAGAGAGAGAGAGAGAGAGAGAGAGAGAGAGAGAGAGAGAGAGAGAGAGAGAGAGAGAGAGAGAGAGAGAGAGAGAGAGAGAGAGAGAGAGAGAGAGAGAGAGATATGCAGGTCACTCTTGAAACAAGAATGCCATTTGGAGCTCAGGGAAAACCTTATATACTGGGGGTTGCCTTGTTCACCTTGAGTAACCTCTGCAGCTCACAAGCAACACCTGACCTTAGTCAACTTCTTTGTTCTTTGCTAATTTTCTGATTCCTAAATCACAGCACCTGCTTGGGCAATGTTCAGATAATGAAAACAGATCAATTGGTTCTTGCAAACACCACAGGCCACTAAATAGTGCTAAGCCCTGGGTGCTGCAGGCTGACCTTCACAGGTGCACTATAAAAGGATCAGAAAAGTTCCCTGTCATCCTATGGACCGCATCTATGGTTTAAAGTTTACTACATTTATGATTTAACATTTTATTTTCATGCTAAGGCATCTTTAATTCAACCTGCAACTCCAATTTTTAAGGCTCAAACTTAACAGGGACAAAGCTGTAAAATCCTAATCTTATAAAAAGCTACTAACTTATAAATTGTTATATGATCTATTTAGTGACAAGTTTTGTTTAGCTTCCTGTATGTATTTTCAAGGTTAAAGTTAAATTTAGGTATACTTAATAAACTCTTCAGAGGTCTGCTAAATATGACATTTGAAATGTTTAATCAAAAAACTTCCCACAATAGATATTCCAAATCCTATTGGGAACCCTTAGGTCTCCAAAGAAGATCGATGGGGCATGATGATGCCTCCTGAATTGTGTTAACACACCACTGAAAAAAAAAAAAAACTGCTCCATACCTTGCCTGTCTCCAGGGCTCTGCCCAAGCTGTAGAAACTTTTGGGGTAACTGCCCTACTCTGCTTGGTCACAGTAAGGTCAGCCCCCCATGTTTCTTCTCCATAGGAAAATCTCTCAGACTTGGGTCTGGGAGCCAAAGGCCAGTGCTGCTCTGAGTGGCAGCTGAAGATTAAATGTTAAAGCCAAATGACAGCCAAAGACCTATGGCTACTGCCTCCAGTGAAGCCATTGAGACCATAGGAGCCTAGGGCAACCATCTAGTGGATAAGTCTCTGTTGCCTTAATGGCTACATAGACCATTTGGATTATACCTCCTGCTCTCATTTATCTTCCAGGTCTCTGACAATATTGATTGACTGGCTTTAACAACAGCAAGCTTACTTGCTCCTTCTCCAAGGCTGCAGCTGCCTTTTCTTCATGTGTGAAAGCCAGGCCTCAATGTCTTAAAGCTACTAGGTCTCCAGCTGAGGAAGGCAAACAGTTGGCTTGTTACCAGACTCTGAAAGGAGATAAAGTTGTTGTAATGAGGCTTCTCGGTCCCGGGTGACCAGAGGCCCAGACCCACAGACCTGCAGCCCCAGACCCCTTAGCCGCCTGCCACTGCTCAGGCCCCCAGAAATGATTCAGACACTTATATTAAGTTCATGCTGTTTGGCCTATGGCTCAGGCACCTTGCTAGCTAGCTCTTACATCTTAACTCAACCCATTCTCATTAATCTGTCCTGCCACATGGCCCATGGCTCACCTGTGTTCCTTACATGTTTCTTCTTTGGGCTTCTGGCTCCGTCTGACTTGACTCCACCCTGATTCTCCTACCTATGTTGTGATTTCTCCTCCTACTTTTTCTATGGTGCCTGTCATGGCCCAAAACAGTTCCTTTATTTGAAGATCGATATTCACAGCATACAGAAAGACATTCCCATATCATAAAGTCACAAGTACTTTTAATTCAAAATCATTTTGGGTTCCTAAGCTTTTACTATGACTCAAAGGCATGAGTCTACTGTTTTTTCTACAATGTGAATTTCATTACAGATTAAAAACAGTGGTAAAGCTAGCATATCATTTAGAATTTTATCTCTTTTTATCAACTTAAAAAAAAGTTCTTGTAAGCTTCAGGGAACTGACCTGAATTTACCTCTCTCAGGTCAAACAGACTCCAGATAAGTACTCCTGAGTTTCCTTACTTGCCTGTTCCTGAGGGTGGGATCTCTCTCTTCTGCCATTGCGACTACCCTCTTACCATGGGCCTGGAAGTTGTAAATGTACATCCAATATAAAAAACTTCACCTAAACTCCTTAATTTTACCTTCTGTATTTATTATATATATGTTTCAGCAGATTTCTAATCAACCAGAGATTGTAAACTTCTCCAAACTCACCAGCCCTAGTGATTCTGATGGAGTTTCCCACCAGCCTGTCCCACAAAGCCTGGACAGCAAATGAATCAATCTGTTTTCCTCTCTCTTTCTTTAAGGCCTGGACAGAATTGCAGCTTTCTTGGGTCCCCAACAATGATGTCCCAATGTCAGCAGAATGTAGTCATAGATAAGATTACATCATCCCTTATCATATATTACCAAGGGTTTCTATTACTGTGCAGAAACACCATAACCAGACAACTCCTACTAAGGAAAACATTTAATTAGGGCTGGATTACAGTCTTAGAGGTTTATCCATTCCACTAAATGATGACACGCAGGCAGATACACTGATGGAGGTGGAGTGGAGAGTTCTACAGGAACTCTGGACTGGCAGACAACAGAAAGAGAGAGCAACACTGGGCCTGACTTGAGCATTTGAAACCAACCCCAGCCTCAGAGCTCACCCCCAGTGACACATTTCCCAGTAATGTCCCTCCCCCTGGGCCTATGAGAGTCATTTCCATTCAAACCACCATTTGCCTCAAACCCAGGCCGAGGTGCCTATTTTAATATATCAAAGTGGGACCTGGCTGCCAGGTTCTCCCAGCATTCTTCAGTCCTACCTGGTACAGGGTATGACTGGCATATCCTGCTCCCTACCCCAAACTTCTCCAGCGAGGTGCTGGGCTGCCCTTCCCCAGGATACCCTTCCCTATATAATTTACCCATTTTGGTTACCTGGCCCTTTTAATTTAGTCTTCATCCTCCTGACCTCTTGGTCTGCCCTTCCCCCTTTCCCTCTCCATCTCCTCACATGACTCAGGGCCATGTTCAGTCTGGACTCTCCCAGATGTCCCTGCCCCTGGCTGTGCTCTCCCTCCTGCCTACAGTAAACCTTGTCCTTCTGTTTTTATTTCTCTTTTTCATCTGGGCAGTTTCTTTACTGCGCCCTCCTCACATACACATGGGAGGGAGTAAAGAACGATCGGTGACAGCTTGACTAACTGACAGCCTGTGACTGGCTGAACTTGGCTGCTGGGGTTAGACTGAGACATGGCTGTTTGTTACCCCTAAGCTCAGGCTTTCAGTTTGCTGAGCTGCTTTTAAACTTGCAGAAAATGAAAAACCTACAAACTCAAAGTACTGAGGCAGTTTTAGGCTAACACCTTGAGCCTTTGGAACATTCTTCTGACATGCTTTTTTTTTGTGCCTTCTTTTGTTAGTAGATATGAAATAAAGCTGCAAAGTGACACAACCTTTAAAGCACTCAAATAAACAGGTCATGGAGAGTGGGAGTTTTTCCCTCTTATCTCTGTGAAAGAACTTTCTTATCTCTGCCTCTTTTTCCTTCCTGCAAATGTGCTTTGGTATGTTGCTTTTAGCTGTGGCTCTATTTGGGGCAGGTGCTAGGAGCAGTTGATAGGTCCAGAGAGGATGTAAGGAGTCGGAGGGAAGGATGAGCCAGGCATGATGGTCTGGAGAATCTTGCAACCTGACCGACTAGCAGCCAGAGTGTTTTATTTATACAGAATTCAGAAAGGAGGGATACATGCATGCTATTCCAAAACACAGAGCTTATCATTTTTGGTTTTGACAAGGGTTTCACCCCTTTTCGCATATCTTTTAATCATCATTGATAAACCATGACAGAACAGAGTTATCTTTTAAGCTCATCCCCCTCAACTTTGAGCGATAAAGTTATCTCTTATAACCATTTTTACTTATTGACCCCATAAACCCATTTTTAAGAATCTAGAGGTGTATGATGGCTTGTTCTCAGGCTAGTCAAGGACACTAGACCAAAACAAAGTCTTCAAGCCAGCCTGAACAGACTGCCATGTCCCAAGCACTGTATTATTAACCTTTAATGGTCAGACTGTTCAGGAAAAATGTCAGGCCAAAGCTGTTGCAGCTACTATTTAAATTCTGCCATAATACAATGTTTACATTTATACATATATTGCTTATATGTTTGTTTATATATTTATCTGTTGTTCCTGGGCCATATGACACCACAGTGGCTCTGCATGTGCTAACTTTTCTAAGAGGTCCTGACATCTCAGTCTTATCTCATCTTTTTACATCATTCTTTATCAGTAAGTCTCTCTGTAGGGCAGAGATAACTCCAGCCAATGTAATTTTGTTGCTGTACCTGCCACATTATTGCCTGAGTGTATAGTGGGAAGAGGCCTGTAACCTGATCTATGGCCAACTCCTTTAGTGCACTGAATCTTGCTGACCTTTTAAAGTTTATTTTGTTTTGATTATTTTGTTTCTGAGTAAGTATAGGGACAGAAGTTCCAAGAAGGTCTCATTGCCTCATAAAGAGACCTCTGGCTTCCTTATGTGTATCACAATCTGCAAAGCATAAGAAAGACCTTCAAATCGATAAGGATATCTCCCTAATAGCAAGAGGAGTGGTGTGTTCAGGACTTTCCTGGGGAAGCTTAGAAGCAGTACTCCCAGGAGAAGGCATAAATTATTCATAAGAAACTTTTCATCAATCCAACATCCCTAAATTGTACAAATATTAAAAGTTCCCCAAGTATGCAATAGACAAAGATCAAAGCCAAGTGTCACAGTGGCCATCATGTAACTTAGCTTTGCTGGATCTTTGTCAAGAAGCTGTTTATTGATTCTGCCATTCCCATCAGATATGGCCGTGCCAAGCAGGTGATGCTAAGAAGGAACTGCAAAAAGCCCTGACTGCACACGGTCCCTGGCAAAGGCAGTTTTGAGCTGGCTCCGGGAGCATCCATAGGAGACAGGACTGGGTATAGCGCAGGTGTGAAGGGGAATTTCATTGGTTAGATTCACACGTGGAGAAAATGACAAGGTTCACAGAGACCCCACAGAGAAGTCTGTACCAGCGTCATATGAACTTTCGTTCTCACAGTGGTACCGTACATGTGAGATTTCACCTCCACTTAGCTGTTGAATATCATCATTCTATCAATTCGGCACTAAAGCCAGATCTCTTATTTCTCAAATCTGCTAAGTTTGGAATTTTCCATTTAAAGACTTAGTAAGATTGGCATGGCTTGTTCTTCCTGCTCTCAGAAAGAAAGAAACACTGTGCTGCCCGAGCCTGTGGAGTTTAGGTTCTACTGCTGCTGCTGCTGCTGAGGGTGACATAAGGATGAAATGACACCCAGAAAGCACTTTGGGTCCCACCTGTGGCATACCCATGGATGCTAAAGCTGTCTTTTAAAAAAATAATAATAACTAGTCAATCCATTAAATATTCTGTTCTAGAGTCTTACCCAAAATGGAATCCAAGCCCTGGAGCTGATTATATTAGCCCTGATTTCATGTTCTAGGAGACTCTGTAGACACAACCTCCACCCAAAGGAATCACGGTGGATAGTGGAGACAAGGCAGGCTGAGATCCCATGCTTTGGGCAGATCAAGGGTGTCCTGTATAAGGCAAAATCTTTTCTGCTTCCAGTAAGTCTAAATGCTTCATCATCCACACAGAAGAAGAAGGAAGAGGAAGAGGAGGAGGGGAGAAAAGAAAGAAAGTTTTTGAACTGAGATAAATAAGAAGGGTCCTTGATGGGTCTTGCTTTCCTAGTTTAGAAATAGGAGTGTTTCCTGTAAATTTGCCCCCCCCCCCCCCCCCCAGCCAGTTCCATCCTTCATCCTCGCCATTTGTTGCTTTGTGAATAAAAGTCAAGAGGACTGGCCACTTGTGGACTGGTGTGAGCTTATAATTTATGCAAGACCCAATATTTTCCTTTAAGTCCTCGCCACAGCGGGTGTCTCTTATTGGAGATCTTTCTGTGGCTTTAGTTACTCACCAAAAATACTGTGAGAAGTTCCAGGCATTAAAAAAACAAAAAAACCCCAACAAACCACTTTGTAAGTTTTCAATTGCATGATGTTCTGGGAAGCATGATGAAATCTCGTGCAGTCCTGCTTTGTCCTCCCTGGGGTGTAGATCACCCTTTACCCAGCACATCATGTGTTACTAATTATCTTAGTTATCAGATTGACTACCACAGCACGCACTTCAGGAGGCTTTACATAGCAGCCTAATGCCATGTTGCAATGCCATGCTCTTTACCTTATGTCATTGCATCAAGCAAATATTGGATTACCTCACCCCATCATAAGAAGGACAAATATAGCTCAATAACTTGTTCTGAGAGACAGACCACATTCACACAGCTTCTACTAAAGATGCTGTCATAATTATTCTTTTTAAATAAGCTGTTGTAAATTTTTTACTATACCTAATTTTTAGATTAGACCTCATCATAGGTACCAAGGTATAGGATCCCCCCCCCCCCCCCCCCCCGCCATGAACGTAGAACTTGATGCTGGTTCTGGCTTGAATCTGAAAAGTCTCTCACTGACTGTAGTGTATGAACACTTGTTCCCAGCTGGGAGGTTGTAGAACCGGAGCCTGGCTGGTGGAAGTGGTTCACTAGGGGTGGGCTTTGAAGCTTATATTTGCTTCTGTACTGGCCTGTTCTCTTTCTGCTTGCTAGATTGTGAGCAAGCAGCTGTTCCAGGCCACCACAGACTAACTCACTCTGCTTTGCCTTCCTGTCACGATGAACTATGACCCTCTGAGTCATGAGTCAATATAAGTCCTTTCCTCTCTTAAGTTGCTCTGTTAGGTGTGTTGTTATAGAAAGACAAGCAATTACTAGAGATACTATCAAAGCTTTCTGGCATCCACTGGAAGCTTTGAGACCTATCTCCTTTAGGACATTATTGTAGCTTTTTGAAGGAGGAGGGGAAGGTTTCAGAAGTAGCTGAGTGATGTGTGGTACATTGTCTTTAATTTTTATTTTGTTTTGTTTATTGAGACAGGGTTTCTCTGTGTAGCCCTGGCTGGCCTGGAACTCTCATTGTAGACCAGGCTGGCCTAGAATTCACAGAGATATTCTTGCCTCTGTCTCCTGAATGCTGGGATTAAATGCCTGAATCACCATGCCTGGTTTATTGTCCTTTTTTTTTTTTTTTTTTTTTTTTAATAAAGAAAACATTACTCCACCCAGGAAACAATCTATTCCATCACCTGTAAACGTCACCTGTGACATTGTCCCTTTGCAGTCACACCCTCTGCAACTGCTGAGGTATTCTTTATCATAATAAAATTTTCATTTTATGAATCTTAGATGGAACCTCTGGTTTGTAAATGTTTATTTGGTGGGGAGGATGGGGTGGGTGGGGTAGCGCTAGGAATCTTGTGCATCTGGGCAAACACTACCAATGAGCTACATCCGTAGCCCTAGGCTTTTTGAGACTGTATTTTATTATATTTCCCAGGCTGGCTCTAAGCTCACTATATACCCAGATGTGCCTCTGATTCTCCTCCTGTTTTTGTTTCTGAGTGACTGGAATCATCAACGTAGGCCACCATTCCCAGCTTGGAGTAGGCAAACTTTTGAGACTTGGGGTTTTTCATTTATTACAATATATTTGAGGTCTATTCAAGCTGTGCATGTTAGCATGCTTTCTTGTGCTTCCAAGGAATGTTCCCTTGTATGCTGTTTGTGTGTTTCTTCACTCACCTGTAGAAGAATATTTGGGGTGCTATCATCTTGGGGCTGACAGACATAAAACTGCTGTGATTAGTTGGATACAGTTTCTTTATAAGAATAGTTTGTTTATCCAGGCTATGAGAGGCTCATTCTGTGATGTTCAGTAAGTTAGGTATAATAAGTGCTATTTCCAACTTGTGGGTTTATGGGGAATGTGATTCCCATTGTAAGCAAAGGAGCATCTGTATAGTCTCTGTTTACTTCTTATGTTTGTAGTTGTGGGTATTAGGTAGTGTTTCTTAGACTACTTACTGTAGGTGAGTAAGTACAGGACAAAGGTCATGTAACACATGAACAACATTTAGGACAAGGGAAATCAAACAGTACTCTGGCATTTGATGATAATGAAGATGTGCCAATACTTCACAGAGTGGCAAGTGGTGAGACCGCGAGTCATCCTCATCAAAGTCTATATGATTCTATGAACTCAAAAGCATTTTCATCAAAGCACCAGTTCCATAGTCAGGGTTTCAAGAGTGTCTCTGTTTTAGGTTTTTTTTTGAGACAGAGTTCTTCTGTGCAGTCCTGTCTGTCCTGGATCTCACTCTATAGACCAGGCTAGCCTTGAACTCAGAGATCGATCCACCTGCCTCTGCCTCCCTAGTGCTGGGATTAAAGGAGTGTGCCACTACTGCCAGGCTTTTAAAAACAAAACAAAACTTATTTTACAGTTTTGTTTTATATCATTTATAAACTTGTTTTAATTTTATACTGTGGACCAGCAAGTAATTGACTTTTACAGTTTAATAAAACATCTATGGTCTATGTGATTTAATGGTGGTTGTGGGACTGAATATATTGTCAGAGTAAAATGTAAACATATTAGGAGGAACTGTAATGATGAGGTTTGCACCATGCCATATGTTTGTACTTATTAATATGGATGGTGTATTGGATCCAACAGGTAAAGACAAAAGTGGGTTTATATAGGTAAACATCTACTTCTCTGTCTTATAGCCAGAGCTATAGGATTCAGGAGCACAGACCCGATTTTCTCCTAGCTTTTTGCTCTGCTTCCTAGGTAAGAGTTCTTAAAACCTGGGGCTGGAGAGATGGCTCAGTGGTTAAGAGCACTGGCTGCTACTCAAGAGGACCCAGGTTCAGTTCCCAGCACCCACAAGGCAGCTCACAACTGTCTGTAACTTCAGTTCCAGAGGATCTGACATCCTCACACAGACATGCACGCAGGCAAAATGCTAAATGCACATACAATAAAAATAAGTAAATCATTAAAAAAAGGTTCTTAAAGCTTGATGTGAATGAGAGTTACCTGGAGAGCCTGTTGAAATGCAGTATTGGCTTCATCTGGTCCAGGACGGGCACTGGAAAGCCTGTTCTGCCATGGCCTGCAGTTTGAACAGTAAGGTTGGTGTCTGACCTTCATTCGCACAGTCAGAGAAGGTTCTCCATGCTTCCTTGGCTGTCCAGTTACGAGAAAGGGAGAGAGGATGGATGGGAAGGGCCCATGAAACCAAGAGAAGAAATTGTAGAGAGACAGCTTCAAACTGACAGTAGTTAGGCCACAATTCTTCCATTTTATGGTGGTTTGAAGGCCACGAACACACAGTGAAACCATGCCTTAAAACTCAACCTTTGATCTTTTCCAAGCTGGTCATTCTTTCTCTTGATGCCTGTCAGTGGTTTGATCCATAACATCCAGTGATCCTCTGGAGCACAAGGAGAAAACCATTGACTTTCTACAGTGTGCTTTGCCAGTTTTTTTTAACGTTGTATTTTGCTTCCTCTTGTGCTATCATGTCTACAAAACTCCCATCTGTGCCTCCTGCTGATACATTATGGCAATACCCGTGCAACCAGCCTGCTTTTCACTTTCAGCTAGGAATTCCATGAAATTCCAGTACTTTGCTGTAAATTAGGCCGTGTATGTTGGGTACTTTTGCCCAGATGTAGGCTAATGGGATTGTTCTGGTCATTTGTATGAAATGCTAGATGCCTCATTCTGTGATGTTCAGTAAGTTAGGTATAATAAGTGCTATTTCTAACTTGCTGTGGGGTTATGGGGAATGTGACCCCCATTGTAAACAAAGGAGCATCTGTATAGGCTCTGTTTACTTCTCAATGGGAAACATTTGGTCATGTGACCATGTCTAGTTGGAAAGGAGATGGCAAAATGTAGGCACTGGCTAATACGTGAGGATTTTATTAACTAAAGGGAAATAGAGAAGATGATTATTAGGAACTATTAATAGGCTTTCCAATATGTGTAGGGGTGTGAGGATTCCTTCTTGGGGGACAGTGGGGGATCCTGCAGATGCTAGGTAAGCATTCTACCATTGAGTGACATCCTTGCTCTTTTAACATTTATCTCGACAGAGTCTTATTTGTTGACTGCTAAGGCCTGGAACACCCCATGTGCTTTAACTGAGCTCAAATCTGGGACTGCTATGTCCTTTCATCCTCTTTGTAGTTTATAATTTTATTTCATTTGATAATAGCGCCTGATAGTAATAAAAGTAAGACGGCATTTGTTGGTGTAGCAGGCTTTCTTTTGGGCCACCAACCAGCTCACAAACCATGTCGTGGATACTTATCATTAGTTATGAGTGCTCACCCTTGCCTATGACTGTCCCACTAGCTCTTACAACTTCATTTAACCTGTTTCTCTTCATCACCTTAGGACTTTTTTTTTTTTAACCTTTCTTTCCTTCTTTATGTCCTACTGTGGTGTCTGTATAGCGTGTCTCCCTCTCTCCCTCCCTCATGCTCTTTCTCTTCTCTCCCAAGCCTAGATTCCTCCTCTTATTTATTCTCTCTGCCTGCCAGCCCCGCCTACCCAGCTGTTCAGCTTTTTATTAGCTCAATCAGGGACCGGAGACAGGCAAGATAAAACAAATGCAACACATCTCTACAAAGTTAAATGCAGCATAAACAAATATAACACACCCTAACCCATCTTAGCTCCAGCTGCAGGTAACCAAGGGGGACTCCTGCATGCAAGTCTGATTATTTACACCCCTCATCAGACGCTCTACCCCATAAGCCTCAAACCATTTCCCAAAACCACACATCCTTTCAACCTCAGTTGCTTTCTGACACACAGACTCTGGAGGGTTCCTTCACAAGAGCTCTAGCTGCAAATCTCAATTTTCCCCGGAGACACAGATTCCATTGCCTTCAAGTTCTTCAAGAGCTCCAATTGCACCACGAGCACCTAGAAGATGAAAAACAGGCAGTGGAAACACAGACAACACTTTTGATCAGCAGAAGTGATGGGTAGACGCCAGTGCAAAAATTCATCCAACAACATGAAGAACAATACAGCTCCACTAGAGCCTATAACCTAGAACTGTAACAGCAGGACCTGAACATGCCAATATAGAAGAGTCAGAGGAAAATGACCTTAAAAATATCTTTATAAAGATGATAAGAGCCTTTAGAGAGGGAATTAAAGAAGAAATGAAAAAAAAAACTCCTTTAAGAAAATAGAGGAAAAGAGAAGCGAAAAGTTGTAAGAAAACAATGAATCTCTTAAAGAAAGACTAGAGAACCACGAAAAGGCAAACAAACCGGTGATTGAAATAGTACAAGACTTCAACACTGAAACAGAGGAAATAAAGAAGACACAAACCAAGGCAAAGCTGGAAATAGAAAATCTGAAGAAACGAACCGGAAGTACAGATGCAAACATAACTAACAGAATGCAAGAGATGGAAGAGAGAATCTCTGGTGTGGAAGATTCGAAGGTGGAAATAGATTCATCAATCAAAGAAAACACTAAAACCAAAAAAGTCATAAACAAAACATCCAGAAAATATGGGACTACCACCAAAAAGAGCAGGAATTGACAATCATTGGTCATTACCATCGCTTAATATCAGTGGACTCAACTCACCAATAAAAAGACACAGGCTAACACAATGGAAATGAAAACAAGCTCCATCCTTCTACAAGAAACACACCTCAACTTCAGACAGACACCACCTCAGGGTAAAGGGTTGAGAAAAGACTTTCCAATCAAATGAACTCAAGAAACAAGCTAGTGTCGCCATCCTAATAGCTAACAAAATAGACTTCAAACTAAACTCAATAAAAAGAGATCAGGTAGGACATTACTTATTCATCTCAGGAAAAATCCATCAAGAAGAAGTCTCAATCCTCAACATTTATGCCCCCAATACAAGGACACCCACATATGTAAAAGAAACACTACTAAAGCTTAAACCTTACATCGAACTCCACACAATAATAGTGGGAGATTTCAATACCCCACTCTCACCAATGGACAGGTCTTCCAGACAGAAACTCAACAGAGAAATTAGGGATCTAACAGATTTTATGATTCAAATGGACTTAACAGATATATACAGAACATTCCTCCCAAATACCAAAGAATATACCTTCTTCTTAGCACCCCATGGAACTTTCTCTAAAATTGATTATATACTTGCTCATAAAACAAATATGAGTAGAAACAAACAATGGAAATAACTCCCTGTATCATATCAGACCACCATGGTCTAAAGCTAGAGTTCAACAACAACAAAAAAATCACATAAAGCCTACAAATTCATGGACACTGAACATCTCTCAATGGAGCCACCTCTGGGTCAGGGAAGAAATTAAGAAAGAAATCAAAGATTTCCTAGAAGTCAATAAAAATGAATTTACAACATACCCAAACTTATGGGACAAAATGAAAGCAGTGCTAAGAGGAAAACCCATAGCACTAGATGTCTATATGAAAAACCTAGAGAAATCTCACACGAGAGACCAAACAGCACAGCTGAAGGCTTTAGAAGTAGAAGCAAACTCACCTAGAAGGAGCAGATGGCAGAAAATAATCAACCTTAGGGCTGAAATCAATACAATAGGAACAAAGAATCAATGAATCAAAGGCTTGGTTCTTTGAGAAGGTCAACAAGATAGATAAACCATTATCTAAACTAACTAAAAGGCAGAGAGAGAATATCCAAATTAACAAAATCAGAAATGAAAATGGGTCCATAACAGACACTGAAGAAATCCAGAGAACCATTAGGTCATACTTCAAAAATCTGTACTCCACAAAATTGGAAAACCTAAAAGAAATGGACAGATTTCTGGGCAAGTGCCACTTACCAAAGCTAAATCAAGACCAGCTAAATAACCTAAATAGACTTATACCCCTAAGGAAATATAAGCAATTATTAAAAGTCTCCCAAGCAAAAAAAAAAAAAAAAAAAAAGCCCAGGGCCAGATGGCTTCAGTGAAAAATTCTACCAGAACCTAAAAGAACTAATACCAATACTCCTCAAATTTTTCCACACAATTAGAAACTGAAGGTTTTTATGAGGCCACAGTTACCCTGATACCCACGCCATACAAAGATGCAACAAAGAAAGAATTACAGACCAATCTCTCTCATGAATATTGATGCAAAAATACTCAATAAAATACTGGTAAATTGAATTCAAGAACACATAAAAATCATCCACCATGATCATTCCATAGATGCAGGGATGGCCCAACATATGAAAAACTGTCAATGTTATCCATCATATGAACAACCTGAAAGAAAAAAAAAAAACATGCTCATGTCATTAGATGCTAAAAAAGCATTTGACAAAATCCAACACTCTTTCATGATTAAAAAGTCCTGGAGAGATCAGGAATACAGGTAAAATAACTAAACATAATAAAGGCAATTTACAGCCTGCCAACAGCCAATATTAAACTAAATGGAGAGAAATTCTAAGCTAAAATCAGGAACAAGGCAAGGCTATCCATTTTCTTTATATCTGTTCAATATAGTTTTTGAAGTTTTAACTAGAGCAACAAGACAACAAAAGGAAATCAAGGGGTACAGATTGGAAAGGAAGAAGTCAAACCATCATGATGTATGCATAAGTGACCCCAAAATTCTACCAGGGAACTTCTACAGCTGGCAAACACCTTCAGCAATGTAGCAGGATACAAGATCAACTAAAAAAATTAATATCCCTCCTATACTCAAATGATAAAAGGGCTGAAAAAGAAATCAGGGAACATCACCCTTTACAATAGCTGCAAACCACATCAAATATCATGGGGTAACTAACCAAAGAAGAAAAAAACTTATATAACAAGAACTTTAAGACATTAAAGAAAATGCAAAGATTTCCCATGCTCTCGGATAGATAGGATCAACATAGTAAAAATGGCAATCTACCAAAAGCAATCTACAAATTCAACGCAATTTCCATCAAAATCTCAACACAATTATTCACAGACCTCAAAAGAACAATATTCAACTTTGTATGAAAAAACAAAAAACCCAGGATTGCCAAAAAATGTCCTACTCAATGATAGAATTTTGGGAGGCATCACCACCCCTGAATTCAAGCTACACTATAGAGCTACAGTAATAAAAACAGCTTGGTACTGGCATAAAAACAGACTTGTGGATGAATGAAATTGAATTGAAGACCCTGACATTAATCCACACACCTACGAACACCCGATTTTCAACAAAGAGGCCAAAAATATACAATGGAAAAAGATAGCATCTTCAACAAATGATGTTGGCATAACTGGATGGTAGTATGCAGAAGAATGTAAATAGATCCATATCTATCACCCTGCACAAAACTCAAGTCCAAGTGGATCAAAGACCTCAACATAAACCCAGTTACACTGAACTTAATAGAAAAGTGGGAAACTTGAATGTATTGGTACAGGCAACCACTTTCTAAATATAACACCAGTAGCACATACACTAAGAGCAAAAACTAATAAATGGGACTTCCTAAAACTAAGAATCTTCTCTAAGGCAAAGGACACAGTCAATAAGGCAAAATGACAGCCTACAGAATGGGAAAAGATCTTCACTAACCCTATATCTGACAGAGGATTGATCTTTAAAATATATAGAGAACTCAAGAAACTAGAGCCTTAAAAAACCCAAATAATCCAGTTAAAAATGGGGGGTTAGAGCTAAATAGAAAATTCTCCAACAGAAGAATTTTAAATGGTTGAAAGACACTTAAAGAATTGCTCAACATCCTTAGCTATCAGAGAAATGCAAATCAAAACAACTCTGTGATACCATCTTACACCTGTCAGAATGGCTAAGATCAAAAACACAGGTGACAGCCTATGCTGGAGGGAATGTGGAGTAAGGGGAACACTCCTCCACTGCTGGTGGGAATGTACACTTTACAGTCACTTTGGAAATCAGTAAGTGGAATCTGGAAGTTCTTCAGAAAACTGGGAATCAACCTCCCCAATGATCCAGTAGTACCACTATTAGGCATATACCCAAAGGATGTACATTCTTACCCCAAAGACATCAGCACAACTGTGTTCATAGCAACATTATTCACAATAACCAGAACCTGGAAACAACCTAGATGCCCTTCACTGAAGAATGGATTAAAAACTGTGGCACATTAACACAATGGAGCACTACTCAGCAGTTAAAAAATGACATCCTGAAATTTGCAGGCAAATGGATGGATCTGGAGAGTATCTTCCTGAGTGAGGTAACACAGACACAGAAAGATAGACATGGTATGTACGCACTTAGTGGATTTTTGGACATAAAGCAAAGGATAACCAGGCAACAATCCACAAACCTCAAGCAGCTAGGTAACAGGATCTATGGATGTCCCTTGGATGGGGAAATAGAGATCTGAGTAAACTGAGATCATATGGGGGAGCAAGCGAGGGAAAGTGCAATGAGATCATGACAGAATGAGATGGTTGAGTGGGAGGAGCAACAGAGAGGGAGAACAAAGAAATAGATATCTTGACGGAGCCACTGTGGAGTTAGAACGAAACCTGGTGCTAAGGAAACATCCAAGAACCCACAAGATGTTCCTGGCTAGGACTCCAAGTAATAGTGGAGAGGGTGCCTAAACAGGACTTCCCCTATAATCAGGGGAATGACCACCCTAATTGTCATTATAGAACCTTCATCCAACAATTGATGAAGGCAAAAGCCGAGATCCATAGGTAAGCACCAGGTTGAGCTCCCAGTCCAGCTGAGGAGAGAGTTTATGAGTAAAGGGATCAGGATCATGAGGAGGAGACGCACCAAGATGGCTGACCTGAGCTACTGGGAGCTCACAGACTCAGAAACAATTGCTGAGGAACTTTCATGGAAAGGAACTAAACCCTCTGAATGTAGACGACAGTCAAATGGCGTGGTCATGAACTGGTGCATGAACTAGCTTTTCGGAGCCCATTCCCTACTGAGGAACACCTTACTCAGCCTTGATACTGGGGGGAGGGACTAGGATATGCCAACTGGAAATGCCAGACCAAACTGACTCACCTTGGGATTCTTTGCCCTCCCTGGAGAATGAATGGGGGGGGATGAGGTGGGCTGAAGAAGGGTGAGGAAGAGGGAAGTGAGGAGCCATGGGGGGTTTAAAAACATTTTTTTTAAATTACAGAACAAAACAAAATAAAAACAAAAGCAAATGTAACATACCTTTACAAAGTTCAAGTAATATTTCACAACATGTTAGTACTATAATTTCTTTTTATCTGGACAGAGATTTTCACTGGATGCATGGCATTCCTTTGTCCTTCTCCATTAATTATTTTTACTCTAATTAGGGTTCATTGATAAAGTTAAATTCCAGGGCAAAGAATTATTCCTTAACATAGGCAGAAACCTTGCAAATTTGTGGTTTCTTAAAGACCCTCAAAAGACAATGCCATAAGCATGCTGGCAATGCTCTGGAACTCTCAAACCTGTTTTGTTGTTTGTGAACCACTGAATTCATCATCAACTACTTGGGTTTGCCCTCGAGTCTGATCTGTGTAGCCAGAATCTCTGTGGGCCCTGTTCTGAGATTTTAGTGGTACTGGGCTACAAAAATAATAATAAATTATAGTCTTATTTATTTTTCTAATCAACTCATGGACTCATTTACCCAATAGACTTAGATGCTGAGTTAAAAATGACTTATAAGTATAAAGGTGTAATGTTTTATACATTCTTGTTTGCATGGAAAGTCTTTGTGATGGCTACGCTTGCCGACTTGGTGAGATTTCTAACTTCCTAGGAGACAAACACCTGGATGTATCTGTGAGGGCATTTCTAGAAAGGTTTGACTGACATGAGATGAATGTGGGGGCAGAACTATTGCATGGGCTGGGGTCCTGAACTGAATAAAAAGCAGAAGGCAAATAGAACATCATTCATTTCTCTCTGCTTCCTGCTTGGATACAACGTGGCTCCCATTTCCCATTCCACTGTTATGCCTTGCCCACCATGATGGACCATACTCGCCAACCATGAGCCTAAAACAATCCTTCCTTATGTTATTTCTTTCATATATTATATTAAAATCATGAGAAAAGTAACTGGTACAGTCCTAACATGTAGGAAAATGAGCACCTTTATTTTTACCTGTTGTCTCTGTTTTGTGTTTTTCTTATGATGTGTGCTGGTCAGTTAAAGGAGGGAGCGCACTGGCCAAGTGACAGTGGTCAGCCCAAGTCTGGAAGGGGCTTACTTCCTGGCAACTTTTTATGTTCTTTGTGTTCTGTTCCCTCTTCCTTCCTGGGAGGCTTCTTTTTTCAGATTCTTCTGGGTCAATGGCCCGAACTTTATCATGGCAAAGAAATATATAACAAAGAAAGACCTTTCACTGCACTCCTGATGCAGTCAGTGGTCATTAATTTATTACTACTGTGCCATACCAAGATGGTAGGGTGGTTCCAAGGAATGGCCTGACTTAATGGCAAGACAACAATTACAGCTAGAAAAAAGAGAGCATATTCAAATTTCAAGATATTCATTTGGCATTGAGGCCTTTTATGTTCCAAACCGCAAATTCTAGTTTGGGCATCTTTCAGCCGAGCAGTGTTTTACAGAGTAGATCAATCTTCTAGGTCTTCCCCATGGCAATCGATATGAGAGGAGATTGACCAGGTTGCTGCCCATCCTCCCTGGGAGCAGGGGAAGGGAGACAGTGTGCTTAGTGTCAGACCTGTAACCCTGGGGTAAGATGGTAGCCTTTCTGAGTCTCAGTTTCTTGTCTGTTAGTGGGGATGATACTATATGCCTCACGTTGTGGTTATGATTACACTGTATCAACTCTGCTTTCATTCCAGACCTTCGTGGGGCCTCCCACATTCAGGACAATGCTAGTTTCTCTCTTGAAAACATCTCTTGTTATTTGTTAAGTTGCTCCAATGGCCCAGCCAATGGACTAAGAGCTATGGGTCCCTGGTCAGTTGACCTATCGTTATTAAACTGCTTGGGCACTGCCAGATGCTGCAGCTGTCATTTTGCATTGCTGTTGATTTACAAGTCTCTCTAGACCTCTTTCCTGTAGCTGTTAATGCTAGCTTTGACCACTAGATGGCGCCATTTTACTAACAATTACTCTCACAGACACCCTGCTCTAAGAGATCTGGGAAGTTCTGGCATGCATCTGTGTAAACCTTGTATTTCAGCACATCCACGGAATCTCTTTCTGGTTCTCTGTCTCTTTCTTTATAACAGGGAGGATTCAATGCTTCAAAATTACCCAGAAAGTTTACATATTTGATTTAGTTTTAGAATATAAGAAAGCAAGACAAATATGGAGTAGATCCAAAGGGAAGCCACACATTTGCCTGAACTTGGGCAAGGAAGGGCACGAGAAAACTCAAATAAACATGATTACTAGACACTTATAGGAAAAACAGGCAGTGCCCCGCACTGGACTCCAGCAATGAAGGCTTTCTAGGGAAGGTGGTAAGCAGTTACTATTCTCTACCATGGAGAACAGAACAGATGGACTCGTATGACCACATGAGAAATTGTCAGCTGTCAGACTTTTAGAACCAAGAGTGTGTAATATAATGAGAATTATAAAAGAAATTCAATGTTAAAATTATGCAAGGTTTCAGCATGGTTAGTGTGAATTATTTCCCATCCATTGTCTCTTACAATGGATATTTGAAACTTGGCACGGCATAGGCCGGGGCAGTGATCTTATAGCTCAACAGCACAGGCTAGGCTGGATCTGACTTACCCAGTTCAACAGTGCTTTAAAAGTTATTGCACAGTTTTGTATTATTAGGGGTCTACAGGAGGCACTAATATATTTTGGTTGGCTTCTGAAGTACTTGTGTTGGGACTGGGATGTAGCTCACTGGTAGAGCAGGGGTCTGAAATCCTTCCATAAGGGCCAGGCTGGAGGAAGGAGATGCGCACAGATCCCCCCCTTTCTTAACATTTGAGTTTCTTATGAATTAGTCACCATCTTTTTCAGATGGTGGTTTTGCTTGTGATTACTTATTTCCTCCCGTATTATCTGGTAGATGGATAAAGTGAAGGAAGGTAGACTAGCTCACACCATTACGTGTCCATGTTTATATACCAAGTCCACAGGAAGGTACTAACCATTCTTTTCTTCCCAGAGTCACCCAGCCTGCCTTGTGAGCATACCCTGGATGGTGTCACCATCCCTTCCTGTCCTTTAGAACCATCGTCAGTCCTGGGTCTCAGCTTTATCCTGGAGGATTCACACATGGTCTTTCAGGTTATTTTTTCCTCTGATGGATCAGTTTAGCTCAGCAGGTTCAGGGAAATCTGGGAATCCAGGATTTCCTGTTCTCCCCACTTGTTTCACATCAGGTCTCAGGTTATCTTCCCTCTGAGCCTCTGGATGCACAAGTTGTTGTGTCCCACTGCTCTGATATGGAACAGACCACTGGGTATGGTAGTAGACATCTCTGGTTCCTTGCTCTAAGTTAGAAGAACTCAGAGGCAGAACCAGCTCTCCAGCATTGTCCTGCAGCGTATAAAGCTACCCTCTCTGGGACATTGAGATGCATCTTGTAGCACTTCTAAATGATCCCGTGTGATCCCATCTCTTACATCACATTCTTGTGTAATCTCTTCTCGAGTGTGGAATAGACAGAGCGACCTGTTTTGGATCAATAGATTATGACAAGATTGATGTAGATGTCAATACCATAATTAGGTCACAAGAAATCCAGGGACCTCTGTAGGAGTTGGTTTCTGGCCTGGAATTTCCTGCCTGGCCCCATGGCCCAGACCCGCAGACCCACAGTCTTGCAGTCCCACAGAAACACACAAACGCTTGTATTAATTTTATGCTGATCAGCCTAGGGCCCAGGCATATAACTTGCTAACTCTTAATTCTTAAACTAACCCATGATACTTATCCTGTTCAGTCATGCAGCTTGGTACCTTTTCTCAGAGCAGCATAGTTGTCCTCTGCATCTGCTGGCTTCAACTCTGGTCTCTCTGGCATCTCAGCTCTGTAATTCCTGTTCCCAAAGTTTTCTTAGTCTGGTAGCCCTGCCCACACTTCCTGTTTGCTTCTGACCAATCAGCTTTTTATTAAAACAGAGGGAGGGATAAATATTTACAATGTATTGAAACATAGACCCACTACAGACCTCCATAGTGTTTGCAGACTCTCACTTTCCAGTTTGTATGCCTTGGAGAAGGGGGGGTGGGATGGGACAAAGTATCTGTCAACAAAGTGGACAGTCTTTAGCCAACACCCTGGATGGAACTAAGTATGCCAACAACAGCCAGTATGGAACTAGATCCTTCCCAAGGTAGACTCTCAGATGAGACTGTAGTCCCTGGGCCAACACCTTCACTGTCACCTTGTAATGAATTATGAAACAGACGACCTAACTAAGACCTAGCTGCGTTTTTGCCCATTGCAATCAGGGCTGTTTTTAGTGGCTAAAATCTGAGACCATTTGTTCCATGGGCAAATATGGTGGCTTCTTCTTATCACTTGTCTCAGTTCTACCATCTTACCAGGTTCTCCCGGGGAGACCTTTATTTTGGAAAGCCCTGTCCCTCCTGTGTAATCTTTCCTCATACACAGAACTATAGTGTGAGGCCCCATCACCGGGGGGCTGTCACCCCTGTCCCCTTCCTGGCACCAGAGAGTTTATCTCCTCCAATGCCGGCTCCTCTTCCCTCATGGCCGTCAGTTCAGGATGACAACGTTCATTTGTTCCCCAAGGTTCCTGTCACTAAGTAGCCCCCCGCCCCATTTTGGTTCAGAACAGTTTCTCTTATTATTTTCTTTGCCACTGAGACATTGCTTTGTGAGACTGAGACTGTCATTTGCACGTTCATGAATGGAGTCGGGCATTGCCTACATGACACCCTTGTACATGTGAGCATTTTGCTCCTTTATAAGCACTCATGAAACGCAGCTTTCAGAAATCTGAGAGCACGATGAACAGAACGGAGGAAGCTTGGATTGTGGCTGATAAAAAACAGAACCATATGGGCATATATTTTGCTTTTTCTAGGCAATGATAGCTTTTTAATTACCAGATGGATCATTAAGTTAGAATTTTGGTTCTACCCTACTGGACTTTGGGACAACTGATTTTCTTCATGCCTCCCCTAGTTCACTCATTTTAAAAACAGTAATTACTGACCTTGTATAACTTGTACTAGATTAATGGTGGCTGAAAGTTATTTTTTTACTTTTTATTTATTTATTTTTTGACACCTCTCTTATCACCAGACAAAATCCATGGCTGTTTCTTAGATCTAGGGTACATGAACTGTTTGGCTGGTAGAAGATAGTAAAAGTGACAATATGCCACTTTCTAAGCCCAGGTCACAAGAGAGAGGCAGCTTCAATTTCTTTTTCCCTTGAAAGGCTTTGTAAAAACATAGCCAGAGATTGCCATGCTGGAGTTTGAGCGTAATCAGTTTCTGCTGAGCATAGCCCTGTAGCTGTCATGTTGACAAGCACACAAAGGAAGCCATCTTGTAGTCACCAGCCAGCCTACCCATGAGCTAGTGTATTAGCGTCCTTGCAGTAGCTGTTGCCTCAGAGAGCAGAGTCTGGTCAAATCCACGACTCACAGGATCGTGAAGTAAGGTGAGGATTGCTTTAAGGTGGCCAGTGAACAGCAACAGGCAACTGGAAAAGGATTTTGTAGTTGGAAGTGAGCTGTCGATCTAATGATGTAAAAGTTACAAGTTTGGTATTGGTTTTGTGACTGGGCCTAAGTTAAGACCTTGAGGAGCTTGTGAATGGCATTGGAAGACCACAGAAGTGACTGGTGAAACATGGAAGGCTAGAGAACCTGGAAAATATGGTCCTTGAAGAAAATTGATGTTCAGTTACAGTCACATGGAAAAATAGACAGCAAATCAGTAGGTTTGCCTAGGGACATTTCCTGACAATGTTTGTTGAAGCTGCCAATCCAAACCAATTAAATTATTATTTTTTTTGCTATTTATAATAAGCCTCCAATAAAAAAGATTAATCTTAAAAAAGAGAAATTTGTGGTGTTGAAACACATTTTAAAAAGCAGCTATCAAGGAGTTTTAAGATAAAAGGGAGCCTATAGTCGCTGTCAGAGCTAAACCCCATCAAAGATGTATTTGGTGCATGTATCGGTGTGTGATGGAAGGGGTTTCAATGCTGTACTTCACAGGATCCAGATTTAGCACAAAATTTGATTTTACATGTTGATCCCGCCCTTCATGGAAAGTTAGTAGAAGTCCAAGTAGGGAAAAGCCAAGCAAAAGCAACACGTAGTTGAATCGCTTTGTTGGAAAATTATAAGAAAACGCTCATTGAGTTTTCCCATCATTAGAAAGAAGAAGAAATAATGAAAATTGACAATGAAGATTCAGAGAGAGAATTCTCAATTTCAATTTGCCTTGCTGAATGACACCTCTTAGATATTTTATGAAAGGTAAATTACATTTGAAATGAAATCTTTTAAATGGGCTATCTTTGGGGTGGTTATTTTGCACACCTTTAAAATACATTCTCTGCATTGGTGGTGGGTTGGGTGGAAAGATGAATTCTGAAGAAGTTGAGAGGAAAATAATTTCAGGAGGTAATGGATGAAGTCGGTCAGGAAGATTAATCAGGGCAGTTGCAAGAAAGTGCCACATCCATAACTGGAGTAGAACTAAATATCTGATTGTAATTAAAACTTTAGGTTTCTAATGGCTGCATGAAAGATATTTTAATAAACGTGAAATGCACTTTCTAAATGGCATGCTAACTTTTAATGACTTGGGTGTTTTGTTTGATTAGTAACCTGGACTGTTAAATTAAAGCCAACTGCAAGGGCATGATAAAATATTGATGGTTTCAGGCAAATGAATTGGGGAAGTTATGCTTGACAGGCTTCTTGTATCATTAAGGATTTTAACTGGTGGAAAATATATACTGCTGGTGCTTAAAGATAGTCAAAGAGGATCTTCCTGTTTATATGACCTCGTTTTAATTTTACAGTAATAATAAGGGGGAAACCTGAATTATTCACAGATGGTTGGTCAAGAGAGGTCACTTAATTAAAAAAAGTGTTATTTTAATTACACCTGTTCACATTCCTGGAATAGGAAATTAAATATTTGGAGGCATTTGATTACTTCTGTTTCACAGAATAGCTGGACTTCTGCTGACTCTTGAAGACCCGAGGCTGTTGTGTGGAGCTTTTACTTCTTGCTAATAGATTGCTTCGCTTAAAAAAAAAAAAAAAAAAAAAAAAAAAAAAAAAAAAAAAGATTTAAAGATAATTATTTCATTGATAGTTTATAAATAATACAAGAGGAAAGAATATGATTTTATGGGCATATGTGTATACATATAAACACATTACACACACATATAAATACCATTTTTTTGAGATTTATTTATTTTTTATGTATGGATGTTTTGCCTTCATGTATATCTGTGCACTACTGAACTTGCAATATCCTTGGACTCCATAAGAGGGCATCAGATTTCCTAGGACCTGTAGCTATAGACCATTCATTGTCAGCCGCCCTGTGGGTGCTGGAAATTGAACCTGTTCTCTAGAAAAGCAGCCAGTGCTCTTAACTGAAGCCATCTCTCCAGGGCCTGCATGTATATTATATACAAAACAATTTCTAGCATATATGAAAAAAATACAAACAACATTCTAAGGCAGCTACATCCCTGTTAAGATCTTAGCCGTGTGAAGGAATAGAAAAAGGAAACTTTGGGACCATGGAGGAATCTGGAAGAGGATGTTAGGAGAATGGTTCCAGGAAGCTGAAGTACTGTGTACCTAGATACTCCTATACAGAAGGAACCCATTCAGATCATCTCAGTCAAGAGGGCTTCGTGAAGTATCAGAAGGACTCCACCCCTCACCACAGCGAGGGAGAGCTGAGCCCAGTGGCATGGGCTTAGGAGAGCTGGCTCACGCCTCACCCCACTAACCAGTTCAGCCACCACCTGGACCACATCCTGGGCCTTGCGTTGGGCCACCTTTACATCTTCCCCATCTATGACCTGCTGGAGTGAAGGGACTGGTCCTGTGGAACCATAACTGCAGGTCCTCCATGACTCAGGACAACAGCAAGACATCTAGTATGAGTTCCCAAGAGGGCCAGAGGCGGTGGGCCAGACCAATGACTCATTGCAATGGACATTTTTTGGGTGGGGCTGATTGGAGAAGGGATTTACGGTGTGACACACTACAGCGCCCAATGCCACTAGGGTGAATGAAGAGGTGTGGGAAAGATGGAGGAGAGGTTTTTACAAAAATTATTATTTTTTTAGGTGGTTTCTTTTGGGGTGAGGGGCTGATATGGAGGGACTGGGAGGTGAGTGGGATTGGGGTGCATGTTGTAAAATTCCCAAAGAATCAATAAAGAATTATGGTTTAAAAAGTGTGGGAGGACACCTGGGAGAGTGACCGGACAGCCTTTTGATAGGGGGCTGGCTCTTTTCTAGGGTATTGACCTTTGGGTATTTTAGGATTATTGATGGTTTGGGTTGGAGGGATACAGGACAATTCTCATGCAAGCATGCACAGTCATGCAACATTCTGATTGATCTGCAAGAGGTTAAATGTAAATTAACTCACAGATTGCCTGTTATTTGTGTTACTCTGAGCTAATTTCTGTACCTTTGTGGTCCATTTGACTATAAAAAGGTAGCCAAATATTCTATACTAGGATTGTTCAGATTAAGCAATTCGAAGCTGCTGTATAATATATGATATTAAAGTTATAAAACTTTAAAAATACTTCTAGTTGGTTGGACTTATTTTTGACACAGCTTTTCTGTTCGTTGTTAGAGACAGGGTTTCTCTGTACAGTCCTAGCTGTCCTGGGACTCCCTCTGTTCAGCAGGCTGTCTCACATGCCCCTGCCTCTGCCTCCTGAGTCATGGGATAAAAGTGTGCACCATCACCTGGCAGCATAGCCTTTTTTCTTTTGTCGTTACTAAATAGAATAGCAGCAACAGCTACAATTTATTGAGGACTTGCTGCCAAGCGTATTTAATTGCTTGTGAAGCTCTATGAGATAGGCTAGAGTTTTTAGATGAAGAATCTTAGAGACATACGTTTGGTAGAAAATAACAAAGCCAAAAATTAGATCTCGTGGTCACAGGCATTATATAATTTGACTGCTAAAACAAACCCAAATGAAATGGTTTGAACAAATGGAAGTCAGTTCCTCCTGGGCTGGGTTGAGCAGGTGTGCACATATATTTATGTAGCTGTGAGAATCCGTCTGTCTTGTTTCTCTGCCATCCTTAACATGCAGCTTCCATTGTGTCTAAGAAACCATTACAGCTACTAGCAGGCACCTACATTCCAGTTAGCGGGAGGGGAAAGACCGACATTACCATGTATTGTAATCTGAGTAAGGATACTGTATATTGGACGTGTTGGACAATCTTATTTCTTTTGGTTTTGAAATTCTATGCTTCAATTAAAGTTGCTTAGTGGCTGTACTGTGTTTGTTGACCTTACAAACATACTCACATATGAAACCATAAAAAAAACTCTATTCCATGTCATATAGATTTAGATCTTTATTTGAGCTTGATGGAGTTGTATTTCACATACTGAACTTAATGTCTCTGCCATCTTCTCTTAAATCATGCCACCTCCCACGTTTCTAAATATACCATTGCTTCTCCCTCAGGCTCTCCTAAGGAATTTTGACTCATGTATTTATCATTTCTCTGTTTTTTCCACTATCACAACTGTTATCAATATGATATGGGCTTTTCCCTTTCCAATATCTCTCCAGTTTCCATCTTCCCCGATTCAGACTCATCTATTTTTAAATGATCAATTATTATTGCATATGTATGCATGACATGTGTATGCGTGATGGACATCATCATATCATGTGTCTGGAGTCAGAGGATGACTTTGAGGGGTCTGTCCTCTCCTTCTGTCTGTACTTGCATCTTGTAGATTTAATCAGGTCACTAGCTCTCACAAATGCCTTTACTATCTTGCCAGACCACTTAGACTCTTCCCATCCTCCTGTTCATCTTTAATTTTTTTTGAGAGTTTCACCATGTTCTGGAACTAGCTTTGTAGCCAAGGCTGACCACCATCTGGCTTACTATTTTATTAAACTCTTGTCTTAATTTGGTCAAAGCCCTTTCTACATTTACTCTCCCTAATTTTTCAACCATATTCCCTGTCACCACTAAGCACACACCTGTCTCCTTCTGTGCAAATTTCTCAACTCCCTGTTCAGGCTTTAAACAAAACAGAAACAAAAACATGGTCTCATCATGTAGAGCAGGCTGACCTCAAACTCACAGAGATCTGTTCGCTGCTGTCTTCTGAGTTCCGGGATTAAAGCCACTATTTCTTCAGTTCAGGCCTCTTGCTCCCATCTACTCTCTCTCTCTCTTCATTCATTTAATCAAGAAATAATATTTATGTGCCCACCATGTGCTGGTACCCAGGGATACAGTTGAACAAACCAAGAATCAGTTCCTGTCCTCATGCTGCCTGTGATCTGGGATAAAATCCCCCAGGTTTCAACCACACCACTCTTGGGTGTGTGCCCATGGGACTCTGACCAGCACCCTGCAGAGATACTTTCAGTCTCTGTTCTGTGCAGCACCTCTCCCAATATCCAGGAAATGGAGCCAGCATAGATACCCATCAACAGATAGACAGTGTGCTGTATACATACACAGTGGAATTTTATAACCCTGCGTGGAATTAGAAATCATGTTAAACAAAATACATCAGACTTAGTACAATTACTGATATACATACCTTTGATTTATAACTATGTGTATATGTAAATGTAAATATATATTAAATTATATATGTGTGTGTAGATATATGTATATATAGTGTGTATGTAGATCATGACAGTAGAAAGAAGATCCTGAGAAGAGCCTTTAAAATGCTTATTTATTTTGTTCATATGTGTGCCTGTGTGAAAGTGTGATACACATGTGTGTGGGGTGCATGTGAAGGGCAGAGACGGATACCGGGTGTCCTACACTATCACTCTCTGCCATGTCCCTTTGAGGCAGGGTCTCTTATTGAACCTGGAGGTAGATTAGTGTCCAGTAAGTCCAGTAAGCCCCAGAGATTCTCCTGTGTGTCTTTTATACACAGCACTGGATTACAGATAAATGCAGGATATATATCTTTATATACTGGCTTTTTATGTGGGTAGTGGAGATTTGAGCTTAGGTCCTCATACTTGCACTTCTGGGCCACTTTCCCAGAAGAGGTCTTAAGGGAGATGAGAAATACAGATGGTAAGAAAGTAGGAGGAGCTAGCTCGGGGAAGGAGGGAACCAGTTGGAGCAGGTCAGGAGGAGGCGAGGGTGGGAGAAGGGAACACATGAGAAAAAAAACCATAATGACACTGTTTGAAGATGCCCTGGTGAAACTCTTACTTTGTATGTTATCCTGAGACATTATCTTAAAAAGTTCCTGGGGCAAGAGAGACCGCTCAGTGGGCAGAATGCTTACTGCATAAACACAAGAACCTGTAGTGGGATTATGTGTTGTTACATTGTAAATAATTGTCCCGCCTACTGTTTTAATAAAAACACTGATTAGCTGAATTCAGACAGGAAGTGTGAGCGGGCTGCCAGACTAAGAAAACTCTGGGAACAGGAAGAACAGAACAGAAATGCCACAGAGAAGCCACGGACACACCACAATGAGATGCTAGCAGATGCAGAGGAAAGAAGTTGAAATGCTGCTCTGAGAAAAGGTCCCGAACCATCAGGCTGAACAAGATAAGAGTCATGAGTTAGTTTAAGGGTAAAGAGTTAGCAAGTTATATGCCTGGGCCCCAGGTCAATCAGTGTATGTGTTTCAGTGGGATTATGGGTCTGTGTGTCTGAAAGTCTGGGCCAGGAGGCTAGGCCGGAAAGTCTGGGTCAGAAACATAATACTACAAGGACCTCAGTTCAAACCCCTAGTACCTCTGTAAAATCTGGGCGGGGTAGTGCATGTCTGTATCCCTAGTGCTGGTGGAGATCTAGCTTCACGCAGACTCAGAAAATAAGCGAGGCATGCTAGATGAAGTCCTAACACTGCACAATGGGTGCTTGCACACAGGTCCCTCCTGCACACTTCCCCAGATCTGTTTCATCTGCCTAAACATTCCTGTCATCTCTGTCCATCACGTAAGGCTCAGCTCTAGCTTCTTCAGGCTCTGGCTGCTTCACTGCACACTTTCCTGAACACCTTCAGTGGGGTTTCCCAGCATGCTTTATCTGCTAATTGCTCTTTTCTACTGCGAGTACATGCTATGAGATTCTTGGGGCTAGGGAGAATGTCTTATACATGTTGTATTTATATTTATATACATGTATAACTGTTTATAGACCCCCACCCTGTAAAACCTTTGACTTTCCAGATGTTTCCAAATTCCCAAATTCACAACAGTAGGTTTGCTTTTGGACCTTTCCCAGACTTAACATTTCTATCCAGAGCCAAGTATAATTTTTATAGCTTCTTATACCACACATGTTCAGTTAAGGTATCTGAGGCATTTAAAGTCATTTTGTCCATAATAGCGAGGTTCCAATGGTGTCATGACCATTGCTGTGCACCCAAAATGAGAAAATGGTGACCTGATACTAACTGCTGGAGCTGGAGAGGACACGGACCTGGGGTCAGGCTCCGTTTAGCTCCATCCAGAACTCTGCCATTGTTGAGGTGGCTTTTGTGACTTGCTCATCTCACGCTTACTGACCGTTAGTCAGGGTTTCTACTGCTGTCATAAAACACCATGACTAAGACAATGTGGGGGACGAAAGGGTTTATTCACTTACACTTCCCTATCACGGTTCATCTTTGAAGGAAGTCAGGGCAGGAACCTAGAGGTGGGAGCTGATGTAGAGATCAAGGAGGGAGGGATGCTGCTTACGGGCTTGCTCTACATGGCTCACTCAGCCTAGTTTCTTATAGAACCCAGGCCACTAGCCCACGGGTGACACTATCCAGAATGGGCTGGGCCCTCCCCCATCAATCACTAATTAAGAACATGTCCAGGCTTGCCTAGAGTCTGATCTTCTGGAGGTGTTTCCTCAGTTGAGGGTCCCCCTCCCCCTAGCTGCGGCATGCTGGTATGAGACTACTCAGCATATTGACTGTGTGATCATCCCAGCGTGCCTTCTGTGGTCATTAATGTCTTAATCTCTGAACTACAATTTCCACATTTGTAAGGCAGGGACGTTAGAAGCACGGTTATATGAGATAATATAGGAAGAGTAACAAAATTGTACCTGGTATATGGAAAATTAAGAAAATAAGGTCATCTAAAAAAGCTGGTTAGCCTGACATGGTAGACATGCCTTTAATCTTAGCACTCAGGAAGCATAGGCAGGAGGATCTCTGTGAGTCTGAGGCCAGCCTGGTCTACAGAGTGAGACCTGGGCCAGCCACAGCTACACAGGGAGACCCTATGTCCAAACCAGAACAGAAAAACAAAAGAAAATCCAACAAAGAGCTGAAAAACAACAAAAAAAAACCACTAACTAGGCTCCCATACTAAATGGCTCTCCCAAACACCATGTCACATGTTTAACACCCAAATCTAGGCTTCAGGAAGAGGAAAAGTGCTATGCATCACACTCCGGGAGGGCTGTCTGTTAACCCCGCCCATGCCTGATCGTGACACTCCCTCCTCCCCTTTACTGTGATTACGTTTGTTTATTTATTGGGAGATTGTTAGGTAAAGAGAACTAGGAAATGACAAAGGAGCTAGAAAGACAGACAGGTCATGGCCTTTCTAGCCATCAGCTTCTAAACCCGACTTCTTCCTGCTTGGAGCACAATTTGATCCACAAGGCTTCTCTAACGGTTTTATGAATGGGAGGGAGTAATGGGGGGGGGGCAGGAGGAGAGCCGAAGGCAGCAGATGCCTATTCTCTTGGACCATGCGGTATACAGCCTTATGTGGCATAGGTTTGGTGTCTGGCCTGGTGCTATAAGGGTAGGTGTTCTAGCACAGCTTTCCTATGCCAGGGAGCATGGGCCCCGAGAGCACTGAACCCTGCAGCAGAGAACCCCCCCCCCCCCCCCCCCCCCCCCCGCCGTGTGATCTCTGTCCACAGAGTGAGGGCACACGGAGTGCAGGTGTATGAGCAAGGCCTCTGCCACACAAGGGCCACAGGAAATCCAGGTTTGGACCGCACTGGGCAAGGCCAGTATAGCAGGTCCAAACTGATGTGCATGGGTGGGCTTGTGCAGGGGCTGTGCGTGCTGGGTGCCACTGACGCTTGCCGGCTGGACAGCAGAGTCAGGTTTTTCTTCTGTTTTTATCTAACAGTCTTTAAAACCTCCAGCACAGGTTGGGGGATGTGCTTTGAGTTATTGTTTTGTTTCTGTTCTAGAGGCTCACCCACAGTACTTTGAGAATTACTTTGTGCTTTAAAAGTCTGAGCCACTCACTTCCAGGTTTCTCTTGCTAACATATCCCTCCACGTTTCTAGGACCTCTGCTCCTTTTCTCCAGGCTGGAGGCCTCCGCGCTGTAGCTGAGGGTGGGGGATGACTGTGTTCACATGCGCACCACGGACTATGCAATGCCCTGCACCGTGCTTTTGGTGCTGGAAAGAGGGCCCCCTCTTCTTCCGAAGCCCCCTTTGTAATACTGCCTTCCTCTGGCATGCTGGATTAATTAAAATTTCATCGGCTTCTCTTAAATGGGTTTTCTCCTGTTGACACATTATGAAAATAGAGGCTATCTCTTGAAGAGGCTGGCTGCCCCCACGAAATAGGAAAGAAAGAAAGACTATTCCCTTATTCCAGAAACTTGATTTTCCTCCCAAGCTGAAGCCAGTGGATGTTTGTGTTTCCAAACAAACATATGTATGTTGTTCAGCGAATTTTATTAAGAGAAAACTATAAGAGTCCCCTCGCTCCCACAATTGCGCACGCGCTCCTGAGGTTCTGTGTTTGGTGTCAGGCTTTCTAATCCTGGCTAAAGCCATCTCAGACATCTCCGAACCGTGGCCAAGTAGGAGCAGCCAGGAGGAGATTATGACATCCAAGCAGTAGGGGGCAGTGTGACACAGTTGAACAGAGGACCTTGGGCAACCGTCAGAAAGGAGGCTGCTTGAAACAAAGGCAAAACTGCTAAGGGCTGTAAATCTTGCATGCTGAATTCCTATGCAAGAGACAGTCGTGACTGTATCGTAATTAAACATGCTACTAGAACGTAATTCCCTCACTGATGACTTCCTCTTAGTGGCCTCATTTTCTATAGAGCGAACTCGAGACTGGTTCCTTGAACAGTGTGGATTTCAAGGATTTCTGGGGCTTCAGCTTCCCAAATACAACAAAAGAAAAGTCTATCAACATCGTCACTGCCACCAAGCGCTCCCTAACTGTCTTTATGGGAATGGGGGCGGTGTGGCTGCTTAAGGCTGGGATTTGATGGTTGACTTCAGTGAACCTTTAGGAGGCAGTAGATGGAGAGGCGGGAGGACACCATGGAAACCATTAGTTTCACAGGGCTGTGGTAGCAAGGCCGGTGTTTACTCTTTGCCTAGGAGATTGGAAGCCCAAAGCAAAGGTTAGCAGAGTAATGCTCCCGGAAAGCCCTGTGAGAGAGAGCCCCTCTCTGCCCTGTGTGAGCTTCTGGTGGCACCCCATGGTTTGAAGCAGCTGTTTGATTCTGTTCTTCTATCTTCCTATGTCTTACTTAATGTGTCCTTTCTTTCGATGAGGTTGTCTTATAAGGACACCGGCTCTATTCAATAAGTGGTGTACGGCTCAGGTGCCATATGACGTCATCGTAACCAGCTACATTTTCAAGAACGCTTTCCAAATACCACCGTATTTGGACTTTCAATATGTCTTCTTTTTGGAGGGTGTACATTTAACTTATAAGAGGCCATAGATTTTTTTTTTGAGTCATTTATACTTATGTAAGTCACATCAGGAAGAAATACTTATGTTTACTACAGTATTTGTGTTTTAACTAATCATATGGCTATTACTGGTATTCAAGCAATTTTAAGCACATTCTTATTAACATATATTAATGATACAAAATAATGGATTTCACTATGTGATTTTTATATGTGCATATAACATACCAAAGTATGTTCTACCTAGCCCCCTCCCCTTATTTCCCCTACCTACTGGATAATACCATTTACATAGGGCTCAATCTCATTTTTCTAAACTCTCTCTACCATTTGCTCAATTATATTGGGAGTCACTATTTATTTAGGAGCTTAAAATAACCTCTGCCTGAGCAGGGACTTGAACCCTGGACCCTCAGATTAAAAGTCTGATGCTCTACCAATTGAGCTACTCAGGCTCTTTGGGATAACATTGTTTAAACTGATTGCAGTGTGTATCTGTTAAAAACAACAAGAAACCCACAAACCCTCCAGTGGTTTCTCTTCACATTCTCTTTCGATTTTAAGTCCTAAGCCAGAACTAAGTGATTTGGCCTTAAGTATTTCTTTGCCCTTTCACCCCCTGTAACACCCACTCCTCCTGAGACTGCTTCAGGCCCTCATTCGGGGCCTTTACTTTCCCTGCTGATATCCAGATTGCTTTCCTTCATCCCTGCATGGCTTTCTCCTCATTTCCTTCAGATGCTGCTCAATGTGAATGACACACTCTCTTTTTACAGCGTTTCCTCCCTTTCTCTGAGAGTTTACCTGTCTGTTCGGTATCTTCTTCCTCTACCATTATATGATTGCTATTAGGAACTTTGTTCTCTTAGTGTCTAGAACAGAACCTGAAACATAGTAGGTACTTCATAATTATTTACTGGATGAATTAATAAGTATAGAGAATTTAAACTTCAACCCATTTCCTCCTAAGTTATATTGAATAGTAACAAATCTACCAGGTACTTTGGAAGAAGAACCTGAAATCAAAGATACAGGAATATTAAATATTTAATTAAGAATAGATTATCCTAAATAATATGCTTTACAAAATATTCTGTAAAATAGCTATTATTAAAATATTGGCCATAGTTACTGTTCTTCACTGACTTACTTTGTGTGAGAGTATATTCTAGACTTTTTATTCATAATTCAATTTCTTATCCCAAGACAGGGTTTCTCTGTGTAATAGCCCCCAGCTATCTTGGAACTCACGCTGTAGACCAGGTTAGCCTCTAACTCTGAGATCCTCTTGCCTCTGCCTCCAACTGCTGGGATTAAAGGCCTGTGACACCACTGTCATCGTCTTGCTTACACTTTTTAAAAAATGTTCAAGATACCTCTCTCTTTTACTTTCTTTATTACATAAGCAAGGACATGAAAATGAAGGAAACCCCAATAATTTGTCAGATGGGCACAAGTGGATACAGAATTCAAATCCAGATCAGGCTGGCTTCATAGACCTCTTCAGAACTGGGCCAACACTGGCTCCATCTGTCGGCCTCTCATTTATTAACTTACCCTGCTGTTAGGAGACCTTACCTCTTTGAGAGGGCTATTTCAGGCTTTAGGGATGTTTTTCAAAGTGATTAGTTTTATGGAAGACACACATATGCATACATGATTTTTTAAAATAGAAAAATAGACAGTACCAAGAGTTTACACACATCTTCCCCTGGTCCTGTAACGATTTTCCTTCTGATTAACATCTTGCATTGGTGGTTCATTTGTTATCATTGATGGACCAATATTGATGCATCATTATTAATTAAGGTCCACCAACTTCCCTCAGGCTTTGCTCCTGTGTTGAATGTGCTACAAGTTTATCAAATGCCTCGTGTCAGGTATTCAGCATTGCAGTCTTATCAGAATAGATTCTCCTCAAAGGGTCTTCCATATGGTGGGATGGCTTGTTTCTTATTACTGCATAATATTCTATTGAATTTATGAACCATAGTTTGTATAGGCAGTCAGTTTCTAAAGCATACCTTGGGAGCTGAAGAGATGACTCAGTGATTAAGACCACATGTGGTGATATATTGTATATTTAATAAAATCACCCTGGAATATTAAAGAACAGAATCACCTACAGTTAAGCCATGAGGGTCAGACAGTGATGGCTCACACCTTTAATCCCATCACTCAGGAGAAAGAAAGAGATCTTTCTGCATTTCTGTGAGTTCAAGGCCTAACAACCGAACAGTAGTATCTTACACTTTTAATTCTAACTCTAGGATTATGATACAGAGTTGAACCAGAAACAACGGAGCTGGGAAGATATTTAAGGCAGGAGGAGGCAGAGATTCAGGCATTCTGTAGAAGTGACCAGCCAGGCTGAGAACCCTTGAAGACAGCACTCGGTGAGAATTGACTGTGGTCTGTTTCATCTCTCTGATATTCTAGCTTTCCCCCTATATTTGGCTCTGGGTTTTCATTATATGCTAATAAGAATTTGAGCAGTAACCACATGCTATTCTTGCAGAGGACTTGAATTAGATTCCTAGTACCCACACCAAGCAGCTCACAACTCCCGGGAGCTGGAGCTCCAGGGGATCTGACACCCTTCTGACCTCCTCCTCCACACACATACACACACACACACACACACACACACACACACACACACACACACACACACACACACACACACTAAAAAAAAGGGTACCTTAATTTCTTCCAAGTCTTGGTAATTACAAATACAGCTGGTATAAACGTTTGTAGGCTGGCTTCTGTAGACATCAGTTTTAAATCATTTTGGTAAGACTATATATTCATACACACTCCAGGAGAGGCTGCAACCAGCCTTCAAAAGTAGCAGTTTGTGTTTCTACCAGCAGTAAGTGAAAGTTCCTGTGGATCTACATCCTTGCTGTATTTGGGGGTTTAGCCATTTGAATAGGTTTGTAGAGGCATCTCCTTGTTGCTTTCTCTGGCATCACACTAACGATGTGTAATCCTGACCATCTGCTTCTGTACCATTTGCACGTCTTCTTAGGTGATCTTTAGCTCTTTTGCATAGTACTTATCTGAGTTGTTGAATTCCTTGTCAAATATTGGTTCTTTGTGATTTTTGGATACAAGGCTTTCATAGATATTCATTTTACAAATAATCTCCCCAAGCCTGTGCACATCCTTTCATTTTCTTAAAGAAAATTCTATTTTAAAAATTCAACTGAAATACTCTAGCAGATAAATTTTGTTCTGATTTGTTAATTTATTTCAAACAACTTACGGAGAGGTAACAATTAAGTCACATACAGACTTGACAAGTTATCATCTTTGAAAAGTAAAATTAAATACAACTGAAAAGGTCTGTCTTAAAACTTATAAGCGGGTATAATATTATGTAGTGAATGTAGTTGTATTTAATTCTTTCTTTTCCTTCTATTAAAAATAATTCCCCCACACATAATATGGTTACAGTTTCTCCTCCCTCTGCTCCTCCAAATTTCCCCTCACTTCCCTTCCTATCCATTTAGGTCTCATTAGAAAACAAACAGATGTCTGAGGTGTCTTAGTCACTGTTCTATTTCTGTAAAGAGATACCACGACACCACAACCAAAGCAACTCTTAAAAATAAAAGCATTTAGTAGTGGACCAGCCTACAGTTTCAGCGGCATAGTCTATTATCATGGTAGAGGGCATGATGGCAGGCATGAGGCTAAGAGCTACATCCTGGTCTGTAGGCCACAGGAAGAGAGATAACTGGATCTACCATGGGCTCTTGAACTTCAAAGCCTCAGTGACACACTTCTTCCAACATGGCCACACCTTCTCCTTCTCAAACAGTGCCATTACCTGATGACTAAGTGTACAATTATATGAGCCCAACTTCATTGTTATTTGAATCAAAGGTCTTAGAGGGTAAAAGAGATAAAAATATATAAATAAAATAAAAATAAGAGAAAACTAAACAAACAAATAAATAGGAAAGCTTTGACATGACATTATGAGACAACCTCCAAAGACGCCATTGAGTTCATTTCCTGTCGGCCATTTAGTGCTGGGTGTATGGCCTACCCTTAAAAGTAGTTTGTTTCCCCTGTGAGTCTTCCTTGGAGAAAAATAAATTTCCATTTGCAAGTGTTTAGACAAAGCTTCTGTAGGTAGAGATGACATCATGTCCTTTCAACTCTAGGACCCATCTGGTGTAGACCTGTGTGGGCTCTGCATGCTGCCTCAGTGAGTTCATATGTGTGTTGACCCTGTTGATTTAGAAGGCCTTCTTGTCTTGGTTTGTCTTTGTCATGTCCTCCATACCTCTGGCTCTTAGATTCTTTCTGCCTCCCACTGTGGAAGTGGAATGGGGCCTGGTCCCTGAACTCTGAAGGGAGGGGTTTTATAGACATCTTACTTAGAGCTGAACATTTCAAGGTCTTTCACTTTCTGCATAATGTCTGGCTGCATGGCTCTGCTGCATGAGGAAGCTTTTCTCTCAATGGCTGAGCAAGGCTCTGCTCTGCTTCCCTGGCTGGCGTATGTATTTAATTCTTGATCAAAAAAGAAAGAAGAAACTGTCTTGACCTTTTGTGTTAAAAATGAAATTAAAATTTGAAGATATGAAATTATTTTTTGAAGAAAATATCTGCAATAATTATGAGAGACAGAGGTTAATAACCTCCCTATATATAAAGTCCTTAATATTCAGTAATTCAAAATTAAGACCACAGTCAGGGCAAAGGCATTAACCAAGGTTTTTAAGTGGCTGGCATACCTTCAAACACACACAACTTCAGTGATAGAAGCAACCAAATTTGATGTATACAGTAGCATTTTCACACATCACAACTGCTAATGTTGCAGACTGTGGCTCATCTTTACTAGCCATCGTGTCTTTCCAAACACTGCTCACTAACAAAGTGGTGCAGCCTTTTGGGGAAACAGATAGGTGTTTTAGAAAACCAAACCCCAAAACCTTTGACCTACAATTCTCCTGGAGATCCATCTTAGAGAAATAATAACAAGTGTAAATAAAGATTTATTTACAACGAATCTATTTGTGTTATTATTTGTAACCGAACAGCTGAAATAACAGTGACTTCTGGTTCAGACATGCAACAGAGTGTGTTGCAGTTAGAACACGATGCACACACGAGGGGCCACGAAGAAACCTTTTAGGGTGACAAAGTTATTGATGACACACGTTTTAGTTTGGGCAATGGCTATTTTGAAAGTTTTAAAAGCTTTTTCTGAGATCTGTTTTTCTATGGGTGTTTTTCCTGCACATATGACTGTGATCCATGTGGATGTGGTGCCTGTGGAGGCCAGAAGGGCAATCAGATTCTACAGAACTGAAGTTATGGATGCTTGGGCGTTCATTGCACTAACATCTAAAATTAGGGAATTTAAAGGTTTGATAACCTCAGTCTCCCAAAAGTTAGTTATGACCCCTCCAACCAATGATGCTTATTGGATATCTTATTGCTTCTGCACAAAGTTAGATAATTCAGAAGGAAACTATCTTAAACTTTAATGATTGTTGCCCTGGGGGTGGGGTCATGAATGGCTGTCTTATCTGTTTCCATTTTCTTTCTAATGAATAGATTGTACTTTAATAATAAGGAACACTACATAGTTGTACAAAAATTTTAGAAGAGTTAAAAATATTGCATGCCTTTAAGGATGTGGAATATACAGAACAAACTGCAGGTAGGACCACTGAGGTAACAACACATCTATTTTCTTTGGGTATGTTTTCCTTGCTCCTTTAGGATTCTTCAAATCGAGAAAAACAACCAAATAACAACAAAAACAACAACCCCACAAAAAAGAACAATCAAAAACCAAAGAAACCTCAGTAAACATTACCTATATTTATAAAGTTTAAGAACACACAAAAATTTAAGATGATTTTAATGCTTTATATGTAAAAATTCACTTTGCTCTCTGACTAGCCAATTGTTTTGAGATATAAGACTGTGTAAAGCCAAGAGAGATAGATGCAAGAGGTGGACATGAGAGGAGAATATTGTAGGAATTATTCTCTAGCAACCGACTATATAAAAGATTTAATATTTATTAAAGGTTTATATGAAACACGGATACAGAGATTGAACCTTAAGGCAATTCCTGGAAAGCTGGACTGGTCCATGCAATGAGAGTGGTGGTTCAGACCCTCTCTCTAGGAGCAGGGGAGCAAAGCAGGGAGGGAGAAGAGCTGCACAGGGTTTTTGACTGACATGGCCACATCCCTACTGGGCTGTCCCAGGAGCTCTCCCTACCAGTCTTAGTCAGCGGCTTTCTGTGTCCTCAGCAGGAGGTATGAAGCCACCTCCGAAGGTTTCCGCTGAGTTTTGTTGAACCCTCCTTCATCCTGTGCTTTGGGTAGCTGCATTTTCTATTTTGTCAGCCAAGAATCATGCATCTCAGTTCCATTCCCAACTCCAGTATCAGATGGCTTACGGTCGTAACTCCAGTTCCAGGGGGATCAGAAACCTGTGATCTCTGTGGGCATCTGCCTGCATTCATGTGGACACCCTACACAAGCGCGCGCGCACACACACACACTGGAAAATAGTAAAGATAAGTCTAAAAAATTTTGAGTGTGGTCTTTATACAAATTGTGGTATTTGTATCGCTAGAATGATTTCAGTGGGTACATGGGTGGATTGTGTGTGCATTAACAATGAGGAAGCTATAACTAGCATACTGAGCTTATGTCTGTAAGTTTTATAAGGTGAGTCAGTTTGAAGAGCAATATCAACAGGACCTCTATTAGGTGAATAAGGCAAGGTTTGGAAGTGAACATGGGGCCCGTGGTGCTATTCGATGCAGCCAATATTACTATGAGAAAGGTCTGCCTACTTCATAGATATTCTAGTCTGATGCACTAAGAGTCTAAAGCCCTTTTAGAACCCGATGCTCCTTTCCCGGACAGAGTCTGGAGTTCTGCTGTCTTATCTTCACCCAGTTGGAGCTGGGATCTTGAGGACAGCATGAGGGGACCCAGGCGGTAGGAGAAAGGGTTTGGGGATCTGAGAGACATGGTACCCCTGTGCTAGTCAAGATGGATTCCTAGTGAATGCACACGCGACACGGTGAGGCTGATGCGTGTAGAACCATCTGTTTCTCATGTTAAGGGAATCATAATCTACTAATGAAATGCACTTAAGAACCCTCCCGTGTGTCAGGAGCATACTCAGCTGTGTCAACAGCTGGAGAACAGGCAAGTGGGCCCAAAGCAGCAAGCAGCAAGAGGAAGTGTGCCTTGGAAATCAGGCATTATCACCTTGACCTAGAGGCGTGGTCTTTGGACCCTGAGGCCCCAGGGTACGGGGCGTGGCCAGGTCAGTTTGGATGTAAGAGATTCTGGGATCATTTATTTATGCCGTGGCATTTGTTACTATTTGTGAGAATTTGGAAATCAAGTGTGTCAATTTTGGGCCGTTGATATACACTGAGGCCAAGCTGTTTGTAGTAACAAAATCTGAGTCCATGGAGGAAGAGAGAAAGGGTTGAGATATGTAGAACCCTTCTTGAGTTACAGAATGGTGATAGCATCGTACTTCAAGTCCTCAGCTTTCAGGCACACCACCTTACTTCCACGTTTGATGGTCAAGGACCTACAGACAAGTCATTATTCTGCACATTCAGTGCTAACCTCCGTGGACATGAAAGGATGATGTGTATGTAAACTGCTGTAAAAAAAGATATTAATGAAATGCTAAGTAAAAAGGTGGTTTATAAAACAGCACACCACACACACACACACACACACACACACACACACACACACACACACACACACACACAGTTTTTTGAGCCAAGGTTTTTCTTTACATAGCCCAGGCTATCCTTGAACTCATAGAGATCTGCCTGCCTCTGCCTTCTGACTGCTGGATTCAAAGCATCCTCCAGCACACTTGGCAATTATATTTTTTTCAACTGGTGTGAAAAACACATAATTTGTACCCACATAAACATTCTAGAAGGAAACATACAGGCTTCTTTTTATTATCACTTAGTAAAGGAGTTATGATGGCTTTGTCATTCTTCCACTAATTTTTGAGAGTAATGAATATGTAGTGCTTGTGTGATCTCTTTAAAGGTTACAAAATTTTCTTTATTCACACACAAGATTACCTACCAGGAAACTTTCTATTTGATTCTGGCAGGTCTGATTATCAAACCTGTGACTGGGATTTAAGAATAGTCTTGGGAAAGTATGGACAGAATTTCTAGCTGCTTTTCTGGTTGGGAATAACTTAAAAACATAACCTCTCAGTAATATCAGCCATTAAATATACACAAATGTAAAAGTAATTTGAATTTCAGTATCCTTTGATGACAAATACACATGTGGAGTCTCATAAAAATCTGTTCAGTTTAATTAAGCAAATCTTTCATGCAAACTCCCTTTACACTACTAATATAGCCACTGATTTTGCAATGCCTTAAAACTGTTTTGTGTGAATCAAATAAACATTGGCAGAAAACTCTATCCTAGTGGGCATTAACTCTTATCTAGCCAACTCCACCTACTTAGGAAAGCAAATTCTTAAACTGTAATTTAGATTTCCAGTTACTGTTATTTATTTATTGCTTGTTTTTTTTTTTTTTTTTTTTTTTTTTTTTTTTTTTTTTTTTTTTTTTTTTTTTTTTTGAGACAGGCTTTCTCTGTGTAGCCCTGGCTGTCCAGGCTGGCTGAGAACTCAGAGATTTTTCTGCCTCTGCCTCCTGAGTTCTGGGATTAATGGCCTGTGGCACCAACTACTCAACTTCTAATTATTAATATTCCTTTGGTGTGAAATTATGATTAAACTTTATGACTCTGAGAGAGAACAAAAGGGTCCAGACACAGGCCTACTCAATAGATACATATCAAGGATTGACAAGGTGTGTGTGCAAAGTGACCAGGGGCTGACTCAGGGCTGATGGTTTCTGTGACAGCATGGCTCTAGAACCTGGGCAAGCTCTATAATTTCTCTCTAGACCTTAGTTTTCTTATCAGGAAAACTCAAACAATTTATCATTATGGATAGAAATCCCTGCTAGATCCCAAAATACATTAAAGGAATTTCCAGCACAGGAGAAAGAGATAAACCCTTAACTCTTCGTGATATGAGGCAGGGTGCATATATTGTCTTATGATCCAGCTTAAGGAAAGGGGTTCTTATAGGCTGCAACTGGACAGTGTCAGGGAGCTGACATCACTACCCAACAACCTCTCACTAAGGTTCCTAATCAGTGGGCTGGGAGCATGTCCTGGAGGGGCTGTGAGGGGCTAACGAGATAATATATTTATATATAAGCATTTAGCACAGTAGTGGGCTCCCTGCCTGTACATAGCGAGTGTTAGCTTTTGTTATTAACATTTCTTCCATCTGGGATGATTCTTGTGGAAAGAAAATTTAAACTGTGTTTTGAAAGATAGACTAAATATTTCATAAAAATCAAAATAACATTGAAAGAAACATAAGCAATACATATTCACTGCAGACAAGCAGGGATGAAAGAAGTATGAAGTCAGATAAGAAAACCCACATGTGTCTACAGCACAGGGGCTAGACTTTGTTAGGTAGAGCTGCTGAGGAAACATTTTCAGCAGAGGACCAGGCAGGGGGTGGAGTAGAGTGCTCCTTCCTTTGGGGGCAGGTTGAGAAGTCAGGCTGGGTCCAGGAGTAGAAAGCTTGGATTCTGACCTTCATCCAGTAGCACTGGGAAAGTATGGACAGTACCCAGGGAAGCATGGTTTTGGGACAGGATGTGCTTTTAAAGAACACTGCTGTCTACAGAGAAGACTACTGATATTACAAACCAGGCCAACCTTATCTGAAGATTCTCTTGCTTACACTACCCTCCCATCCATTATTTGGGTCTCACAGGGAAGATACAATCTTGTAGATTTAGCAACTCCGGTTTCCTTATAGGTACGGCTAATACTCCCATCCCCTGTTGATAGTTTAAGACTGGGTCTCATGTAACCCTGGGTGGCCTCCAACTCTGGACCCTCCTGTTTCTACCTCCAAGGTAATGAGATGTGAATATAAACTTCTGCTAGATCTCAAAATACATCAAGAGGTTTCCAGGGCAGAAGGAGAATGGATAAATACTTCACTCTTTATGATATGAGGCAGCCTGATGAGAAATTTAAAGCCAAGATTGTAGACAAATCTTTGCTTGGAAATAGGCTTGTTATATCTCTGTAAAGACTGGAGGAATTCTTTCAATAAACCCGAGAGTATGCACAATCCCAGATTCTAAATAAAAGCTTTCTTCTCCAAGGAGATACTTAGAGTCACAAGGACTCCTCTTAAGGTAATGTTTGCTGTGTTTGCTGTGAACAGACTGGTAAGTATTTTGGGATAAGAAGAAAACCCCAGGGATATAAAGTCATCAATCTAACTTGTAAGAAACATGGATGCTGCAAAAAGTGTGAGGATTTTAATTTGGAACAAGCAGCAAAACAGCATAGACTTACACACAGTGAGGTGAGGATAAAATATTGTATTCAGGATGGAGCTGGTGATGAGAAGAACCTGGATACCTTTCCAGTGTGGAAATTGAGAAATGGGGATTTCCAGAGTTGGCCAATCCAGAAGAAGGACCTTGAGAAAATGTTGCCTTGTCCAAGATGAGTGATGTAGCCCTCTTTTTCATCATCTCCTGCAAGGTTTGCCAAGCCTGGATTGATCATTTTTGTTTTTTGGTGTGTGTGTGAATGTTCTTTATGGGTGACTCAGATAAATACCTTCCTTTTCCAGGTCTGTGTGGATGGAAACAGAGCCTTTTGGGACAGACATAGGAACAAAAATCAAGGTTATATCGGACCCGGGGAACATAGCCATTGTTAGGCTATGAGTTTTGAGACTTTTCAGTTCCTACAGCCTTTGGTAGGATTTTGGAATTAAAGGGGATAAAAAGCGGTGTGGCAGATCATCACAGGACAATGGAGATCATTTTTCTGTTTCTTTGTGGTTACCTAACAGGAAGGCTGAAAAAAATCCCTCATAAAGGACTAAAAACCCATTACACTAATTTGCCAGCAGTTAACACAATGAGTAATTTCCTAAAGTCATAAGAAACTCCCATATCACAGTAAGGACAGAGCTACCTTTCAAAGGGGGTAGTTTCAAAGTCCCCACAGGCCAAGATTAAGGCAGAGCAGGACCAGGATCTCCTCATGCTCTCCATTGAGCAGCACCAGGGCTTTCTTAAGGATCATTCCAAAGTCTCCACACTGCAGGATTCCCTCACCACAGCCCAAGTAGAAAGCACCTCTCTTGCCAATGCTTTTACATATGACACATATCTCTTCGACCCCATAACACATTGTTTCATGGTTATTAGTTCTGTGTGGTGTACAGCAGTCCCCATGGCAACACACCTTGTGGCCACATTTCACTAGGATTCACTACCCACTGGTTTCAAATACTGAAAGGAGAGTACCACTGGGAGAGGCATTTGCTTGTTTGCATCATGGGTAAAGTCTCAGATGTCCCCTGCTGACCATTCTCCGGGACTTTCAGGAAGCCATCACCTACTTTACTTATCTCTCACATATCCCATAGACATCACCATTCCTCCCATCCTAGAGAGATGTCACCAAATGGATCCAGGAATACAATGTTAGGTATTAGCTACTTATCCCAGCTTCACAGGGTCATGGAGCACATGGCAATCACAAAGCCCCCTCTTTTGGGTTACCTGCATTTAGCTGATGCTTTGTTTGTTCCATATTGAAATTCTCATCTGTTGAACATTGTTTGCTGTGGGTCCAACAGATCATCTAGCTAATCGAGGGGATACCTGCTCCTGGAATTTCTCTTTTCTGTTTTTGAGCTGATGTCTCCTTAGGCCAATTAACCATGTAACTGACCAGTTCCAACATAAGGACATCTATCTTTACCTCCAGCGTGGGGCTGATCTTGTGCTTCCAACAAGATAATTTTGTAAAAACTGATATTGGACATCTCCTAAAATGTTTGTTTGCTTTAGAAATCTAGAAGCCCTAAAGCCTATGCTAACCCAGGATTATTTTATTATAGATGTGAAAATGCTTTTTATGGGAGTTTTTACTCTTGTATCCTTGAGTTTAGGAGCTCATCTAAGCTCCACAGGTCCTTGGGATGTACGGAAGCACTTACATGCTGGAGGAGGTAAGACTTTCAACTCCTGTAAGTTCAGACTATCTAGAGCTGTGCGTGTGTGTGTATGTGTGTGTATATATGTGTGTATGTGTGTATGTATGTGTGTGTATGTGTGTGTGTGAATTTGGAGAAGTGGAAGGAGGGGAAACAGTAGGGATGTATTTGTATGAGAGAATAGTAAATAAAAAGAAACCTCTTGGGATCCCTCGGCATGGGTCCACTATTGATGTGGGAATGCCCTTCTTTATGCTGTGAATCTCAATCTTTAAATAAAGGAGCTGTTTTGGGCCATGGCGGGCACCATAGAAGAAGTAGGAGAAATCAGAGCATGGGTAGGGGAAGCAGGGCGGAGTCAGAGGCAGATCGAGCCAGCCGCCCAAGGAACAACATGTAAAGAACACAGGTGAGCTACGGGCCGGGGCCACGTGGCCCACAGATTAATAGAAATGGGTTGATTTAAGATATAAGAGCTAGCTAGCAATGTGCCTGAGCCATAGGCCAAACAGCATGAAGTTAATAAAAGCATCTGAGTCGTTTCTGGGGCCTGGGCGGCGGTGCGCGGATAAGCAGTCCCGGCGCCAGGTCTGTGGGTCCCGGATCTCTGGCGCACGGGACCCGAGAACCTGCTACAACACACTATAAGGAGCTGTTGGGAGGTCATGTAGTTTGGGGACTGGGGTCTTCATCCTGACTGGCCTGGAAATGATTATTCAGACCAGAATTGATTTAAACTCAAAGAGATCTGCCTGTCTCTGCTTCCCAAGTGCTAAGATTAAAAGTGTGTGACATCATGCCCAGCCATGATAACTTTGTAGTTTATATTTTGTCCCTTTATAAGAGTTCTACTACTTAAAATAAACCTCGAAGGCTGGCGTGATGGCTTAGCAGGTAAAGTGTTTGTCACCATGCCTGTTGACTTGAGTTCCCAGGCACACATGGTGGAAGAAGGAATCAATTCCAGAAGGCTATCCCTAGGCCTCCACATACCTGCCATGGCACATGCATTCCCCCTATTTAAAAAAATGTAAAATTGAAAAATTATGAAAACTACTGTCTTATTCATCTCCTTCTATTGCCACTTGGAGAAGACACCACAGGAGTTGACAGAGAGGTAGTGGGTTGTCCCTGGTAATCCAGAATGTTAACTAGAGCTAGATCTTACATTTAACCTTTAACTCTTTGCTATTTCATTATTGTGGATATTCACAGACAAATAATTATATTAAAATTGTTACAGAAACAAAGAAGCAGGTTTGTTTCACTTATATTTCAGGAGAAAACCTGAGTTAATTATTGGAGGTTTCACCCCTGACCCAATGTCAATACCTCAGAAATCTGTATAGTTTGCAAGGGAGTTGAGTTTGAGGTTGAAATGAATGGGACACGATTTCTGAAGAAAAAAAACAAGCCAGTGCATGTTTCTGAGAAGCGAGTCACAGTAGAAGAAATACAAGTGCACAATGAAGCTGTGAAACGCCCTGAGCTTCACTATGAGCCAGACATGTAAGTTATAACAATCTGTTATATAGTAGGTCAATGGGGGCTTTAAAAATTGAGGTTAGATGACTAGGTGGTGGGGGAGGGAAGGGAAAATTAAATATTCTACTCTTACCTCTAGTATAAATTGTTACTTCCTCTTTGGAGGGTGTTGTGTTTGTTTTTCTAGACTTTAAAAAGGCCTTTCTCCTGATGCAGCAGTCAGATAATCCTATGGTAATTTTCAAACATCACTTTTAAAATGATGTTATTTTTATCCTAAAGTGTGTTTCAATTGGAATGTCTCCATTATGCCTGGTAGACACCGTTTGGTTTAGTGGTTTCCATTTCTGGGAATCCTGAGGAAGCTTTGCCTCACACATCCATGGCCAGTACTGAGTGTCATGGCAGCTGCTGGACTGTCATTGCCATGGTTTGCCCATGGGATTGAGCCACTGTGCAGATTATCAGCTACTATGTAGTCACTAAGAGAGCTATTTATCCGCTAATACTGAAAACAGCCCTGATGTAAGGGATGTGATCTTGGTGCTGGAGAGGTGGCTCAGTGGTTAAGAGCACCAGCTGCTCTCCCAGAGGACCTGGGTTCAATTCCTAGCACCCACATGGCAGCTCACAAATGTTTCCAAGAAACTTGATTTTTTTTTTTTTTTTTTTTTTTTGTCTTCCATGGGTACCACAGCATCAGAGCACTATACATGCATATGGTGTGCATACATACATGCTGGCAAAACCCTCATACACATAAAAAAAAAATCACTTGAGCTTAAACCTTCTTTTGTGTTTTGTATTATTTCCTTTTGGGGCCGTCATAGAAGTTATACTAAAAAGGTATAAATACTTTATATTAAAAGGTGAAGCACTTTATGAGATTGCTTACACTTTTATGTTAAATCATAGCTGGAGATTCCATGGTAAGTAATACTCAGGTAATGAGCACTAGGTATTTGTTATTGACAATAATTCAATATTGATTTTCTTTTTAGTGTTGTCTAGACTTATGTCTGAAACAAGGCACAATGAAATAACAGATTCTTTCTACAAACAAACAAACAAACTGACAAACAACGCATCCACTCATTCTGAGGTGTTTTTTTAGTTACCTGAAATTAAGCAAAAATTATAGTTGTACTTTCTAATGCGGGGGTGAATTCTGAGGTGAACATCTCTTCTCACTGAGGAATTTGCAGCTATTGTCTAGATTCATTTGTCTTTTGGTTTCTCAACTCATTCTGTCCTTTTCAGATTATTTTTTATCAGTTACCACTTCCTGATGACCGTAGAAGCAGCGGAGGGGAGATAAGACAGAGCTTAGTTAATTTTGCTTCTTATTACTGACTGGTTAAGAAGAGATTGAAAGTAACAGGAAGTTAGAACAGCCCGAAGACAGATGTAAAAATATCTCTGTTCTCATTATCTTTCATTCAGTCCTCAGATCTGCAATCAGATTCCCTCCCTCCCAGGAACGTTAGTCACAATCTATCCTCTTGAGGAAAAACAGAAAATGTGGCTAACATTCGGCCGAACTGTTTGCAGTGCTAAACAAAATGTGGGTTTGAAAGAAAGGTTGGCAAGATTTGTTGGCAAGATTCTAACGGATGAAGGCCTCGCCACCGGGTGTCCTAATTAAGCCACCTCATTCCCTGTTCACCTTCCTCACTTACTTTGAAAAATTACAGCACCTCTGGCTGGCACTTTAACAAAGACCTTTTCTTACGTTTATGGAATTGACAGGACCCATTGATGAATTTGAAGTTCCACCCCCTTGAGAGCCTATTGAAAATTCTTTCACATATTTCTTAAGTTTTATCTTAATCTTGTATAAAAGATAATCTTTAGAAATTCTTTCCTCTGTAGACGACTCTGCTTTCCCATAAAATACTCTTGCAAATAAGTCTCAAGATTTTTCAACACAATGCCTGTGGCAACATCCATGATAAATCCTTCCTTGGCCTCGGCTTTTGGTAACCTTCTCCATCCCTCACAATGACACACACTTTTTCTCATTCATCTTTTATTACAATTCAATATTGCTCTTGAATATCATTAGCTGGCCTTCAGCATCTCTTCCTTCCTCTCTCTTTCTCTTTTTCCCTAAAGGACAAACTGTTGTTGTTGTATACATTTCATCTGGAAATTGACTCTGGTGTTATAGGTTCTAATATATTTACACAACAGGTACAGAAAGGTATTGGAAAAAAGAAGAATTATTTTTAACATCGTAAACCTCTAGCAAAAATATGTGTGTAATAGAATCTGGTACTGTGGTATTACACACAGTACAACTGTCATTGTGACTTAGAGCCTTAGTTTAGCTGAAAGAAAATCTATAACCCCAGAAATGTAACAACGCCTGAGTCACAGTTCAGGGTAATAAATGTTTTTCACAGAATACTGTAATCTATATTTCCAAAGCTGATGCAACAAAGGAATTTCTACTAGAAATCTTTCAATTTCATGGGTGGAGGCACCAGCGAAGAAAGAAACAGAGAGGGAGGAAAAGTATTTAGGAAAAAAAATTGAAACACTGAGTGAGTGATGTCATGAACAAGCCTTACCCCCCTGCCTAGGGAATTTGGCTGTTTGTGGGGTTTTGTTTGTTTGTTTGTTTTGTTTTTTGCCTAGAGGAAATGAGTGAGAAAGAGAGGAGAGGGAGAGGGAGAGGGAGAGGGAGAGGGAGAGGGAGAGGGAGAGGGAGAGGGAGAGGGAGAGGGAGAGGGAGAGGGAGAGAGAGAGAGAGAGAGAGAGAGAGAGAGAGAGAGAGAGAGAGAGAGAGAGGGAGAGGGAGGGAGGGAGGGAGGGAGGGAGGGAGGGAGGGGTGGGTGGGGAGAACAGTTAACTGCATTTGAACAACTTGAAAGGTGGACAGGCTTTCCCTGCCACAGGAATGCTACTCTCTGATGAGACTGGAGACTGGGAAGGGGATTCTGCCTCAAGGCCGGGGGCTTTCTGCGAGCTGGGGAAAAGCCTTTGTCTTTGCCCAGGCAGGACTGAGGAACCTTCTCAATGGCTGCTAGTTGTGTTGTGTTCTTTATTTAGTTACGGGTGGTGGCCAATGGAAGGGACCTGGATAGCAAGCAGCAGCTCCCATGGAAACACTGAGAAAATATAAAACACAACATAGTTGTTTAAGTTTAGCAAGACTCCTGCTTGTCCCTGGTCATCTAGAGTAGCCTCTCTCTCTCTCTCTCTCTCTCTCTCTCTCTCTCTCTCTCTCTCTCTCTCTCTCTCTCTCTCTCTCTATGTGAGAGCAGGGTAAAGAGTATTTTTCTTTGAGTCCATCTGAAGGAGCATGGGTAGGATCTCTGTCTTAAGATGGGACAGACAGGCTGATCACAAGCTTAAACTCCTACACATTCCTCAAGACCCACTTGCATGCCAGAGGAAGAAACGACTTTCTCCCACCTGTTAGCTCCAGAGGGCGCCTGTCTGTATTCCTTTTATAGCATTTATGATATTCTGAAGTTAGTTGTTCACATGGGCAGCAGATCAATTTGCTGAAGTTCAATTCCCCAAAGTCATTTAGCCAAATTAAATTCACCAAAAGTCAATTGAGGAAATCAATTTGCCTAAAGCAAATTTTTATACTAGTCTGTGATTTATTCATCATCAGCTCCCGACGGCAGGAGCCTTACCTCCTTCACTCACTCCTGGTTCTCTTCCACAACTCTTGAGCATATTGCTTGGGGTATTGAAGGGGTTAGTGGATAGTTATTGCTGATTGAATTTAATTGAATATAATTATAGTACAGATGAAATAGCTTCATATTATTCCTGATTTCCCATATGTTTACCTTTTCCATTTTGGTGGGAAGGTGCAGGCCACACCTCGCTAGAGTACAGAGACCTTGAGAAGCGTTGCTGCCACACTGTCCTGAAGGCATATAGTTTGCATAGATTTGTGTGAGAAATTTGTCCCTTTATTGGATTTGGACTCTCTGGGTCTCTCAGGAGCTCTCTTGACTGTAACTTCTTAGGAGAATCCATCTCTGTGTTCACTCTTCTCATCATTTTCAGGGTTGCTTCACTACACATTCATTGTCCTGGTTAGTCCCAGAGACTGGAAGTTTGTGTCCACCTAGAATTCATACGCTGTGTTTTAATCCCCATGGGTAGTATTTGTGGGTGCGACCTTTGGAAAATGGCTAGATGATAAAGGTCTTATGCGTGAGACCAGCACGTTTATGAAAGAGACCCCATTTGACTCCCTTAGACTTTTATTTATTATGAGAAGATAGCTTATTCCATACCAGAAGTGGATTGTTAACAAACATCAAATCTGCTAGAACATTAGTGTTGCACTTCTGAGCCACAAAATCCCAAGAAACACGTTTTTGTTATGTAGAAGTTATCAAGTCTCTTGTGTTATGGAAAAATAGCCTGACAGACGTGGATAAGAATAAGCCCTGAGAAGTAGGCCATTGCAGTAACAAATATCTGCCTATGTGGAGCAGCTTTAAAACTGGGCCATGAGTAGAGTCAAGAAGAATTCTGAGGTACACACTAAAAATACAAATGTTAAGAATGATTCCGGTAAAGGCTAAGAAAGAAAGAAGAGCTGGGAGTCAACCTGATTCTTAGGAGTTTCCAGGTAACAATGGGCAGAAGGACGGAAGGAATATGGTAGGCAGGGGCTGGTCTGCTGAGGTCATAGAAATGATGGGCATGTTATTAAATAGCTAGTTAAAAAGAAATCTACTCGATGACATGTGTGTTTTAGTGTTTTGTGTAGGAATGAAATGGAATATTTGCTGGAGAAAATCTTTAAACAAAGTGTTGAAAGATCAGACACTCATTTTGGGAAGATCAAACAGAAAAATGAATAACAAAGACAGAACTGTTTATCACAAAGGAACAGGACTTGGGAGCTGGGGAGAAGATTCGGAGTGTAAAGGGCTTTCTGTATAATCACAAGGTTGCGAGTTTGGATCACCAGTGACTACATAAATGCCCCGTGAGCAAGGCAGTAACCTGTAATCATGTGCACAGGAGGAAGAGATAGGGCTCCCCAGAGCAAGAGGTTTGCTATGCTAGCTAAATAGGTGAGCTCTGGGCTCAAGTAGGGGGATAAGGTGGAGAGCAATGGAGAAAGATATTAATGTCAACCTCTGGGCTCCACACACAAGCTTGTGTGCATGCCCATCATCCACATATACCCACGTACATGTGAACGTGTATACAAATCCAATCACACCCCCCCACACACACATGCGAACAAGGAACAGAACATTCAGGGTGTACACAATAAGATGAGTTCTGTCATATTCAGGGTAGTATGGCTGTAGGCAGGACTTCATATACTTAAAAGAATAAGGAAGAATGCCCATTTAGAGAAGAATCTAGGGTATAGCTAAATGGGCATTTGAGAAGGAGATTTGTTCGTCCTCTTGACAAAAAAGCAGAGCTATTGTACAAGACAGTGAAAAATGATCCTGAAGGCAACTTAGAGATTTTGAGGGCTGCACTCTTGTCAGGGGGCCAGAGTGCGAAGTCCCCTGAAGCAGAGTGGTTTTAATGGGCGCGTCCTTCTTTCTCCATCATGTAAACCAGTGGCCTATACACAGAGTCTCATTGTTGGGACACTCTCAGAGAGCTGAGACATGTGCTGTGCCCAGAAGACTCAGGTAGGCATGCCTGCCTTCACCTAGAGCTTAGTTGAGAGCAGAATGAACCCAGGAACCTAGTGCCCAGGTTCTGTCTGCCAGGCAGATCATAAGTGCATGACTCTCCCACTGAGCCATGGGGGGTGACTTTATTGCCCCAACAGGATAAAGTGACAGCGTTGAGCCAATGAGAAAAGAAAAAAAAGATTGTTTTTTTGAGACAGAATTTTTATATGTAGTCCAGGCTGGCCTCAAATTCATCACCTTCCTACCCTGGCTTCTGTAGTGCTGGGATTATGGGCCTATGCCATTTTGTTCTACAAAACAAAAATGATTGAGCCTTAAGTTTAATATTGTTTACTCAACTAGATTTTGGAGTTACTTGGAATGTGTCCATCCATCCATCCTTCCTTCCTTCTTTTCTTTCTTTCTTTCTTTTAAATTTCTCCTTTCTGGATCAGGAGTGTCTAGGCTTGTCCTACCATGGCATTCTGTTTGTTTATTTATTATTTGTATGCATGTATAATATGCACGTATGTTCATGTGTGAATGTGGGCACATGCTTGCCATGGCAGGTATGGGGAGGTCAGAGGACAACCTTGAGTGTGGGTCCTTGTCTTCTGCTTTGTTTGAGGCAGAGTTTCTTGTTAACTGCTGTATAAGCCTTGCTAGCTGGCCTCGGACTTTTCTGGGAATCTCATGTCTCTGCCTCCCATTTGGCTGTAGGTGCACTAGAACTGCAGATGTGCAGTACCACATCTGGTGGGTTGTGAGGATCTGAACTTTGGTCTTCAGTCTTGAGTGGTATGCTCTTTATCTGCTGAGCCGTCTCCCAGCCCTACTGCCATATTTTGAAAGCTTGTAACTTGTATGATCTTAGAGGTTCATAATTTCATCTTTGTACCATGCCCTATGTAGCTTAGGTTTAGAACCCCTGGCTAGAGTAAGTAAGAAAACAGAGACACACATATACTGAATGTGGGATCAGGTGGGACTCTTTAATGCTAATACAATGTGGAAACTCAGCATGGATATTAAGTACAGCACAGAGGAAGACTAGCTAATTTTGTTAGGAGGTTTCTGTAAGTGAGCAGTCTAGGGCTGTAAACACTCAGGAGGAGAAAGCCACAGTTGCTGGTCTTCACTCACACTGATTGGATCATTCATTCACTTTCACACTTTAACCCTGGAGGAAAGTTTTACCACCATCAAAATAAAGTGATACAGAACGCGATAAGCCTCACTGGAGCCGATTGCCCATAACATTCCCAAAATAAAGTCTTAGAAATTTTTTTGGAGATCTCTTCTGTCCACTACTCTCATGTTATCATTATGAGGAAATACTTCGATCTGCCAGTACCTTGATCTGGGACTTCCCAGTCCTGAGAATTCTGAAAAATAAGGTTCTACTGTTTACAAGCTGGACATCCTTTGCTATTCTGTTAGAGTGCCTACATGAACAGGTATGAGACATGGAGAAGGTGAGTTTTCTGTTCTCTCTGAGAACCTCAAACTTGGATAACAACTGTGACAAAACACTCTGACAAAAAAGGCATTTATTTCCAATTATGGGTTGCAATCCATTATTGAGCAAAGCCAGGGCAGAAACTTCAAAAGGAACTTGAAGCAGGAACCATGGAGGAATGCTGCTTTCTGTTTTTCTCACTGATGGGCTTGTACTTAGCTAACTTTCTCTCGCTCTCTTTTTTAAAAAGAGTTTAAAATTTTAATTATGGTATGTTTGTGTGTGCGTCTACTGTGTGCACATGTAAGTGCAGTAACTGCAGAGGCCAGAAGAGGGCGTTAGATCTCCTGGAGCTGGAGGTACAGGCTGTGGTGAGCCACCCGATTAGTTGAGTAATCTTTAAATAATGAATGTTGGGTATGTCCCTTGAGTTATTTCATCCCAGACTGGCAAGAAACCTAAATGACATCGGGCCAGTCAGACCCGTGGTCCAACCTGGATCTCCTCACTTAATAGCTGGATGGCCTAAGCACACGTTCTTCATTCATAAAGCAGGGATGACAAAAATCCTTGGCATATACACAGTCATTTAAAGGTAGATATTATTATCCGGGAATACTGCAAAGCTGTTGAAACTTAGACAGGCAGAGCAGAACTCGAAAAGCCAGATTTTTTGGTATGGTATAAGCCTGTTACTGTGGGACACAAACTCTCTTTTGTATATTTTGGTGAGAGTATTTAAAAATGACTCAGAAAAGAACTTTGCAATTTATTGCATCAGAGAGAAAAAAAATGGGGCAGATAAAGTGAAGATCCTGATAGTTGCTTGAAGGAGGGGTATGGAAACAGGATAGAAGGAAAAAATCACTTGTTTAGGAGAGTAAGTTGGCTAGTGAGATGGTTCAGCTGGTAAAGATGCTTACTCACTATCCCCAAGTCTGGTAGCCTGAGCTTGATCCTTGGAGGCCATATAAGGAGAGAATGGGCTCTAAAAGCTGTCTTCTGATTATCACATGTGCACATGCTCACACACACACACACACACACACACACACACATACATACACACACATATATACACATGCACACATACACACATATACACACATGTATACACATATACATGAATACAAACATACACACATACACACATAATACACACATACACACTTATATATACACATATATACACATATACATGCACACATACATACATACATACACACACATACAAACACACACATACACACGTATACACATACACAGACCTACACACACTACATACTTACATAAATAAAGTAGAATAATTTTTTTAAATGGTTGACGTATAAAGAAATAGATTTTGGAAGATGTAGTGGTTAATACTGTCAGCTTGGTAGGATCTGAAGCCACCTAGGAGATGCTCCGGGGCATGCTTGTGGGGGATCATCTAGATGAGTTTAACTTAAGTGGGAGGCTCACCTTAACTGTGGGTGAAACCATTCTATGGAATGGAGTTCTAGATGAAATAGAAAGGAGAGATCAAGATGGCCTCTGGCTTTTGTCTCTCTGCTTCCTGACTGAGGTACCTTGTGGCCAGCTGTCTCCTCTGATCGCCTCCATACCTTCTCTTCCTCAATGGAATGTGCGCTCAGTGGCCTAAAACTTGAAATGTATCTAAGGTAGGCAGCATTTACTGCTATAAGGTCATGGTTTAGCGCTGGGCCAAGTTAGCTTTTGGCCCTTGTCAATGAGACGCTGGCGCAATAGTGGCAAAATCACTATGGGAGTAACCAACTACTATGTGATTGGATGTAAGGCTCCCTCCATGAGATGGAACTCATGCCCGATGCTGTGTGGGTGGCCAAGAATCTGACACTAGTGTTCTGTTAAAGGAAAGAGAAATAAAAAGACATGTAGTGACATTCTGCTGTACCTATAGATCAGTCTCACTCAGCATCAGAGAGGCTTCCTCCTGAAGGACATGGGGATGAATGCAGAAACCCACCACTGAACAAAGTGTAGCATGCGAGAGATTTGAAGCACTGGGTCCTAAGCAGGACGTCTTCATCAAAGTCCTCCATCATGGCTCAGGATGGATGATAAATACAACAGGATTGGTGCACATATGCATCCACAGAGGATGCAGCATGCATAAGCGTACACAGCATGCACAGGGCCTCCACATGTTTAAGCCACCTGAGATCCCAGTCCTGGGACGGGGTAGTGGACATGATCTTCCATCCCAACCAATGAACCATCTACCATTTACAAATGCTTACGAAGGAAAAAAAATAGTTTTCTCCAATGTAGTTTCACTGGATATATAAACCACACTTAAAGGCAGACGCCATGCACAGCAGCAGGTGGTCAGCACAAAATGGACTTGAAATTTTTGCCTCATATTGCTTTGTTTGGGCTTAAAGCAGTTTTTACTGGCCTTTTGTTTATTAAAAATATAGAGCCCCTGTCACTGGTTCATTTTAGCTTTGCAATTTGTTATAAGCAGCTTTATGGGTCGTTATTACTTGCTAAGCGGCTAGTGCTCATTTAATTTGAATCTGGCCATGGAAGGCTGGTATTGGGAAATGTGCAACCAGCAGTTAGGAGATTTACCATTATAGCATTTAAAATGGTAGTGTTTGAGATCTGCTCCTCTTGATAAAGATTTGAACTCCTTTTCTATCAAGGAGTTATTGGCCATGTGTCTCGCCATTTATCTCAAAGGAAACTGTTATTTTGACATTTTCATATCTCAAATGGTACCAAGGAAGTAGGCAGTTATAGAGGGGTCTTCTACTCCCTTTTTTCTTGCCAAGCATTCATGATCAAACTCCCACACTATCAGAAATCTGAGTCCCTTAGGGCCTCTCACTCGGTATCTGACCCTGATGACACCCAGGCTGAGGATCTGGGGGAACATTCTCTCTAGCTGTTTCCTGTAATTCTTGCTTCTGGGGTTATTTGAGTCAGCCACTTTGCTGTGTCTGGGAGAGCACACATTCTGGTCAGGCCTGGGGAATCTTGGTGGAAGAGCAGAGGTAAGCATATGATCTAACAAGCAGAGTCCAGGCATCACTCCCTGGGCTGGCTGGTGTTGCAGCACGGAGCTTGGAGTTGGAACTTTTAGCTTCTGCCGGGATGGGAGAACAAATCTGACTGTGTCCAGAGCTGTGGTAGAGCCACCTTTCTCCATGCATCTGGATACTACTTCCAGGAAATATTTTCTCAATTTCCTGCCCTCCACGGTCTTTCTCATTGTTTACCAGTTTTTATCCCAGCATTACAAACACCTGATTCCCAACCCCTCAAAGGCTATCGTGTGTGGTGATATATTGTGTAGGCTCTAAACAAATAAAACTTGTCTGAAGATTGGAGGACAGAGCCAGTCACTGAGTTGGCCATAGAGGTCCGGGAGTGGTGACACACACCTTTAATCTTAGCACTTCAGAGGCAGAGATCCCCCAAGTCCAGCCCGGGGGATTAATCCAGTCCAAAAAGGAAACAGAGCTAGGCAGTGATGACACATACCTTTAATCTCAACACTTGATCTCATATCTCTACTCCCAGCACTTGGGATCACTCACCTTTAATCCTAACACTAAGAAGGTTGAGACAGGAAGTGATGTGTCTGGGAAGAGAAAGGAATATAAGGCAGGAGGAGCAGGGGTTTAGTGCTGCACTTTGCTTTGCTATTCCCCCTTCCTTCCCTTTCCGCTGAGGACTCAGACATTCAGCCCAAGAGTTCCTGGAGACAAGATCTACACCTTTCTGCCTGAGGGTTTAGTAGTGATGAGGACTGACGGTAGCCTGTTCCTCCGTCTCCCTGATCTTTTAGCATTTACTCCAATATCTGGCTCTGTGTTTTTATTATAAGACCAATTAGGACTTGTGCAACAATTATGATCTTTTGGCTATGATGCCTAGGAAAAGTCTTCATGTACGGGTCTCAGTTCACATTGACAGTGCAGTCTGGCTTGGAGACAGCTTAGCTGTTGTGTTTACTGACACTCTTGCTGCACTCACCACACATGGACCTGTTCCCTTTACTGCCATTTTTCTGAAGCTATGCTTGAGACAACACAGGAGTCAAAGCCAAGAACCTTCTCTTCTGGTGCCCTGGGGTTTTCTTCACATAAATTTATACGAGTAATTAATTCTACATACCAGAGAGTGTCTCCCCATGGGAGATACTCTGGTGATATTGTGTGTGGAGGGAGGGGGAATAAGTAATTATTTTGGCCTCAAGAAGAAACTGATTTTTGGCATTTAAGGGAGCCTTTGGCTGGTGAGATGGCTTGGCAGGTGATGGCAGTTGCAGCTGAGCACGATGACTTGAGTTTGATCCTTGCGATCCCATTAGTAGATGGTGAGAACAGATTCCTGTAAGTTGTCTTCTAATAATGATATGTCTCCCTCACCCCAGAAAACAATGAAAATATCTATAGAGGAGATATAGTCATATGTTCCGAAATAGTAAGAATAAAATCCTGTGGTCCCTTATTAGAATTAATATTGGTGGGTATGGAAACATGTTCACATAGGTCTATATTTAACAACTTGTTTGTGGAAAAGACAGAGACGTGAGAATCAAGCCATTAAATGGCACGGATGATCTCTTTGGCACATATTTTGGTCTCCAAATTCCATTTCCCTTGGAATGGAATTAGAGAGAATCTGGAAGAAATGGCAGGCTCCAGGTTGAGGGCAAGGAATAGACAAGTTGAATGTGGAATGCCATATTTTATTCTGTGTATTAGTTGCTCTTCCTGTTGCTTTGACAAAATGCCTGAGAAAGGTAATGGAAGGAGGAAGTTCATTTTGTTTCACATCATGGCATGAGGCACAGCAGCAGGAGTGTGGGGCAGCAGCTGGTCACCCCGCATTCAAAGTCAGGGAGCAGAGGGAGATGCATGCTGGGGCTCAGCTTTCTTCTACCCACAGTTGGGTGAGTCTTCCCATCTTGATTAACCTAACCCAATCTAGAAACTCCTTCAAACATGGCCAGAGGCATGTCTCCTAGGTGACTCTAGACCCTGTCAAGTTGACAGTCAGGGTTAACCATTACATTAGATGTCAAGGATGTGAGCAAAGAATATGAGGCATTGTAAAGGAACTCATAAATTAACTTGAAAAAACTCCCTTTGGACAAAGGTAGAATGAGTTGATCATCGACAAGAATAGTTATTGCATTAGTTTAAAAACAGAATTATATTTAAATTCACTGGCCTGAAAAGTTTCTTGAAGAAAAATCCTGAATAATCCTTTTTCAAGTGGAGGGAGTGAGTCAAACACTCACCTTCCTCTTCTTTCATGTTCTGAGTACTCAGGGGGAAGAGTCTCTGTACAGGTTTTCTAGCTCATATACAAAAGCAGAAAAATAGAATTGGAGTATTTGCCTTTGTGACTTCTAATAGATTAATGAATGCAGCTATCACCACTAGATGGTAATATTATATACACAGAGCCAACCAGACATATCACCACTGGCAACATGGCTTTATTTTTGAGACAAGGCCTTGCTAAGGAGTCCCCATCCCCAGTCTGGTCCTGGCTATAAAATCTAGCTAGCCTGAAAATTCTTAGAAACCCTCTAGCCTCAGGCTCCCTCCCAAGTGCTAGAATTATGGGAGCCCTCATGTTTGGCTTAAAGCGTTTTTGACTTAAAAAGATAGATACATAAACACAGATCAGGTCAAACGTAGATCTAGCTGCTAAAGTAAGTGGATAAAAGACCATGCTAAATGATAATATGACAATATGGCCCACAGAATCCAGACTGGACATGCTACAGGTCAAGCTGGTTTCCTCAGCAAGCATCATACAGGACTAAAAAGATGGAGGAAGGCTTACACATAAATGGATTCTGACTGGGAACTTGGTTCAAGTTTAGAAACTATTTATTAGATAGCTGGATATTGAACAACAGTAAGGGATTATTGCTCATTTTTAGGTGTCATTATAATGTTTTCTTTAAAAACAATCCTTTTAAGGAACTGGAGAGATGGTTTGGTAGTTAAGAGCATGTACCGCTTTTGCAGAGGACCCTTGTTAGGTTGATCACAACGGTCTGTAACTCTGTCTACAGAGAATATGACACCCCTTTTCTGGTCTCTGCCAGCATCTGTACACAAGCGCATGTGTGTATGCACACACAGGCCTACAATGCACATATGTGCACACACAACTAAAAATGAAATAGGTATTTGAAAATGAAGCTTTTTAAAATATATGAATGGAAGAGTATGTAGAGAACTGCTTCTTCATACTTAGAGGGGTAGAGAGAAGGAAGCAAGACTGCCCAGGAGCTGATAATCATAGAAACAGAGTGACAGGTACTTGAAAGTTAATTATATCACTCATCCTAGTTTTAAATATACATCTGAAAATGTCCACAATAAAAGGTAAATAGAAAAAAGCTTACATTAACTGAACATCTGTTCCCTTTTCTAAGCACTTGGAATTCAACTTACCCTTGGAAGGGGTCTAGAATATACAATGTAGCAGAGAGATGATTTTGAGTTGAAAGCTGTGGGAAGCCAGTTGGATCCAAGATGTTTTTAGAGGCCTCAATGAAAGGACAAAAGTTCTGTGTCCTTGTCCAGCAAACAGACTTGTCAAGGACTGTCCGACACTGGAACCAGTGCCTTGTAGGAGTCAAGGTTGCGGTTTCTGAGGATTTGACTCTTCTCCTTAGGCTGTGGATATCACACCTCAGGCATCTGTCTGTCTGAGGTGTCTTGTGTTCTTGCCAACATTGTCTGTCTTAGCTGTCTGCTCACCTTGGCCATTTCCCCCCTGCAAATAGTATAGATGGTGCTGTACTTAATACACTTGCTTGGCATAGGTTATCAGCCCATGCACGACCTTCTGGTCTCAGATGTTGCTTTTCTTTTCTCATCCCCAGTCTCCTGGGCAATACCTTGTTATTGAGAACCCTTACCGCTGCTGTTTTGGGTCAGAAGGCATTTGTCAACAAGCACCAGAAGAAGCTTTATCTGAACTCTTCTTATCGACCTAAGCAGAGCCTTGAGAGGGAAGTTAATTGACATGAATCCCATTTTATGGGAGCTTCTTACAGCAGTATATTAGTTGTTCTTCTAGGTGCTTTTCTCTTCGAGGCATCAAAGCTCCTGACAAAAAGTGAGGAATGTTTCTCTTGGCTCCGTGTCTGTCATGGCAGGGAAGGCCTGGTGTGGGGCAGGTGGTCACACTGCTTCACAGACAGGAGCAGAAAATGGACAGAAGTGGGCCCAGGTTATCAAATTCAAAGGCCCGCCTCCAGACACCGATCACTTCCTCTAGCAAGTCTCCACTTCCGGATGGTTTTAAAGCTTTCCGGAAGCAGCATTACTAGCTAGGGTGCACGTGCTCAGACACATGACTCTATGGAGGCCATTGAAGAGGGTGGTTTTGGAACTGAGAGGCAGATGCCAGGAAGTGATGAGATGTAAGATTTTCCCTTCCTTCGTCCCCTACATATTTTTCTCAGTTATTCTCGCCATTTGTTTCTTGAAATCCAATTCCATTCCTTCTTGTTAGACAGCACATAAACCTCAAATTTTAGGTGTTTCTTTTAGAGGCCCCCTTTTTTGTAAACAACAACATAGCATGCAAATAAAAACCATTAGGAAAAGAAGATAATACTGGGAATTTATTTATATACATCTGAGCTAAAATCTCATGTCTTGTTTACAGCAAGAGGATAACATTCAAGCATGTGATTGTATTTGTTTTAATGTTTTAGTTCCCAAAGTGCTTTTCCACATTCATCTTCTCTTTTGATCTTTTTGAGTCAAAGATAGATGGAAGAAAGAGTGTGTTATTTCTATTTGATCATGAAGAAACAGAGGTTTAAAAATAAATCTTCAAATCAACCCAAAACAAAAGCAGAAACAGAAGTTTAAGAAGGTTGTATGATTCATCTAGTACCGTGAATGAGATATGACCCAAGGCTGGAGCTTAGAGTCTGAGTCAGGGAGTCTTTTTCTGTAGCCTCAGGCCAACCTGTGAGTTGGGCTTGATAAAGAACGGATACAGAGGTGTTACCTCTCTTGGTGATGTTTTAACCATCATGGAAAGTCCGTGCTCATGGAACCTTGTTTCTAAGACAACAGGATTCAATGCAAACTCCAGAGGAGGCAGATTCGATGTCATTTCCATCCTTTTGAAGAATTGTACATTTTGATGAGCAAAGTGCTAGAAGCCAGATAGTTCCTAAGAATCCTACTGGAGCAAGAAGGGCAAAGGAACGAGACACATACATGTATATAGACGTGGAGTGGCACTTCTGGTGTCTGTCCACAGAAATAATAATCCAAGAAAATCAGAGCTCAGTGCCCTATGGAATAGACCAAGAGCGAATAAAGAATGAGAAATGATAAATGAGAGATGGGGGAAGAAAATAAGAGACGGGCAAGGGGCTGGAGAGATGACTCAGTGGTTAAGAGTACTGACTGCTCTTCCAGAGGACCTGAGTTCAATTCCCAGGAACCACATGGCATCTCACAGCTGTCTGTGACCCGACACCCTTGGCAAAACATCATTACACATAAGATAAAAATAAAATTTTAAAAAAGACTAAAGAGGCTGGCAAGAGGGAGGCATAGTCCTTGTCTCAGAGTCCTTTCCTTGAAACCCAGAATAAATATGGGATGGTGCAGTCTGAATGACCCTTCTCCATGGTCAAGTGGTCCAGAGTATTGCCTTTGTTTCCGTTTGCTTTTCTTGAGGTATTCACTGTGGCTCCAATTTCCAACCTCTATGGAGATTAAGAGATTTTGAGCAGAGCAGAGATTGAATGCATTCTTTAGACTGGCTGCATACCAAGTTTCATTTCAGTTTTGTTGAAATATTATTAAGGAATATCTATCTTATTGTGAGATGGACAATTGGAAGTTCTTTTAGATTTCTTGCAGTCGGATACTTAATTTATACAACATTTATTGACTGAGTTTTCTATAGGATGCTCTCCTAAGAACTGGGGATTCAGATCTGAGTAAGGAGCAACGTTTAACGTACTCCATTGTCTGGTCTTCATAGCTTAATAATGGGAACATCTCAATCCTGTTGTGAGCTATAAAGTGATTGGCCAACATATGGCTGTGGCTTCTCAGGCCTATCCATTTAGTCATGCAGTCAGCAAATACTGCGCTACCATTTCCAAAGTGAACAAAAACAACATATGTGGTAGAGAGTATGTGAGATATAAAAAAGAATTCTATAAGTGAAGAAGAAAGAGAAAAAGCCAGCAGACAAATGGGCCAATAACACAAATATGAAATTCACCAAAAAGGAAAACAAACATCTGGAGAAAATTTGTAAGTTTCACGCCCTCATGAAAATAGTGAGGAAGTGAAACCTCAGCATCTCAAGATACTACTTTATTTTTACAGTGTGTGGCAAAAATTAAAAGTCTGCTGGGTGTTACTTTGTGGAAAGGAGGCTTCTTGTCTGTGCGTCTAATGATAATGGGAAAATAATCCCTGACTTTGGGGGTATAATTTGAAACTAGATAGAGATATGACTTCTTCCTACCCAGCACTTCAACTTTAGGCGTCTGTGGTGAAGAGAATGGTCACTGCATTGGATGATGCAAAGCAGTTGGCTGTCCGTTTGATTTTTATTATTTTTAACATCTATTTATTTATTATGTATACAGTGTTCTGTCTGCACTCCAGAAGAGGGCAGCAGATCTCATTATAAGATGGCTGTGAACCACCATGTGGTTGCTGGGAATCGAACTCAGGACCTCTGGAAGAGCAGCCAGTGCTCTTAATCTCTGAGCCCTCTCCAGCCCCTTATTTTATTTTTTAATGATTTATTTTTATTTTATGTGCATTGGTGTTTTACCTGTATGTATGTCTCTGTGTGGGTGTCAGATCACCTGGAACTGTGGTTGCAGACACTTGTGAGCTGCCATGTGGGTGCTGGGAATTAAACCCAGGTCCTCTGGAAGATTGGCCAGTGCTTTTGTCTGCTGAACCATCTCTCCAGCTCCTGACTGTCCTTTTTATGAAGAACAACTGAAAAAAGTCAAAATAATTGCTATCTGATACTAGATAGGAAGTGATATATTTATATGGTAAAATATTGTAAATATTCAGTGGGAAAAAATAGCATTAACCTCACCAACATGGATTAATCTAAAAATATAAAATGGGAAGGTGGCTCATGACCATTCGTAGCTCCAGTGCTAGCAGACCCAAATGCCCTCTTCTGGTCTCCATGGGGACTGTACACACACACACACACACACACACACACACACACACACACACACACACACACAGAGAGAGAGAGAGAGAGGCAAAGCATCTATATGCTCAAAATAAAAATGATACAGTCTCAAAAAAGAGAAAGTTAGAGGGAAACAATAGATTGTACATAATTCCTGCCTTTGAGTAATTTATTGACGAATCATGAATTTAATTTATTGACTAATCTTGAATTTGTGTATAGGCAAATTTGGGATGAGAACTCAAGAGTCCAGTTTCCCAGACCAATGATCTATCTCTTGGGCAGATAAATTTGACTGCTGTGAAGGGTTCATCCTTCCTGACTTGCTTCCTGCAGAGAGGCAACTTTTCCAATTGGCATAAAGGTTAAAATTTTTTCTTTCTTTTTTTGGGATTGGGATTATAAATTTTTTTAATGAAAAGTGAGTAGATGATAAGAATACTTATAATTTATACCTAAAATAAACAAAACAGCATTATGTTGAACATCCTCATAAACTGCCTAGCTGGAGGGATAAAAGGCACATATATTTCCAAGAGAACCTGAAGAGGTGGGGAACTCTTTCCCAGTCTACATCCACAACATCCCCACAATTTCTCAGCAGCCAAACAAATGGCTCTTTTTGGGAGATTGGAATCCTCCTCTCTTGGTGCTAAGTGACTGAAGTGACTGAACAGTGATTTATCTGTGCTGGTTCTAGAGGGCCAGAAGCCACATAAAGGTCTCAGAGTTGTGGCTAGATGTAAATAGAGTGTCTGAGTATATTTAGTAAGTGATAATGCAAACGGAAGGAAATATACAGCAAGGAGGAACCAAAAGGCACATTTGCTGTCTGGGAAGTAATTAAACATTTATAGTTCGGGCATAGCTGGTTCAGCCAAACAAAAATCAATGTTCTTATGAAACTCGGTGGGGGAATGAAAGGGAATTTACCCATCTTAGTAACTCACTTAAAAAAGAAAACCTCTTTAAAAATGTTATTTTATGTGCATGGGTGTTTTGTCAGTATGTATGTTTGTGTACTGTGTGTATGTCTGGTACTGGAGCCCACAGAGGCCATAAGAGGGCATCAGTGTGTTGATATATTGTATATTTAATAAAAATAGTCTGGAATATCAGAGGACAAAGGCAGACACAGAGCCAAATCCTGAAGATGAGAGAGTAGTGCCCAGGTCTTTAATCCCAGCACTCAGAGGCTGAGATCCGTCTGGATCTCTCTGAGTTCAAGGCCAAACAGAGCCAGGCAGTAGAGACACTCCCCCTTAAACCTAGTACTAGGAAAGTTGATCCAGGAATTGAGATAGAAGAAAGATTAAAAGAGGAGAAGTCAGAAAGAAGTTCCCTCCTTTTGCCTGCGCACCCTGCACAGTCTGAGGGCTCGTGGAGACAGGACTTACCCTGTTCAGCCGAAGGGTTGGCTGGGTGAGAACTGGCTGTAGTTTGTTCTCCGCCTCCCTGATATTTCAGCTTCTCCCCAATATCTGGGCCCATTTTTTTCTTCTTTTTTAAAAAATAATACTAAGTATAATTATTTGGATAATTTTGGATAAGAGACTGGAAGTAAGAAGGCAGTGAGTTCTCAGAAGTTCCTAGCAACTATCTTGAGGCTCCTAGAAGTCACTGTTCTTCAAATCCCCAATTCTGTCTTCAAGAACAATGCTGGAAGTCCTAAGTTCTTTACCCTACCATATCAGTTAGGGTTGGCAGACAGAACACAGGATGTAGCATTTGGGACATACTTACAATAAAAATATCATTTGCTGTTTATTTGTGGCTTAAATATAACTGGATATATTTTTATTTTCTAAATCGGGTAACCCAGTGTTATTGAACTATGATGCTTTTGTGCCTTTTAAAATTCTTTTAGCCAAAAATCTGCACCTGCGCATATCCTGCGTACTGTAGAAGGCCCTGCATTAGCTGACAATCTACCTGCTCCATGACATAGAATGAATTCTACACTGAGAAGGAAGGTATTATCCCCCTTCTCACTACTCTATGACTTCTTTCCCTCTGCCCAGGACCATCCAGCATTGTAGAACATTTCTGTTGTCTGCTTGCCAAGAAGACCTTTCTTTCAACAACTTCAACGCAGGAGAGATACTGGTATGAAACCTGTAGGTTTTAGCGAACAGACACACTGAGGCCCAAGAAAGAATTATGATGTCTTTCTGGGCCTCGCAGTGTCTGGAAGGGCATCACAGCCTCACACAAACGTGGGCTTCAAAAGATGATGATGGCATCTCTACTGTTCCCTTGGGCTATTTTCTTACTTTACTCTACTTGGTCTTAGAGTAAAGGTAGATGGAAAGTCTCTTCCAATTTGTGTGTTCCAAATGTAGACAAAGGTCTCTATGACATTCACTGGAGATGCAGACTGTAGGGTGTAGTAGGAGGTTTCTGGCCCAGACTTTTGGGCCTAACCTCAAGGTCTAGGCCCCGCAGTCCCGCAGTCCCACAGGGACACACAGATGCTTTCAATAGTTTTTAGACTGATCGACCTAAGGCCCAGGCATATCACTTGCTAGCTCTCTACCCTTCATCTAACCCATGACTCATCATGGGGCTCGGTACCTTTTTTTACAGCAGCATGGTTGTCCTCTGCTTCTTCCAGCGTTCTGCTCTGTGCTTCCTGTTCTCAGAGTTTTTAGTCTGGTAGCCCCGCCCACACTTCCTGCCTGCCTTTGGCCCATCAGCGCTTTTTATTAAACCAGTGGGTGGGACAATTATTTACCATAAAACGACACAATACTCCTACAGTAGGAACTGGTTGGTATATTGCCATTGATTGGCCAGGCTTTGATCACTTTCTGAGGAGCCCCAGCAGAGGATACTTGTGGCCAGAGGTGACTGTCTTACATGTCTTCTTGTTGTGAACATATGTTTCCTTTTGGGGTACACCCATGAAGCATGATACACTAGAAGGGATGCCTGGCCCTTACACTGAGGTACTGGGGTGTCATCGAAAAAGGTGATTCAGGAAAAAATAATGATTTACTCTCAAGGACCTACATTGTTTTGGAAACATTAGCAGTCTATTTGCTTGGTTGTTGTTGCTGTTAGCATGCATGTATGTGTGTATGCTACTGCTCCAAAGATAACAATGTACCTCTTGTTATAGTCTGCCTTGGTTAATTTTCCACACAGTATAAAAGTAAAAACTTCATGGTAGCAAGCTTTCATTGACCTCCCTCAAATTCATTGTGCTACTAGGTTATATTTTCTAAATATGTCACAATCACTGGCACATATTGTTATTCTCATATTAAAATAGCTTTTGTGGGATATAAAGTCACATGCCATACATTTCACCTATTTAAAGAGTACAACTAAACAGTTTTTATTTGAACATATTCCATGATTAATTTGTAAAAATTGTGGATAGATGTGTGTGTAATAACATCTGCTATTTTAATTATTTTGTATACATTTAATAGCATTAATTATGGTTACAGTGTGGCATGGCTGTCATTACTGTCTAGTTCTATTTAATCATTTTAAACAGAAATTCTATAGTTACTAAGTAACAGCTCCCTATTCTTGTGTTCCCCTAGGCTCTGGCATCTTCTGATACATTTTCTATCTTGGTGAATCTGCTTGTGGTAGTTACTGTACATAAAAGGAAGAAATACAATATTTGTCATTTTGTGTCTGACTTACTCTCCTGGGAATGATGTTTTCCGGGTTCTATGCTGTAGCACATATGAGGACTTCATTCCTTAGTGAAGCTGAATAATATTCCATTGGCATTTGTTTATCCATTCTTCTACCAGTAGGCCAGTTTTTTTTTTAAGCTTAAGATTTACTTTATTTTTAAGTGTGTATGTGTTGATGGTGTATGTTTACGTACCCTTGGAGTCTAGAAGAGGGTGTTGTTAGATCTCCTGGAGTTACCGGAAGCTGAGAGCCAGTCAATTCGGCAGCTGAGACCTGAAGTCAGATTCTTTGGAAGAACAGTTTGTGCTCTTAACCACCTAGCCACCCTTCCAGTGGTTAGGTGTCCACTTTAGTTTTTGAGACAAGGTTTGTCCTTGAACCTGAAGCTTACTGATTTGGCTAGACTGTCTGGCCAGCAAGCTCCTACGATCTGGCTGCCTCTGCTTTCCCAGCACTGGGATTTGAGATGATGTATAACCATTATACCTGACTTTTTATATGGGTTGCTGGGGATTCAAACTCAGGTCCTCATGCTTGTGTGGCAGGCACTTTGCTTACTGAACCATGGCACTAGCCCCTATGATTTCATATTTTTTTTGTTTAAGAATTTTTTATTCATTTTACATACCAACCACAGATTCTCCCTCTCATCCCTCCTCCCATTCCCCTCATGGTTTCCTATTTTTAAGATGTTGCTAGCCTCTCCAAACCAAAGTAAGACAATAGAAGGAAAAGAACATGGCAGAAATGTGATGTGTCCCACAGAGCCTAAAATGTTTTTGCTATCTGGATTTTTATAAGAAAGATGGTTGATCTTGACAAAACCTGGAGGTCCAGAGAGGCCTCTGTCATGGTAAAACTGTGACTCAAAATGCTTATTTCTCTCTTGGCTTTGTATTTAAAGGAAGTGAGGTGGAGATCACAGCCTGCTTTAATTTGTGAGAGCCTTCTCTTGTACTGAGATGCAGATGACCATTGTGTGCATGATGACAGAGCATAGATTTCCTCTGTCCAAGTGGGCCTTTGAGCATGGACTGCCTACCCTGGGACTGGAAGACATGTGGTGTGTGGAGCCACCTCTGCTAAGGCAGAGGGCTGGGACCAATATAGTCAAAAAGCAGAGCCTCTCTTTCCTTCCTCCGCCATTTGTCCACTGGATAAGACCTGCCATTTTCCTGCAGGGTGATCCTTTGAATCCTGCTCCAGCCTTTGAGATGCCCCTTCCACATGGCGGCATGTTTTATGTTAGGTATTGGTCATGAGCACCGCCATTCATTATCTGTGCGGCTTTCAGACTGTCTGTCAGCCTTCCTATGGCAATAAATAAGTGCCTGTGGATCTCTGGAGATCGAAAGTCTTCTCCTTTTGTGTAATGGCCTGGTGAAAGGGGCCTGAAATATAGCTCTCTCCCGACATTCCTTTATCATCCTGCTGTTCCATATTTAAGTTCTATTATCCGGAAGTCATTCTTCTCAGCAATAATTTGAAAGAAAGTTGCTTACAAAGGCATCAAGCAGAGGGTACAACTTGGATAGAATCAAAATGGGAGAGAGATTGAATTCTAGGTTAAATCACCAGTCTGTCCCTTGAAACTGAGGTGTGTAGATAAGAATGCAAACAGAAAACAGCGTAAACACACGGGGTGTACAGTGGGTAATGGATATTGAGAGATGATCTTGCTATGCATGCTAAACAGAAATTTTTATGAGTTTAAATTTAATTAGCATCTGGAAATTAACAAGGCTAGAAAGAAGGGCAATGTGTTTTTAAGTGATGGCGATGGATAGGTACTGTTTGGAGCATATAGATAAATGAAGACTTAATTTGTAATGCGTAATGAGCCAGGTGCCTATAAAACAATTTGTTTTTCAAGTTGTGATCACAGAACACAACAATAGAACTATCCAAGGTCAGACAATTACTGTTATGATTGCTCTTCTTTGGTTAAATGCTAAAATCAGCTTTGCAAAGTGGGTATTGATTTATATCGCTCAAATTGGATAATGGAATATTTTACTGATACCCTGTTTCCTTAAATGGGGAGGCATGACAATGTTTTGGGTCTTACATCTTTTGGACATTGACCTTGAGTGTATAGGTCAATAGGTTCCTGGGAGAAAAGAAAATGGGCTTCTTTTGTGCCCTCCTCTCTCTTTCTATGTTCTGTCTTGACAGGGCTTTCATATACATTCCAGACTGACTTTCAACCCACAGAGCCTCCATCCATAGTCTCCCGAGCCTGGGGATTATGGCACACACTGCCATGCTTGAATGTATCTTCTCTTCTGGCATATTTTCTTATTTATAGCATTTGGGTTTTGATGAAGGGTCTGTTAAGTGAACTTGAGCCAGAGAGTAATGGAAAAGGTCTAATTTGTTTTGAAAGCATATTAATTGCCGTTATTACCGTACAGATCATTCTAAGCCATAAATTGAACCTACCCCATGCATCTCAAATATTGAAGATTGGAGGTTGGTTTCAGGGTCTGCAGCAGGTAAACCATGCATATGTAAAACTGGGGGCTGTTGGATCAGCGGAGTTCTGGTTCTCAGGTCATCTAACCTTGTGTTAGATGCTGTGTGTGTGTGTGTGTGTGTGTGTGTGTGTGTGTGTGTGTGAGAGAGAGAGAGAGAGAGAGAGAGAGAGAGAGAGAGAGAGAGAGAGAGAGAGAGAGAGAGAGAGAACTGAGTATATCCTTCTATCCTCTTCCTAGTCTGAAGAAGGTGAGAGGGCAAAGCTTTTTTTTTCAATTAATTGGTAGTTAAGCAGTCAGGAGTTATACAGTGCACCCATGTAGATAATAGCTCATGGGGAAGGGGGCACATTTAATGGCACGAGTCTATGGAGTGGAACTGGTTTTAAGCATCAATCTTGGAACTAACTCTTTTTCTCTTGGCCCCACATGCGCAGTGAGGGCTGAGACAAGAGTTGCCTTGGGGAGAAGAGAATGACAGGAATGCAGTGTTGTTCCTTATTTTGGGAATGGATTTCTGTCCATCATTTTCTTCTTCTTACATATTCCCAAAGCGCTGCACTTTTGTGTGGGCTTCAGAGACCGTTTTGACTGAGCACACTCTCCACGGACATTAATAGCTGCTATAGCTCTGGGGCTGTGCAATGGGTGGGTGAAGGTCAGGTAGGGCAGCCATTTCTAAACTCAGCTCTGTAACTACTCCCTCCCAAAAGCTTCAGATTTGGGGCTCCACTTCTGGAAGCTGTGATTTTACTCATTCTAAAGTTCCAGGAACTTAGGTTGTCTTTGAAACAGTCAGTAAGCACTAATAGGCCTGGGAACCTCTGAGCGGCACCTCCTCCAGCTCTAAGAAGGAACAATTTAAACCTCCCCTGTGTAGAGAGACTGGAAAAACCCCAGAGGCCACATAAAGTTATGGATGTTGACACTGGAACCACATTGCCACCTTTGACCTATGTTGTCTTTTTAGAGCATTCTAAAGGCACGAACTCTAAGCCCCTTTCTGCTTCCCGTACCAGATAACTTTTTATTTGAGCCAGGTGTGAGGAATGGAAGCCCCTAGGGTTTCTAAGTCCTGGGCCAGGTCTGGTGATAAGCATGCCTTAGAGGGTTCCCAAGTGATCACATAAGGCTTCTTGTAGCTTCATACGCTAGGTCCTGACAGGCTCTGGAAGTCCAGGCAGCTTTCCCAGCATCATGAGGTGCTGAGCTCAGACAGCAAAGGATCCATACTGGGAAGGGGATGGGCTGAAGGTGGTGGGCTAGATACAGATACTAGAAAAAAAATATACTGAATAGCCCTGCTTTTATCACTGTGTCTAAACTAAGCTTCATAGTGAAGATTTAGGGACTAGTGTCTAATGTAGGGATTCCTTTGAGTTCTTGGGGTTTTGAAATGCAGTTTCTGGAGGCTGAGGGCACACAGGCAGGTAAGCTGGGAGGGCCATCAGCTGCCTCCTGGTGAGCAATTGGAATAAGACCTGGAAGATTTCCGTGGTGCACTCATGTGCCGTGCTGTGTGTGTGTATGTGTGTGTGTGAAGCTGAGGTGGGGAAGCAGTCCAATCTTTTGTTTCTGGATAATTTAAACAGGGCCATAAAGAGGGCTTCATGTCTGCAACAATGCCTTTTATGAACAATAGTTTCCATTTATTTAGTAATGACCTTGGCACTCTTGTGAGAACAGCACATTTCTCAATCTGTCCTGGCTCTGCTGAGGAGCGGTCACACTTCCTGTCCCTTTAATCTCTTCTTCCATCTGGGCAGCTCGGAACAACTCTGCGGAAGACACCTGTTTTCTCGGCCTGTTATTTCAGGCCTCTGCTGCTCCTGACCGGTTTTAAGGAGCAAGGGGGATTGAGGGAGAAGGCTCTGTCTTGAGAGACAGAAATACTGATGTGTCTTAGAAAGACCCAGGTACCTCAGAGCCTGATTCTGAATTTTCAAGTGAGGCTGGACATTGATTATGTGCTTTTATTCTTAGGAAAAGTGACATGAGTTCATTCCATAAAAACAAAATTCATGGAAAACGAGAAAGGGATATTTTTAAACAGTTAAAGTTAGAACAAAGGGGACACACCAAGTTGGGAGAAAAAATTTACTTCAGAAGAATTCTATGTGTCTCTAAGAGTCTAACACTTATTTCAGAGGATTGCCGTGGTTGGGCTCCTCAGTGGATTTCTTGGTATTTTGGTAGGGACAGTGAGGCTAAGATAAACAAAGGAACAGCCATGCTTTAACTGAGCATATCCCGTGATCATGGAATGTGAACTCTGCCCACCATGGGTTGTGAGGACAGGAAAATTTTGTGCTGGTTTTCTGGCTTTTTCTCCACCATTGTGTGACAGTTTGGCCGAGATTACAGATGTAACAGTCTTATGCAATCTTCAGGAGGGGATTCCAGGCTGCATCAGCCTTTCTTGCTGCACAATTCATGTCCTAGCATTGGCAACTTGTCACAAAGTCAAATGACCAATACCTCCCATTTTATAGCCAAAAGAAGTTGATGGACACTGATAACTTTCATGCATTCAGAACCCACCACACTGTGTCATTGCAGAAACCGCCGTGGGATGGGTCTCTTGGACAGCAGAAAGATGGTACAGGAGACATTAGTGCAAACAGCATCTTGTGTACATGAAGATTTACATGAAGAAGAGTTAAGAGATGTTCAAGTAAAATTAAAATGAAAGGCTCTTAAAATAGTAATAACAAAACAAGCTAGGCACGGTAGCATACTCCTAGAAGCTAAATATCTCTCCCAAAGTCTTATTTGTGGGTAACTAAGTTCTACAGGGAAAGACCTTGCCTTAAAGGGGTAGATGAAGAGGGATGGAAGGGTACACCTGACACTCTCTTCTGGTATCCACTTGCGTGCACAGGTGTATACATATGCACAGTATGGTGGTTTGAATAAAAACGGCCTCCATAGGCTCATATGTTTGAAAGCTTAGTCATCAGAGAGCATAACTATTTAAAAGCATTAGGAGATATGGCTTTATTGGAGGAAGTGCATCACTGTCAGGGTGGGCTTTAAGGTCTCCTCTGCTCAAGTCACACCTAGTGTCTCAGCTTACTTCCTGTTGCCTACAGATCAAGATATAGAATTCTCAGCTTCTTCTCCAGCACCATGTCTTCCAGAATGCTGCCAAGTACCATGACGATAATGGACTGTACCCCTGAACTGTAAGTCACTCCAATTAAATGTTTTCCTTTATAAGAGTTAACATGGTCATGGTGTCTTTTCACAGCAATGGGACACTGATTAAGATACTCACATATTCACACACATAAATAGGTAATACATCTAAAAAGCTGATTGTTATCTTAACCAAGAAGAGTAGAACCTCATAAGTACTTAGTCATTCACAAATAAGACTTTTGGGGAGTACCATGTTCTTTACAGATATCCTTATGTATATAATGATGATTAATCACAGTGGTAAGCAATTTTCCAGAATCTTTAAATAGTATCAGTAAGAAAATATTCTAAGGGTGGGGTTATCTGTTGTCTACTCACATGGATATGTCCTACTGCTTGTTGATGGCGTCTTATCAATCAGAGTCACAGTTTTGTCTGCACCTTAAGAATTTGAGAACCAAGCATCAATGGCTAAATATTTACTCAGTTTTTGTCAATCAAGGCTTCAAAGATTAATCAAGCATCACCTAAAATGGTACCTCTTTTTGATGTCTAGAGACCCTGTAGATCCTCACAAGATAGTTTCATTCTTGAAGGTGTCACTTACCACATGCTATCACAATGATCTGACTCTAGGAGTCAGGAGATGGTGACTTTCCCTTTGGAAGTCCCTAAAGACAGAGTTCAGTAAACAACGAGCAACCATAAAAGGTGGTTGTGTCTGTCAGAGAACAGAAAAAGTGGGAAGGGAAAGGTCCAGATGAATCAGAACATGGAGGAGAAATCAGAGTTTTTAGATAGACAAGATGTTCATTACCTCCACCTATTTAGATCACTGAATTTGGCTGCCTGTTGGCGTTGTCTATGCTTTGGGCCCTGCTAGTCCTCCTTTGGGACTATGCTTTATTACCATTGGTTAATAAAGAAGCTGTTTTGGCCTATGGCAGCTTAGAGGCAGGTAGAAAATCTAAGCAGAGATAAAGATGAAGGATGGTGGAGTCAGGGAGAAGCTGCAGGCTGCTACCCAGAAAACAAGATGCAATGGGGCACAGGTAACTTCCAGGGCCATGTGACAATACATAGATTAATAAAAATGGGTTAAGTTGTAAGAACCAGTCAGTAATGAGCCTGAGCCATAGGCTAAACAGTTTGTAATTAATATTAGCCTCTGAATAATTATTTTATAAGCAGCTGCAGGACCTTGGGTGGAAGAGATATGTTTGGATCTCTGGTCTGGATGGGACAGAGAAACTTCTGACTACAGGGAAGGAGGGTAGGGGAAGAAGGCACAGAGACAATGATTCAGGCCCTGGGAACTAGTTGAAACAAACAAGTTCAATTCAGGGGGAAGGGCTTTGCTTTGATGGCATCAGCAGCTGCATTATGGTCATCTCTTGATGGTCCAGGTCATCTCACATCAGGATTCTGCCTCTGCTGCCAAGGTACCAGGCAGACTCCAGGTTGACTTCTGAAGAACTGCCCACTCAAGGGGCCCTCATGGCTATGAGGAAGTGCTATGAGCACATGTGTTAAGGTATCAGTCATAACCGGTTTGAACTGGCTGAGACCAGGCTGGTCCCCAGGCCCCTAGAATCCTCTAGGGCCTATACACCCCATAGCCGCTCACTTGTCCCCCACCCCTGCAGAGCCAATTCTTGTAGAAAGGCTGCTAAGTCACTTTAAAATAGGGGAAGGATTCCTGAAAGGCTGAAGCTAGAATGAACAGGTTTAAGGGAAGTTGTTAAGAGTTCCACATTCTGATATCTTATGGTAAATGACTTCATTATTCTATTTCTCTCAAGATTTTACCTTTCTCATGGCAAAAATCAGATATTTAACATTTCCTTTATAAAAAATGCAAAATTTATTTAAAGAACTCAGACTCTTCCTCCCTCCCTCCCTCTCCCTCCCTCTCCCTCCCTCCCTCCCTCCCTCCCTCCCTCCCTCCCTCCCTTCCTTCCTTTCTTTCTTTAAGATTCTGACTCTAAGCTCAGAGTCAGCAGTCAGTTCTTGGTGCCTGTTCTTCCTCTTCCTCCATAGTGACAAAGCCTCAGGTTTGTGTTTGGCAGGGAGGCACCGAAGATGAAGTCTGTATTTCCCAGTTTCTTCCCTGCTCTGTTGGGCTGCAGAGTTCTGGTTAGTGGAGGGTTAGGGGATTTATTGAGCCTCAGTTACAGAGTGTGTCTCTTCTTCACCTCTCTTTTCTTCCTCCTGTTGGCTGGAGTGTAGATAGATGTGATGACTTTACCTGCTGTCCCTCATGGGGCATGAGGTAACTTTGTGATCTAAGCTGTCCAGAGGGAGCATCAGGGTGAGAAGCAGGGCTCCCTAGGAGCATGGCATCCTATTCCAGTTGTGAACTAACAAATCCCTGAATTTTCCTAAAGGTTAGTATTTGTTTTGATTAATTTATAACATAATTTAATACATACAGTAACTATGATTTTAGGAGAATAGCCTGATGATTTCTCCCAGCTAGGCAGATTACAAGTCTGTTTTTTGAGGTTGGTGCCTTTTTGAAGCATATCTACCTTGAAACTGCATTTCTCCTGGGAGTTTGGCTGATGGTGTAGTGTCAGCTGGAGGCTTGAGTCTGGCCTGGAGTGTGTGGCTTAGATTTTGCTAATTGGGGTGCACGGGGCAGAGAGGAATGCAACACAGAAAGAAGTTGTGTGTCTGATGTCAGAAGGGCTTAGGCTGCACCACTGAATCTGTCAATGATTTGTGCTTTGACTGTTGATTTCTGTGTTTGTTGGAATCAGTAAGCACTGAGAGCACGTCAGTAACTGATGTGTTACAGACAGTAAGACTGTTACTATTATAGTTCTGTTATATGCTAGTACATCAGGTACTAGTGGGTTCCTTTATAGCCAGAGTGCATAAAGTTCTTACTTATGATTAAGAGTAACATGCACATTGAGGGTTAGCTACATGAGCCCTCATGAAGAGAAACATAAGAGAATGGCAAATCAGCCTTACCTTAAAGTTTTCTTTTGATATTTTGACTCAACAATAAGTATTAAGTGCTGGCTTTTCCCTTTTATAACGGACTGAACATAAATCACTATTATTGAATGAGACTTTAAATAAATAAATGTATTGGTTTAAAGTTATTTTTGTTTGTTTGTTTGTTTGAGACAGGGTAGAACTCCATAGATCAGGCTGGCCTTGAAACCAAAGATTCACCTGCTTCTGCCTCCACCTCCAGAATGCTGGGATTAAAGGTGCTTGCTACCACACATGGTCAAGAGGTTAAGATTTTTAATTTCTGAAAACATACCTAAGAATGCTAATGTTAATAGAAAGGAATTTGTTGAAAGGTTTTAGACACTTCTGGAATTTCCAGGAAGACTGGAGAAGCAAAATTCAAGATATGTAGCCTAGAGCTGTACAGTTCAGAGTGGAGTGCCCCCCCCCCCCCACGCACATGGCTAAAGTCTTGTGTGACATGCAATAGTCACTTACAGCACACCAAGGGCAAAGTGGCTTTCTAGACAATAGGATCCAGATGTCTTCCTGTATCAGTGAGGCTTCTAGTCATCGTGACAACTTCCAGGAGGCAGGATTTGTTTGGGAACCACACTTTCAGAGGTTTATTCCATCATGGCAGTGAAGGTTGATAGGGCAGAGCAGGTCTCAATCCGCAAGGAAAAGAAAAAGGGAGAGAGAGGGAGAGAGAGAGGGAGAGAGAGAGAGGGAGGGGGAGAGGGAGAGAGAGAGAGAGAGAGAGAGAGAGAGAGAGAGAGAGAGAGAGAGAGAGAGAGAGAGAGAGAGAGAGAGAGAGAGAGAGAGAGAGACTGGTTTACCTACAATTCAGCACAAGAGCTTGAGTGTGGGTAGCATATTATGTGAAGCAATCCCAGGAAATAGGAATTGGGAATAAGGAAGAACTGTAAGCCAGAGATGCTGTATTTTAAAAAATATTTGTCTTTAATTATGTGTATTTGTGTATGTCTGGGGTGGATGAGGGCATGTGCTCGTGAATGCAGGTGCCCTTGAAGACCAAAGGTATCAGATCCACTGGATCTGGAGTTAATAAGCAGCTGTGAGCTACCTGCTCAGCATGGATGATGGGAACCAAACTTGGATCCTCTGAAAGATCAGTACAGATTCTTAACCGCTTACCTCATTTCTCTAGCCCGGGAACAACGAATTCAAGCCAGACAAGCTTAGGTGTTTCCACCATTCTAGGAGATTTAAGAATCTTAAGCATTTAAGGAGAGGATGAAGGAATAGGAAATGGCAAAGAAGATTAAAGTCCCCACACATCTTTGACAGAGCAGCACAGCTTGTCATTCGCAAGTTCCTTTCATTGGATCTTAGGGTCAGAGCTGCCTTTGTCTTTCTGGGCGTTGGCATTCTGTCCTCTAGAAGGATTTGGCCTCCCTGGCTGCTTCTAATTCTCTGGGTTCTTAAAAACCAGCAGCCAGTACATCTTATTTATTGTTTCTATATTACTGAAATTTATTTTACTGCTAATCACTAATTCCAAGCATAATGCACGTAATAAAAATTAAAATTCCAGAAGGTTTAGAGAATCTCAAATGTTCCAGAAGTTTTTTTTTTTTGTTTGTTTTGTTTTGTTTTGTTTTTTTTTTGAGACAGAGTCTCTATGTAGCTCTGTCTGTCTTGGAACTTGCCATGTAGACCAGGCTGGCTGAGCCTTGAACTCAGAGATGAACCTGCTGTGTTCCTCATTCCTTTGCTGAACTGGTAACTGAACCTCCTCTAGTCCCTGACTGAGAAGAGGAAATAACATTAACCTTCGACGCTCCACATGAGGTCCTCTTCTCAGGGCAGAACTTGAGTCTACAATAACCAGCCATCCGGCATGGGCCTGAAAACACATTCAGGACAAAGAGATGCACAACTTTTCCCCAAACATGAAACCACTCAAAGACCTCAAACCAAGCACTGGCCACACTGTCTTAGCTCCTGCTCTGTGTCGGAACAGGGCTGACTCTCTGAGGGACCAGCAGAGTCTAAGGGTCTGTTGTCAACAGTGTCAGATGCTATGTGGAGGTCTAGAGGTCTGAGAAGGTGCCAAGATTGGCAGCCATTAGTTAAGACTGTTGGCTCCTGACAATAACCTATTGTAGAGAAAATATCTCAATTTTTGTGAACGATATATTGTGTGTGTGTAAAAATAAGAACATGATCAAATTAGATAACCACTGGATAGTAACAGAGAATGAAATTCACGGAAGTTCAGAGAAAGTATTTGGGTACTGTCCAAAGAAGAAGCATACGTGCACTGCAGTGGTGACCCTATCTCTCCTGGTCAGCTAGAAACTATATGCTTTCTTGCTTGAAAGAACTGTGTTGCATGGTGAAGCATCTCTTCACCACCCTAAATTAAAAGTTTGAAAGGATGGCACCATTTTCACGTAGTCTGATGAAACAAACGAAAATATGTGGTAGTTTTATCCAACTTCCTCTCACATTGCTTCTGACGAAGGAGTGTCAATATTTTATATATCTCACAAGATGAACTTTTTTAAAAGGAAAATGTGGTTTTACTTTTTAATTAATATCTATTTATCTATCTATTTATTTATTTATATATTTTTGCTAGAGCAGATGTTCAAACAGCGACACTATTTGAAAGGGAGTCTGGTAATTGACGCTAATAAACTAAATATAAGTGAAAACTTGTGAGGACAAAATATATCCATCATATACAGTTCTCTGGATGAAACCTGAGACAGGAATGGCCAAAGAGCAACGCAGGAGCAAATCAGGTCACAGGAACAGGAGGGCTAAATTTAAACTCGTGTTAAAGAAAGTTATCCAAACGTTGCAGCTATGAAACATGAGTGCGAGGTCTATAATCGTCACGCAGTCCTTGATTTAAGAATGAAATGTTGGAGATGCTTGGAACAAACCCTTTCCATAAATGAGTATGTAGGCATGGAGAAGAAATAGTCCAAAAACCTTTCAACAGACCCTCAGTAGCGGCAGAATGAGCTTTCCTTCAAGGTGTCAAAGGAGATTGTAGATATGAATGCGAGAAACGGAAAGGCTCCAACATGGTCTCCCAGCAGCCTCTGCGGGGCCCAGCAGTCCTTTATCCTTCTTCTGTTCCCTGGTGAGCTATATGCTACGTCCCCAGGCACGTGATATGAACATGGGAAAGTTCCCGTGACATCTGAGGCTCTCTAGTAAAGGGAAAATGACTCTAATTTTTAGAGAAAACACCTCAGAAGTAAGTCAAATATTTGGGCTTGGGGCACAGAACAAGTAAAGAAAGGGTTTTTTTTTTTTTTTTTTTTTTTTTTTTAAATCTGGAGTTAGTGGAAATAACTGAAGAACCAGATGACTCCCAGTGACTCCTGCAGTTATGGTAGAAGCTGGTGGCAGGGCCAGGATTGTCTCTTTTGTGGAACACCTGAGATTCCACCACTATAGGGCCTGGGCATTGTGCATTTTCACAAAATGAACGTGAACTGGTGCCTTTACCGCCCCCACCCCATTTATGCACAGGCTATATGTACTTGAACTGGCTTTCCTGTCAGCTTGGCGAGTAGAGAGAAGAAATAACTCCTAAACTGGCTGGGCTTCTTGTTAAGAGCACTGGCTGCTTTTGCAGAGAACCCTAAGGCAGTTCACAACTATCTATAACTCAGTTCCAGAAAATCAAGTGCCCAAGGTTTTGGCCTCCAAGGACACTGCATACACACGGTGCACATATATACACGAAAGCAAAATATTCTTTAAAAAAGTCTTTAAAAAAATTTCAACACTTGGGGGGCAGAAGCAGCCAGGTCTCCGTGAGTTTGAGGTCAGCCTGGTCTACAGAGAAAGTTCCAGAACAGCTAGGATTACGAAGACAAACCCTGCCTTGAAAAAAACAAAACAAAACCAAAAAAGCAACAATTCTAGAAGTTAGAGAGGCTGTTTAACGGTTAAGAGCAGTTGTTGCTCTTGTGGAAGTCTCAGATTGGATTCCAAGAACATGGGGCAGCTCACAGCCTTCCGTAATTCCAGTCCCAGGTGATCTTCTGGTCTCCACAGTCATCACACATGCACACAGTGCCCATACATATATGCAAGCACCACACACACACACACACACACACACACACACACACACACACACACACACACACACAATAAAATAGACCTAAAAATTAAAATTCCAGCAAACAGGAAAATCTATGTACTTATTACTTCACCAACTTGGCCACCACTATTAAAAATTTATTCAAAAACAACAAAAAATAGACTCGTGTTTATACAATTTCTATTTTAGATTTTCTTAAATTTTAATATTTTATGGTTTTGTCCCCTTATCTTCTGGTAGAAATATATACTCCTTAAATTTTGGGATTTCAATAACTTATTTACCTTCCTAATTCTCACAGTGAATTTGGGGAGCTTTCAGAGATTTCTAGAAATCAACAAACGTGTGGCCTGATGTCTCTGCTGATTTATTTTCTTTTCTCAATGCTAAAGATCGGACCTGGGGCCTGTACACGGTACACCAGTGTTCTGCCACCAAGCTACCTCCCAGCTTTCTTGCCTTTGATGATAATATTATTCTTTACTGATATACTTGAAATTTCTTTTTTCCTGGCTCAGTAAACCTCTACACCATCAAAGGTAGTCAGCATCACTGCTGAACTAAAATGAGAAAGAGGGGAACAGTCAGTGCAAGCATACTCTCTCTCTCTCTGCTGCTGCTGCTGCTTGAGACCTACTCTGCCCTATCAACCTTCACTGCCATGATGGAATAAACCTCTGAAAGTGTGGTTCCCAAACATATCCTGCCTCCTGGAAGTTGTCATGATGATTAGAAGCCTCACTGATGCAGGAAGACATCTCGGTCCTATTGTCCAGAAAGCCACTAGGCTGCATGAGCTTGCCCTTGGTGTGTGCTGTAAGTGGTTACTGCATCACACAAGACTTCAGCCATGTGTGGGAGGTGATGCAAGAACGCAATTTGAAACTATCCTGCCAAGAACAGCATAGTTTAGAGTGGTCCCAAATATATCAGATAATCATAACCGCCCCACCCCCAAGTTATGCTTATGACGGGAGAGCTTTACCAGTTTCATGGAAAGGTTTATTTCTCTTCTGGGCGTAGACATTCATTTATGGAAAGCTTCTGTTCCAAATATCTCCAGCATTTTATTTTTAAATCAAAGACTCTGTGACAATTATAGACCTGTGTCCATGTTTAATAGCTGCAGAGTTCCAATAACATTTTAAAACAAAAGTTTAAATTTAGCCGTCTTGTTCCTGTGACCTGATTCATTTCAACTTTGCTCCTTGGCCATTTCATGTTTAGGTTCTATCCAAAGAACTGCATTTGAAGGATGTATTTATTCTTACAAGTTATCGCAGTATTTAGTTAATCAGAGTAAATTACCACAAACTCCTTTATAATGTTGTCACCGAGCATCTGGTCCAGCATATAGCAGGTGTGCTTGTTGTTTGTAAGAGTAGTGTGTGTGGTCAAACAGATTCTCTTCATCTTAGAACCTTCCTTTAGATTATCTTTTGTTTGTTGAAAATGGATTTTTTATATAATATATTCTGATTATGATTTCCCCTCCCTCTGTTCCTCTCAGTTCCCCTTGGCTCTCCCTCCTCTCCAGATTCACAGCCTTTCTGTCTCCTGTCAGGAAACTAACAGGCATCTAAGAAATAAAGTAATAGCAAACAAATCCAAATAAATCAGAACAGAGCAGAACAACCAAACAAGAAAAAGAGCCATAGAAAAAGCACAAGAAACACATATAGACAGAGAGACATACTCATGATTTCCAAAAAAAAAAATCACAAAACCAGAAGCCACAATACACAAAGGACCTATAAGATTAAAAAAAAAAAAGCCATCCCTGACTTGACATTGAGAAGCAGAGGACCTCCAAAGATCCCACTGAGTTCATTTTGTATTGGCCATTTATAGCTGGGGATGGGGCATGCATGCCCTGAAGAGTGGTTTGTTTCCCCAGTGAGAATCCCACTGTGAAGATTTGTCACTCTGATTGGTATAATAAAAAGCTGACTGGCTGATATCCAGGCAGAAAGTATAGGTGGGAAAACCAAGCTAAGGATGCTGGGAGAAGGAAGGGTGGAGTCAGAGGAATCATTGCTCAAAAGGAAAGTAGGCAAGACATGCTGGAGAGGCAAGTGCCATGAGCCTCGGGGCAGCACATAGATAGATAGAAATGGGTTAATTTAAGTTGTAAGAGCTAGTTAGAAATAAGCTTGAGCTATTGACCAAGCATTTATAACTAGCAGTAAGACTTTCTTGTGGTTATTCAAGAAGCAGCTGCTGGGATGGGAAAACTTCACCTACACCCTTGGAGAAAACTATCTTTTCATTTGCAATGGGCTATCAGTTGGAGATAGCTCCAGGGTTAGGGATGGGGCATGTGTCCATCTCCTTGGAGCATTCTTGCAGGAATGCTAACTGTTACTTATCAAGCGGGCCTCAATCTTGTTCTGTACACCGTGATGGCAAGGGAGCATTTGAGTTGTCTGTCCCTTGAGTAAGGGTAAAAAACCAAAGTGGACTGATATTGGATTTACTACCTTTATTTTTTTCTTCTATTGAATTCATGCACCAACCACTAATCTTTAATGAGAAATTTTCTCATAAAAATCCTGTAAAGTAATTCTAGCATATGGAAATCTCTTAAGGTTGTCCATCTCTTCACCACCTACTTGACAAATAGTATAGGACAAAGACAGCCCTTAACAACCACACAAATATATTACACACTGGGAGTTAAATTGACCATAGAATTGTGGCAAGATTAGACATTTGAGCAAAGGCCATATAATAGAAGAGCAGATATGTTTTAAGTGTCATAGTGAGTGCCAGCTCCACCTGTGGCATCCCTAAAAGCTTCACAATGGTGTGCTGTTCTTTGAGATTTTGAAAATTCTCTCTCAGGACGACAGAGGGTGGGGCATGGAGATATGGGTGGAAAGACACCAAGTAATAACAACTCTCTCTTCTAACACGACACTCCCACATCTATTAAATAAAGGTAGGAAATCCAAAGTTCACTGTGGGAAACATATGAGTTTACTGGGTTTCCTTACATAGTGTAGGTGAGGCCTATGGACAGGAGTGTGGGTGCCCTAAAGCAGCTGCACTGGAAAATCTTTACCAGCACGGGTGATGGCTTTCCAATGGCTGTGCAGCAGGGGCCCCCTTTTCCACAGTCTTTCCCAGCCTATATATGCCACTCTCCCTGAAGTCCCAAGGCCATGCACCGTTAGGGCAGAGCTGCATAGAACTGGCTGGGAGGAAGGGCTGGCTAACTAAGGTAAAGTTACAATGTCCCTGCCTGTCCCATCTTATGAGGGAACGTCAGCAAACCCAGCTATGATGTTCTCTTGCAAGCAGCTCATATTATGAGATGGCAATTGTCCTGCTTAGGGGACAGTGCTGTATAACATGGTGTTTTAGTAGAGTAGGCATGGAAAGACTTCATTATGCAACAGGGAAAATTATGTTTAATTATTGGTAAGCTCTGGCCATTCAATAATAGGAAATCTTGTAACATCCCAAATAAATTACTTCAAAGTCCATTGATTAAGGTAAATTAAGTTGGCCAATGAGATGGTTCAATGGATAAAGACACTTGCTGCCAAGCCTGACAATCTGAGTTCGATTCCAGAGACTCATGTGGTAAATAAAACCAATTCCTACTGGGTGTTCTCTGACTGCTAGGCATGCCGTGACACACCCACCTCTATTAAATAAAAATATCATAAGTTTTTAAAAGGCATAAAATGGATAGAGCCAGATTTTAAGGAATATTAGCACATATGGTATCATTCTACAGCAAATTCCTCTTCTCTGGTTACCAACCAAGTCCTCTTCCCTGTCATGTAGTCCTGCCAGCCACCACATTTCTTGAAAAGCTGCATTGATAGGTTTAGGAAAGAGCATTTGCCCAACCTCATTAGTTAGAATCTGCTGAGAACTTGGTTTATAAGAGACACAACACAGACAAAATGGACACCAAATAGATCAGTGAGGAAAACTGTAAAAGGTCCAGCAAAAAATTGTGGAAGGGATGCTCGGTGACTTTGGATTTAGAAACCAAAACACAAGCTGTGTATTTCAGGTGAGCAGGCATATGCATGTTCATGTGCAGACACACATATCCATGGAGAGACAAAATTGACTTTGTGATATTTTTCCTCAATCATCTTTCATTTTATTCATTGAGGAAAGGTCTCTCAATTTAATCCAGAACTTGCAGATATGCTGACTCTAACCCAGATCACTTTAGAGATCCGGAACTACAGGTGAACTTTGAATATTCAAGCTCCAGTGCCCAAGCTTGGTCAGCAAGCACTTTAACAGTTGCATCATTTCTCAGTCTGTCCTCTGTCCCTGTCTGTCTGTCTCTGTCTCTCTCTCACTCTGTGTATATGTGTATGTAGAGCATGCATGCCTACCAGAGTGCATGCATATCACAGTATTATTGTGGAGGTCAGAGGACAGCTTATGGGAACTGGTCCTCTCTTTCCATCATGAAGGTTCCAAGGACTGAATTCAGGTTGTTGGGCTTAGTGGCAAGTACGTTTACCTTCTGAACTGTGTATTTGTTTGTATACATGTTCTCATGTACCCACGTAGACCATGGAAAGACATTGAATTGTCTAGATTTGGAATTACAGGCAGTTGTGAGTCTCTTTGTGTATGCTGGGAACTCACCTCTGGTCCTCTGCAAGATCACCACATAGTCTTTAGAATCTCTCCCGCCCCTTGATTTTTTTGAATAGAATTTAATAAGTAGAAACCATACAAAGAAAAGTGGATAAATTTGACTATTTAAAAATTAATAGCTGCTCCCGAGCATCCATGGAAGGGGGGACTGTTCACAGAACTCTTTGTCATGTATTGGACAAAAGGCCCATGTCTAGAAGATAGAAAAACTTCCCTTCAAAATCTTGTGCTGGGGACAGATCCAGAGCTTTTACTATGCTGTGTAAGCACTCTGACACCAAAATACACCACAGTCTCTAGATGCATGGAGACTCTTAGTAATGAGAAAGGCTTTCAAAAGCCAACCAAAGAGTCACACTGTTCACCAAAGAACTCTGAATGGAAAACAAGCAGAGATGTTATTAAATGGCACTTATTAAGAAAACATAAATACAAGCTACAATTTTGGAATACTCTCGCTTTTCTACCTGAGTATCTAAAAGGACAAGACTGACGTTTCCAAGTGCTGGAGAGGATGTGAAGCCACTAGAATGTTGTTGATTCGCTGCTGTGGAGACAGAATGGTGTCTCCACTTTGGAAAGCAGTTTGATAAATGAAGCACACACTTAAAGTGTGGCCCAGTAAATTCCATTTCTAAGAACTGGATCCCTTTCTAAGAAATGAAAATCTTCACTGTGTCTACAGAAATTCCCGTGTATGGAATTTTGTAGCAGCTGGATTCATCAGAGTTTCCAAATGGAAACAATTCAGTGGTCCATCAGCGTTAGAGAAACAGGCTACCTTTGTTTGCACAATGTATCATTACTAAGTAACAAAAGGGGACTAACCAACCACCAGTACTCAGAACAGCAAGGTGATCTCCATCTTACATACTGGACTTATTTATATAAAATTCCAGAAAAGCAGACCTCTGGAAGTAGAAAGCAGATCAGTGTTTCCAGGGTGGAGCTGGGGTGAGGCCGGGTGGAGGACGTGGACCCCAGGTAAGATGCAAAGAAACTTTTGGAATGATAGAAATTTTCATCTGATGCTGGTCATGTAATGACTCACCTCGGACACACTCAAAAGAGAATGATTTTTTTTTAAATTGCATATTCCACTAGAACCTGACAAAATAAGAAGAGGGTAGAGTCATAAGCCTCAGAAATAAAAGCTGGGGGCTGGTAGGACCCTGTCTTCTCACATAGAAAAGTTCATTGTGCTGTAGAAAATGAAACAGCTGAAGAAAAGCCAAGGGTAAAGACAGAGAGGGACTTTTATAGTGGTGTGAGGCCCTAGTTCCACACGTCCCTGGCCAACTGTGTCTGTTCCTTCCTGTCTTGGCTCTCTGGCCCTCTTACTAAAGTCTCTTTTTGTGGTCTGAAATATATCCTTGACTTCTGGCGCTTGCAATGAAAAGGAGCCCCAGGCAATGAGCGCCTTGCACAACCTTTCTTCTGGATGCCATCTTTGGGGGTAGAGAGTTTCTTGGCATTTTCTAAGTCCATCACATACTTGAGAAACTATTTTTGTCAAGAATTTCTGAGGACAGTGCAATGGTGGACTTGAGACCCTAAGTTCCAAGTCAGTCTCTGGGACACATTAGTTGTGCAACCTTGTCCAACTGGATTTTCCTTTTCTCACAAGTAAAAGAACGAGCTGATACTTGGCATAAGAGCTTCATATTCAAGTTGATGACATATTTAAAGCCAGGCACAAACAGTGGGCTCTGATTGATGTGGCAAGAGTGTTCTTTGTATCTACTTGGGGGTCAGGAGTGCATAGAAATGCTCCTAGAGTCAGTTCATTATTGTGTTTGAAGGCTGCAGAGTGGAAGAAGCCATCTGAACTCAGCAGAATGTAAATACAGGAACAGAGAATGTAAGCACATCTCTAATATGATGGCAGAGGAAGCTGGACCAAAAAGCCAATGTTTGGAGCTGAGGTGTAAGCAGGTCAACTGAGACGACATCCAGAGCAAGGGATCTGGTATCCTTCACCCAGGGGCTGCATTTCTCTTCCCATATGGCACCTGATCTTCAGCTTCTAAAGAACACCTGAGGGCCCAGAGGTAGAAGCCAAAATCTGGCTAGGTGATTACTTTTTTCATCTGTCTTCCAGCACCCCCAGTTCATCTCAAATTTTCATTACAACATTCTTGTCACAGATGGTTTACTTAAGAAGACAGAGCACTGGACATTCTGACGCCTGCGAGAAACCGTTCTCTCCTGAGCACCAAGGTCTTCTGACTGGTTCCCTAGATCTAATGGAGTCCGGTGTATCCATTTCCCTTTATTTCTGGCTTTGTCCCTCATGAACCTCATGTGATGATGGAGCTGCTAGGTTGGCTGAGAATCTAGTCAAGGGTAACCACGGTTTGCTGTCCACTAAACATGTGGTCTTTCTTCAGTGTCCCCAGCAACAGCATTTCCCTAAATTCTTTGCTTCTCCGTGTGGTCTGAAAATCCTTGCTGATGAATGTGAGCAAATGTGCTGTGGGCTGTATCTGTCACTTGCTGATCTGTCCCCAGATTCATATCCTTGTCCGCTCCCTGCCCTGTTCCTTTGTGTTGGGTTGGCCCTGGCTGTATTGGACAGAAGTCACTGGTCGGGGATGAGAGCAAAAAAGGGAAATACTGGATATTTTAGGCTTAATATTTTGGTAATACCCGAGTGGTTTCAGATAAAAGTTTCTATGACTTCAGTCTTCAAATATACATATGTCTAGAAAGACAGTATTTTAAGCTCTTATCAGTTATTTATTCCATGAAAATAAAGAGGGGGGAAGTCCCCTACTAAGAGGACCTTCTGAGAAGCCTTGAGGTGACAGTAAGGTTAAAAACGAACATGGAGAAACCCCTCCTATGTGCAGGACTAGTGAGCTGCCTTCTATCTCTCCTCAAAACACACCTACCCTTCTTACCACTGGGGAAACGACTTCTTCCTTTTTCTTCACACGGACGTAGTCCATACAGTTCAGTCATCTGAGGTGCATGGTTAGCAGTGCTCTGCACATGCACGGGGCTGAAAACAGTCGAAGCAGTCAGTTTTAGAGTCTTTCAACCATCCATAAAAGAAATCTGAGCCCCTCAGCTGTTGCCTCTCACCCCACCTCCTCCACACCCTGATTTTATAGAAATAGAGTCTGTGCTTCTCCCTTTCCTACCGGGAGAAAATTCACCTTCATTAAATATAAAGGACTCGTCCAGCACACAGTGCATTGCGACACACAGCTTCTTTCACTTAGCTCAATGTTCTCACGTTTCCTTGGTGTTGTACTGTGTGTTGGGCCTTTCATTTCTCTCTCTGGGGAATGAGGAAAAGATGATACTATTCTAGCAAATGGATTTCTCATCCAGTCACCAAACCATACATTTTTGTGTCCATTTTTTAGCTTTCATATATATATTTATTTAGATGTAAGTTTCCCATTCCCTTGGGGGTATCTGGGAGTGTGCCTCCGTGTCTGACCAGTCCAGGGCTACTTTAAAGTCTCTGGTGTTGGAGACTCCTTGTTTCCACCTTACCATTGGAAACCTGGCCTCTAATGTGGGTGTACTAGGTTTTTTTTTTTTTTCTACCTAGGAACGTTTATTCAACTGCCCCAGTTCTACATGTTTGTTTTGGCCTGTGTTGGTGTAACTCATCCTGTTTTTGTATGTTGTTTCCAGACAGTCTTCCTCATTCTTTTGTTTTTTTTTTTTTCTCCCCATTTTGTTCACTGCAGGTTAATTTTCTTCCTTTGAGACTATGTTTTGATTTTGGTGAGACCCTACGGGTTATTGAAATAACAAGAGGGTTTTTCTCAATTTCTATCACCTTAAAAACTTGGGGCTAGAAGTGAGGGCTGCAAGAGGGCAGGGGAGGCATGGGGAAAGAAATTTCTGGAAGCTAGAGGATGCACAGGGCTGGCCTCCACAGTGCCTGTGCCCCGGGCAGCTCTCCAGGCCTCCGCCCAGAGTGCCCTGGCTCTTGAGGCAGTACGTGCTGCTCGGCACTCGAGTGAAACACCTGCTCATGGTGGATGCCAAGGGCCCAGGAGCTGTTGGAGACTCTGTATCCTGTTTGGGAATCGTTTCCAATAAAATCAGTGACTCTTCCCTGCATCATGACAAGTGTTTTTAAGGATGAAAAAGAGAGGTCCAACAAGGATTCATGCTTCAGGAAAGTGGTGTATGCATTGCAGCCTCGCTTGGCCAGCAGCACATCCAGGTGTCAGTAGTCGTCAGGGGCTGGAGGATAGCCCCAAGCTGCTGTGGTGAGGTAAGGGAAATCTGGGTAAAGATGCTTCCTGGCCGTCAAGGTGGGAGACCACATTGCTCCAGGGTCAAGTTTCCTTTTTTGTTATTTATTCAATTAGCATTTGCTGAGAGAGTCCAATGCCTAGTGCAGCTCCAGCCCCTGGAACACGGTTCTGTTCTCTGATTTCCCAGGATTTACAGCCTTTAATTCCCTTTTCCTCCCCACATTCTTCTTCAGTCTGCGTTTATTTCTTTCTTGTTTTCTTATACTTTCCTATACATATGTGCTAAAGGGACACACTTAAGAATGTGTTTCATTTTCTGAATTTATAGCTGGGGAGGCTTTGGCATGGCTTAAGAGTAATTGGTGACTACAGAGGCCTTCTCTCTTGAAAAGGATGAAGCAGAATTCGAAGTCTGTATCATGAAATGTGGTAGTTACAGGTGTTATGGTGTACTCCCATCAAGGCGGCAGGGGCAGGCAGAACTCTGTGAGTTATAGGCCACCCAGGGCTATATAATGAAGCCCATTAAAATACCCCACAAACCAACCAACCAGTCAACCAACCAACCAACCTACCAGCCAACCTACCTACTTACCTACCAACCTACCAGCCAACCTACCTATTTTCCTACCAACCCAACCAACCAACCAATCTACCTACCAACCAACCTACCTACCTACCTTTCAACCAGCCTACCACACAACCTACCTACCAACCAATCTACCTACCCAGCAACAAACCTACCTTTCTTCCTACTTACCAACCAACCAACCTACCTACTTATTTACCTACTTACCAACCAACTAACCTACCTACCTACCTACCAAACAACCTAACAACCTACCAAACAACCTACCAAACAACCAGCCTACCAAACAACCTACTTACTAACATACCAACCTACCACCAACCTACTTACCTACCAACCTATCAAACAACCTACCTACCTACCAGTCTACCAACCAACATGCCTACCTACCAATCAACCTACCTACCAACCTACCAACAAATCTATCTATCCACCAACCAACCACTTTCCTCCCTCCCTCTCTACCAACCAACCTACCTACCAACCAACCTACCAACCTACCAAACAACCTACCTACCTACCAACCTATCAACCAACCTACCAACCAACCTAATTACCTAGCAACCAATCTAGCAACCAACCTACCAACCTACCAACCAACCTAATTACCTAGCAACCAACCTACCAGCCCACCTCCCTCCCAACCAACCAACCAATCAACCAACCAACCAACCAACCAACCAACCAACCAACCAACCAACCAACCAACCAACTAAAATCATATAGTGGCTACATATTCTTTTGGTGGCTCTGTTGCCCACAGAAATTAAGTTCCACAGAAGGATTGTGTGTGTGTGTGTGTGTGTGTGTGTGTGTGTGTGTGTGTGTGTGTGTGTTGCAGTGACGTGCTATTCAGGACTACCCCCCTAGCCAAACAACTGTTATCTTGGGGAGTTCAGCTGTTCTTACTAGCACAAGATTATTTCCATCTGGGATTATCAACTGTTTACATCTCATGGGGGGTAGGAAGGGTCATGAGACTGTCACGATCATCTGTGTATCCAGCTGCTCCCAATCACCTGTTGTTTGCAACCATTTCCCAACTGTACTTGGCCCCAAGGAGGGGTATGTAGGTTGGGGAATGCTAGGGGAGGAAAACATCGCCTATGGGTCTACAGGAAAAGCTCTCATTACTGCTGGGTAAGGACTTTATAGCGTGGCCTCTTGGGGCAGAGGAACCCACACCTCTGTAAGCCCTGTACACTCACGGGGAAGAGGAGGGGTAGATGCTTTTTATTTCTCCTCTTGGGGTGTCACAAAGGCAGCACTCACTAGAGACACTGGAAGGCTCACAACCGGCTCACCTCTGCACACAGTTTGAAAGTTTCCTCTTAAAGCTTCCCCCCAATACCTGTGGAATACTTGCTCTACATCCTATCAGGGTTGTGGGACTGCAGTCCTTCCTATGCTCTCATGCTTGAGATACCCTAGCTTTAGGACTTTACCTCTGACCTGCATGATCCCACACTGGTCCTGGTCCCCTTCCCATAAGGACTTTGGCTCCTTTGCCTCTTTTCTGAGGAGATGGTCCAGCTGTCTCTATTCAGGGTGGGATAAGCAGTAACTTGACTACTAAGGGACGGAATCTATTTCAGTTGGTTTGGGGCACAGGACTCATGGAATTAATAGAAAAGCCACACTGGTAGGCATAGAAAATGCAAAAGCCATGGCTGTCCCAAGGAGGCCAGCAGACAAAATTCATGGTCCTTTATTTGGGGTACCATCATTAACATGGCTCGGGTCTTAGCTCCCCCAGTCTTTGCACCTCTTGACAGAAATGGTCAAGAGAAAGGTGGTGAATTCCTTGTGCTCAAAAAGCACCCTGACCCCAAGTCCATTAATGGTGGGCGGAGATCATCCCTCCTGGTGATGGGGACCTCTTGGTGCAGGCTACTGTCTGAGGCAGGTTTGAAGCTATGTGTATGTGTGTATCACTTCCTAAGCAGAAGAGACAGTTAATAATTAAATTGCAAGGACAAATCCCTGGCTTGGCCCTGATCATTCAGCTCTTCCTCCTGGCTCTAAGTGTAGCTCAAATGTTTCCTTTCTCCTCATGTAGCTACTCACTTATCAGACAGGTCTCATGGAAGGCACTGACCTGTGATTTATGTGTCGTAAAAGGGCCAGGGCGTTTGAGGCACACACTTATCCACTAGAGAAGCAGCATTAAATGAAAGCTAATGGACCTGGGCACATGCACATTCCATTGCAATCCGGCCCTTGGCCAGGCCACAGATTTTCAGGTCACAGATCTCCACGCTGCTGAAGCAAAGCCAAAAGGTCTGTCAGCTGCTAAGCTTCCCTCCTGGGTTCCTTCACTACCAAAATGCTTTTACCACGACCGTGCTTTGTATAAAACCTTTCAGAGTTAAACTCCTAACGTGAAGCCAAAATACAAGCTGATGAGACCATTTAAAATGAGAGTTATCAAGCCATAGTTCCAGAGGGAAGGCCTCTTTGACCTAAGGCTGAACAGTTTCTTACAGCGGCAGAGTCCCTTTGAACGGCAGAGAGCTGAATTTTCATTGATCCTGTGTGCCCTGTATCCCTCGGCTCTGGGTCCTGGGTCTTTCTCAGCAGTAGGCTCTAGATGGCGCTACAGCGCAATTTTAGTCACTGCAGAGCTCCGCGGGATGCAGAAAATCAAAGGAAATTTAGTGCTCAAAGGAGTTAGTTATGTCATTTAAGGGAAGGAGTACAGAAATCACCACATAGGGCTTCTGTAGAAGAGGCAGGTTGGGAGCGGGATAGAGGACACCTTCTAAGTGACAAATGGAAATTCTAGTGTGGCACGAAATGGAGAAGCAGTGGTGGCTGGCAAAGTCTTGACCCAAGAAGAACCACTGCTCCCTTAGGAGGTGAGAAGGCAGAGAGAATGGAAGCCTGGGAAGCAGAATAATAATGAGATAAACATGAGTCAAAAATTGTTACCCTGAAGGAGAAGTTGTTCATGAATCCCCCCTTGCTCATTACCCGGTGTGTCCACTGGATTAGTAAGAGTGACTAGTGATCACACAGCAGGATAGAGAGCCATCGTAAGTTACATGGGTTAAAGAAAGGTCTTGTTCACGAGTGATAAGTGAATTAAATAGAAAAACTAAGAGACACATCAAATGACTTTTCTTACAGGCCACATATTCTAAAAGTTGAGTCTGTGTTTAGTTTGTGATTCAGGACTAATTTTGATGGCTTCGGGGGTACGTGTACAGTCCTAACATAGCTTTGTTTTCAAAGAACAAGCCCATCTTCTGTTTCTCTGAAGGTTCTGATGACTGGACTTAGAGCACCAGCATTGAACTTTACAGAGAAAAAAAAATACTTGAGCTCCACCTGGGCCTTCTGTCTTGGTATCATCATTGTATACTTGAGTCTACCAGGAATTGCCTAGGGGACACACTTCTGGGTTATTTATAAATAACGCATGTGAGTGCCTTCGTGTGTGTGTGTGTGTGTGTGTGTGTGTGTGTGTGTGTGTGTGTGTGTGTGTGTGTGTGTGTGTGTGTGTGTTCAGGCATGCATTCATGTGTGCATGCCTCCGGGTATTTATGTATGTCACATACATGCTGGTGTTTATAGGGGTCAGAAGACAGTGTCAGATTGTACTGGAGTTGTATATAGTTGTGAGCCACCATGTGGGCGCTAGGAACTGGGCTTGGGTTCTCTGGAAGAGTAGCGACTTCTATTAATCTTTGAACCACCTTTCCATGGGCACATACCCCGTAAATCAGAAACTGAGGATGAAGCTTAGTAGGTTAGAGTCCAGCTGTCCCTCCAGGTGGCTGTGAAGCCTGCTGAAGTTCAAGTACACTTGCTCCAAGAGGCCTCTCAAATTCTCACCGGGTAAAACAGGAAGACACGGATATTCAGCTGATATTTGAGTTCTTATTTAGTTATGAGTGATGGTTAAAATTGCCCAATAATATGAAGTCCTGTTTTCCTTTTTCATTTGTAGAAGATGTGGTCCCCTTCCTAATCGTTAGTAGGGAAATAGGCTGACCTACAGCTACTTATGCAATAAGTGCTATGTGAATAAGAGAATTCTGCCTAGAAAGGTGTGAGGAGAAAGGCTTAGAGGGTCATGAGGGACTCTGGGCAGTCTTGAGTGATGAGAATATCTAACGAGGCAGAGAAAGACTTGTGACTCTGAAATGTTGACTTTCATTTTTCTCAAAGAAGAGATTTGCCTACTTCAAAATAAAAAGCAGTGAAGCATGTTGGGAAGGACTGGGTTTCCTTTCTACCATTTGGTTAAAGACGCGAGCTTTATTTTGAAAGTTATCTATGGAGAGGAGAATACTGCCTGTGCTTAGACTTTGATTTGGTGAAGTAATGTCTACAAATTTCCGAGGAACCCAGTGACTCAGGAACAGTCTACTCAGCCAAAGTGTTGGTCAAATCTAATGACAACAGATGCCATGATGGACACACCTTAAGACAACAATCATTCAAATGACAGGAATGCTCCAGGTCAGAGGTAAATCAAAATCAAGGACTCACGGATGGAAAAGTCATAGCAAAGAGTGGTGGTGAGCACTGAAAAATTGGGTCTTAATGGAAGTAGACATTTTAGGAACCGGACAGAAATGGATGTTACATTGTTTACTATGGCTATAGGTCAGGCTGTGAGAATATTAACTTCCCTAGAATGAGGCTGAGTTTTAGAAATGACCAACTAATATGTTTTTGTTACTTTTTTTCCTTAGAGAACTTTTAAAAAGTGTTATGAAACCTCCTATGCCCCTCCCCGTTCATGTGATGCTCCCGTTCCTATGTTCTTCAGAATCATTTTCATTTATTAGGTGAAACTTGATTTTCACTATTGTCTTTAAATCAAAATTACTTAAAGTATAATCTTATTTTGTTTAGCACTTTTTCCTTTCCCATCTTACAGGAAGGAAAGGGCCTCAGGGATGCTAGAGGAACGCTCTACCCCTGGGCTACATTCCAGTCTTCTTTTTACTTTGTATTTTATTTGGGTGGATAAATACTTTGCTTGCACCACATGCATGCCTGCTGCTGACGGAAGTCTAAGGAGGTCATCAGCCTCCCTGAAACTGGAGTTCCGGAGCTGCCGTGAGGATGCTGGAAACTGAACTCAGATCCTCTGAGCCGTTGCGCCCCCCCCCCCGCCCCCCATTTTGTTTCAGCACAGAATCTCACTAGGTCACCAAAGCTGATTTCAATTCACCCTATAGCCTATAAGCAGCTTGGAATTTGCAATTCTTCTGCCTCGGCCTTCCCAGTAACTGAGATTTTAAGCTCCTGCTAAAAGGCCCAATCCTGTTTTTCTTTCTTTCTTTGCTCAATCACTCTTGTTTTAATAATTTTAACGTTTACCTATTCGCTTGTGGTGTTCAGGTATTTACCTTTATCTCTGATGACTTCTCTGAGTTTCAGAGTCACACACTCATTTCCCTTGGCTGTTCAACGGACAAGCACTTTAACATGCTCAAAGTCAGGCCTGATTTTTTTTTTTTATCTGAATTTTTTGTCTCCAGTGTTTTCATATATCCTGACTTCATTCATGATTTTACGATAAATGGATCGAACGCTAGCCATCCCAGATATCTTGCCGTTCCTTCATCCTGTTCACCATCCAACCATTGATCACATGTCCAAACCAGATTCTTGAAACCATTCTTGACATCTCATCCTTCCTTCACCTTCCCCTTCTGACCAGTCAACAATGTCACTCCTTAAACACAGAGATTTCTCTCCCTTCCTTACCTGCAAGAGCACAGGGGACCAAGAATTCAAGTGGACAAGCTTATGGGGGGCATCTAATTCAAACCACCACAGATGACAGCTGCTGGCGAGGACACAGGGAGAGAGGAATCTTCTCTCTTTTGCACCTACTATGGAAATAAATATGGCATTTTATTTTAAAAAACGAAATATAGAGAACTACCCTGTATACACCAGGAGTGATATACCCTGACCCAGCCATGACACTCCTGGCATATACCCAAAGGACTTCACATCTGACCAACAGAGGAATGGATGATGTAAATGTGATATATACACATGGAATTTTATTCAGACATAAAAATAAAGTTATGATATTTGCAAGCAAATGTATGAAACTTGAAAATATATTAAATGAGCTATCCTAGGCTCAGAGATAGTTATACAGCATATTCTTTCTCCTGTGTGGATCCTAGCTTCCAATTTTTTGTTTGTTTGTATGCTTTCCCCCCCTTTTGGAGACTGTGTCTTAGGTATCTCACACTGGCCTTGAATTTGCTGAACAGCCAAGGATGACCCTGAACTTATGACTCTCCTACTTCTACCTCCCAAGTACTGATTCCAGGCTCGCACCACCACATCCAAGTTTTCTGATTTTTACACATGTGTATTGATGGATGAGTGAGTGTTGGTAGAAGTCAGACAACTAGGAAATGGCCCATGAGAGGAGCAGAGGAGGCTGTGAGGAAGAGAACTGGGAAAGGCCACAGATTCCAAAGCAGAAAGGGGCCATTGGGAGAGGCAGGGTGCAAGTAGGAAGCTAGGGCAGGGAGCCTCAGAGGGGGGAATCACCCCAAATGAAGTATGAATAAAAATGTCATAGGAAATGGTTCCTTTGTATGCTAATTATGAAGTAATAATAAAGAAAAATGACATTGCCTATTATACAGTATGGCACACAGTAGGTTTAAGAAGCCTGTTGACTGTGAACAAAACAATCTGGGAACATTTTTCTTTCAACTACTAAACATATTCCCCATCTCCCTTTGTCACAATTGGATAAATGCAACCAACTTCAATGCACCTCATTTTCTGAACTCAGGACAGATGTTCTCTTCTGTGGACACACTATTTTGTCAGCTCTGTTAATCCCATCTACTAACTTAAAGCTATCCCTCAGAACAATAGCTCCAGTCAGCTGTTCAGGCAGGATCCTAGACTCCTTAACTGGATTTCTTTATTCCTTATTCATCTGTTCTGCTCGCAGAAGCCTGTCTGCTGGAGAAGTGTGTACTAGGTTTTCAGTGCCCTTGGTGCTGCTGACCTTCGCACAAACTGTGAGCACTATAATGCTCCTGTGGGTAGGATCTGTGCATGGGGTGGGTGCTGATGACCTAAGGGCAGGAGTCCTGTGTGCTCAGTCCAAGCTCAGATGAGTTCCTCAAATTCTTAAGAACAGCCTAGTGTCAAGGTTAATAACTATGGTTTGGGAGTAAGGCAGGTCTGGTTTTGAATTTTAAATGCGCAGCTCAGTAAACTAGCTCCTTACTGTGAACTTTATAGGGCTGTTTAAGAATGAAAAAACATAACAAAGCAAAACAAAAAACAAAACAAAACCAGGGTTCAACTGTTCAGGGCAGATGAATCCACATGCAACAAGTGGTCTACTGCCTCACCTACCTCTTCATCCTCCTCCTCACAATGAGAACGCCTGCTTTGAATCTTGGCTTAGCCTGATCATCCTTTGGTCCTCCTGTCCTTACGCTGCATCTTAGTGATAGACTCTTGTGAAAGGGTCTGTGGACATCCTAGACAACGGTTGCCTCTTTTTTTTTCTTCTCCCCCTTTTGGGAGATGCTTTGTATTTTTAGGGAGGCTGTTTATACAGGGATTATTTAGCATTTTTATTCATTGAAGATGTTGGTATAGCTTCAGTCTATAATTCTAAAGAGAAGGCGTTTAGCCGTGACTTTCTTTGTTTGCTGGGAACATTTCTGTAGATAAGCACCCTGCACAGTAAATAAAGTGCATTGTTATTACATCGCCTAGCAATTTACCTCTAACAGACGGCTGTGCCTGCTATAAGGACATGATAGCTAATCCATACCCCTGCATGATTTTATCTCCTACTGGAGGAGGCTGGCAAGTTTAAAGGAGATGCTCTCAAGTATCAACCAAGGCAGAACCATTTTTTCCCCAGGTGGTACACCAGCAGTCAGCGTTCAGATTTTGGACAAGTTCTTAACTTCAGTATCAATTACCTTAAGCTTCCACAAGAAGTTTTTACCTAAAGTTTCTGTAGAAAAGCAGTTTGATTTAATTAAGGAAGTCTCACAATCCTGGAGTCTGTGGTTAATACAGAGGATTTTTTTTTATTACATTAGAATTTTTGGATATGCAAATGGCTCATCATCCAACTTCCCTTAGAAGCAAGTAACAAGTGCCCATGGCAACACAAATAACCTTGGTTTCTCTTTTTTTTTTTTTTTTTAACTTCCTGTAAGCTCTTGATAAGATTCTCAAAGTGATGCTGTTTGACATGACAGGAACTATTTTATAGCATTGTAAAGTAAGTTTAATGCTATTTCCAGATACTGACTTGATTGTGTTACCCTACTTCTTGGGGTTAGTCCTTTAGCTTTTATCTTCTGATTAGATCGACTGCCTCTGGAATGAAGGGCAGTTTGAATTCCTGGGAGATCCTAATTCTGCAAAGTGCATAGGGTAAGAGTTCATCAGGATTCCGTGCCCAGTTTCAGTGCCATGGCTCTCAGCCAGTCATACCTTCTGTTAATATTGTTGTTGGTTTGGCAAAGCTTGTTGGCAATATTACTTGAACATTTTTTGTTTTGTGATTGCTCTTGTAAATTGTTGCAGCTACCTTTCACAGACTGGCTGTGATATGCTTCCGATAAGGAACAAGAGCTGTGTGAACTTTAGGGAGCGTCTCATGCTGGCACCTTCTGTTGCTGCTGTGATAAACACCATGACCAAAACCAATTTGGGGACAAAAGGGTTTGTTTCATATTACAGTTCACAAGTATCATTGAGAGGGATCAGGAAAGAAGCCCAAGGGAGGAAGCTGAGGTCAGAAACTGAAGGAGAGGTTGTGGAGGGATGTTGCTTACTGGCTTGCTCTCCATGACTTGCTCAGGTTCCCCCCCCCACCCCCGGTTTCTTATTTTTAATTATGTGTATATGTGGGTCTGTGCATGTGAGTGCAGGTACCCACAGAGGCCAGAAGAGGGAGAAAGTCCTTTGGAGCTGGAGTTTGAGGCAGTTGTGAGCTGCCCATCTTGGATGTGGAGAATCAGACTTGGGTCCTACTGAGCTGTCCCCCTTTTCCCTCAACTTGCTTTCTTGTAATACTCAGGCCACCTTTCAGAGTCAGCACCACTCACAGTGAGCTGGGCTCTCCCACATCAATCAATAAGCAAGAAAATGCCCCACAGATGTGCTGGCAGGACAGTTTGATAAAGGCAATTCTTTAGCAGAGTCTCCTTTTCAGAAGTGCCAAGTGTACAGAAACTAACCAGCACAAAAGCAATGGCATCTCCCAAGCCACTTGTCCTGGTCTGTCTCCTATGAAAGACTTGTGTGTCGTTCTGCCTCCCAATGAGCTAGGTACAGTGATTTCTCTCTGCAGACTATATCTCTCTGATCTATTTTATAATAGCTAACATTTATTGAGGACTTATAGTGGGCTGGGTACTTCATAGGAATAATTTTATTTAATCTTCATTAAAGCCATTAGTATTGACATTTTGCAGGTGGGGAATTTTTACCTTAAAGGGGCAAAACAAATTATCTATGGTTACTTGCCAAGGGCTGTTGGAGTATATAGCAGGTAACAACTAGTGTTTAATAAGTTGACCCACCAGGTGTATAATTACCTGATGGAAGCCCCACCTGGCAGAGCCATGAGGTCACTGACTGTTGGAGATCAGTTGTTTTATGTCTGTAACTTTCTCAGATACTACTGCTATGCCTCCCTAAAGACCAGCTGCTGGGTTCTTTCCACAGCCCATTAGTAGTGTGTTTTACATCTTTGGGCACACTTACAGTTGTAGATAGTCAGGAAAGTTGATTTCTGTATGATCTATATAATTCTGATGTATAGAAATAATACCAGAGTATTTTTCTTTACTGACATAGGAAAGTAACAGTATTTTCAGTCTCAAAGACACCCAGTTTTAGACTTCAGAACACATTTGTACAGACTAAACTGCCCTTGCAGAAAATATAAAAGAACTAATTCCCAGGTGTTGTTTATTGGTAAATCAAGGCCAGGCTATTTTGAGACATCCCCCTTGTAATAGTTGACTTTCTTCATGAACCCTGAACACTCAAAGTTCAACCTGCTACTGTGTTACGTCCTGAATTTCAGTGTCATTCTCTGTCTCGAAAAAATTATGGACGAGTCAAGCACTTACACTGCCTGGTCTTTGGGACCTGACTAGCCTGAGGAAAACTGTGCCATGTGTTATGCGAATGGGCTGGGCCCTGAAAATGTAACATATAATTGTCCAGAGTTTGGCTAAGGATGCAGGGAGCAGCAGTAATGCAGGGGAAGAGAGAAGGAGTAATGAGTGTGTATGAATGAGAGTGTGTAAGAGCAGCAGCAATGTGGGGATGAAGCTGTGCAGAGTGGGAGTGTGTGCTGGGTGAGCGATGAGGAAGCAGCTTGGGAGATATGTGAGCGAATGAATGCATAAGAGAATATATGAGCTAAGAATGAATGAATGATGTAGAGAAATCATATATGTGTGAAGGACTGTGTGAGAGATAAAGCTGTGTGAAAGAGCTGTTGCTACATTAAGAATTATGCAAAGAGCTGTATGAGAATATGTAAGAACAATGTAAAATGTTATATGGTGAGAGAGCTGTGTATATGAGGTGGACGCTATGGCTTATGGAGATGTGTAACTGTGGAGGCAGGAAGATGACACTGTGTAAAGGATACAGAAGAGGATGCATGTAAAAAAAAAGATGTGAAAATAGATGTAACTGTAGAGAGATGTGTGGCTGTATGTATGTAAAGTAAGATATGTAGTTATACTATAGAGTGCAGCAGTGTGGAGATGTGTAGCTGAATGGAGACAGGAAGAGTCAGAGGCCACTTTTAAGTTGAAGTAAAAGAGAAAATTACCATTAGAAGGTGGGTATGTTTCCTTATTTTACCAGTCAGATGGAGATTTATTTTTTAATTACCCACAGATGAAAAGGTTTCTTACCCTTCAGTACTGAGGTATTCCTTTTTTTACCTTGGAGAGGATTGTGGGAGTTGGCCTCTCAGCTGATTAGTGATGGATTCTAGGCTCACACTGTGATTTGGGCTCACCCTCTGGTTTAGGCTCACACTCTAGGCTCACACTCCAGTTAAGGTTCACACTCCAGTTAAGACTCACACCCTGGTTTAGGCTCACACCCTGGTCTAGGCTCACACTCTGGTCTAGGCTCACACTCTGGTCTAGGCTCACACTCTGGTCTAGGCTCACACTCTGGTGTAGATGTCACAAGATGACTACTGAGAACTAGGGAGAAGATTAACCAAGGCTTTCCTAGGTTCTCCTCTCCCTCAAACCCACGTGTTCTCCGTGGAAAATGAAGGGAAGTTGTATAAGGGAAACTCCCCCTTCCCTCACTCTCGTCCTATCCTCCTAAATGCCACGGAGTGGCTTCTGTGTCCCCTAGTCCAGCTCCTTTGACATCACTCCACATGACTCCCTTCTTGGTCTCTACTCTTTCCTCCTCTCAGTTCCCCAGACACAGCGCTTTCCCTCCCCCTCAGCATCTCTTTGTCTGTGGTTCCCTCTGTCAGGGCCGTCACTTCCTTCCCTCACTGTCCGTGGTCCCAAGCACATTTCCTGATCCATCTGCTCAGCCCTCTCCTGAGAAGGAGTGTTTTCACTCCTGGTAGTGTGGCCTGTGGCCTGTTGGCAGGCTGTTTATATCTCTCTAGTCTCTACTGGTTTGGGGCTCAAAGGACCATTTGTTCTTGATCTCAGATTGTTCATTACTCCCATGGAAGCCTGTGCCTTGTTGGCACTTGTGAGGATTTATAGCTATAACCGTTTTATTTGTGTAATTATTTGATTAATGTCTGTTTATTCTGCCCTGACTGGAAGTTTTATGAGAACAAGAATCATGTCTGTTTTAGCTCGTTTGTATCCTTAGGGTCTAACAGAACTCTTGGCATGTGGTCACTATTATTTACCATACTGAATGAAAGCAGAGTGTTAGAAACTGAGTGTTAGAAAGGCTGATGACTAGTCCTGTAGTTTTTTAGCCTGGTGTTACTGGAGGAGCAGGCTTGCATGCTAGGTGGACTCTGAGTTTCTTTTAAGAGTGTGTGTGCACCCACTGTACCCACCAACATGTTTGGCCCATGTGTGAATCTCTACAGATGTATATGCGTGGCAGGCACATGTCCACATATGCACATAGACACACATGCACGCGCACACACACACAAACCTCCCTTTGTCTATTATAGGCAGCTGAACCAGGAAGGTGAAGAATATTTTTCATGGCGTTATATTTATGATAATCCATTTTGATGGTTAATTTGGTTTAGGACACTGATTTATTACCAGTTTTTAGGTCTCCCACTTGCTCTCTCTTTATTGTCCTATTTGAATTATAAGGATGGTGTGTGTGAGATGGAACTTCTTGGTCTATTGTTCTGCTTCTCACGCAACCAGTGTAGTTCAGACAATAAAAAGATCTATAAAAGTAATATATACACAGGGTGAGAGGGGACAGAGACAGAGAAAATGGGCGATGCTTTGGAATGAGCTACAACATTTATCTCTCTCTGGTGAAGCTCAGAATTAAAATTCACAAGTGGAGGAGGCATAAATGAGGTATGAAGGTGTTGTTCTCTTAGGAGGAAAAAAGTCTAGTAATTGTAGCTCATCTAGAGGATATGGGAACTTATTTTATCCCTTGATTTGAACACTTTTAAGGACTCACAACTGCTGGGCTTCCTTTAGAATGACACACTCCAAAGATACAACTTAAAAGAAGAATGAATGTCAGGACTCTTGGTTCTACATTATGTCATTTGTCAGGCACATCCCCATGGCATTGCCAACTCACATCAAAAAAGGGTATTTGCATGTGAGCTTTCTTCAGCTGTGGTGTACCCTTAACACATAGTAGGTTCCCGATAAACTGATGTAGGATAAAAGCATAACTGAAAAAATACCAGGAAAGGATGGTACTGTCCTGCTCTCACCCATCCCTCACAAAGGCTTAGGCCCTTTCCCATTATGCCCCAGGACACTTAGCTTCCTTTTGGATTTGTAACTCTCCTCATACTGGTTGTTGCCCTTCCAAAACACACGGGAGGGGAAACTGTAGTAGAATATTTGATCCCAATAAAGTGCCTTCGGAGTGGCAAACCAATAAACCTTCCTACCTTCTGAGGAAGTATTTGAATGGCCAGGTGGCAGCTCCCAGATGTGATTTCACTGGAGGTTTCTGGACTGAGTATTTATTGCTATGCTTGAAATGATGGTTATTATTGTTACAAATATTATCATGCTGAGGAAGCCTGCTTGCAAGCACAGACAGCTGCATTGTTTACAAACATAATTAATGAGGCGATTTTTAATATCAACAGCCCAGCAACAGCCTTTTTAAAGACTGTTTATGGTCTAGGCCACAGAGCCATTTGTAACTTCTACGGCACTTCTATGACAGGGCTGCCTCCAAGAGTCATTTCCTTTGGCCGGGACCTGGTTTATTTTATGAATGACAAAAATAAACCTCTACTTGCTGCTGCTGAGGGATAGTTTATGTCTAGCAAGCCCAGACCTCTAGAAAGATAAACATAGGGATCACTTCTAAGAAGTGAAGGTGTATTCCTTAGCAGCTACTTTCTGTATTTATTCAAAAATCATCCAACTGGGGTGGCTATCTTGGGGTACTAGAGGAAGAACAGTGTATACTCTTTCTAAACATGGGCATGTGTGTGTGTGTGATATGATGCCTTATGATGCCTATAATATATTAATTCTTGAAAAAAGACTTACACTTCAAAGATGCAGTTTTGTTTTGCCTTATGGTTTTGGAGACAGGGTCTCACTGCATAGTTCAGGATGGCCTGGAACTCATTCTGTAGCATATGTTGGACTGTCTTAGAATCCCGAGTGCGGGGATTCTAGGCATGTGCCACTACACTCAGCTTCAAATGGGCTTTGGGCACCTGTGGTATAGCAGTTGAGGCTAGTTATTGGTTGAACTGATCATTCCAGATTTTCTTTTCTTCTTGCGCCCCTGATTTTGAACTTTGAGGTTATTTCAGGGGTTGGTAGTGGGTGTACTTCTACTTCAAAAGGCAAGACCATTCCCCTGAGATGTTCCTGCTGAGCACCAGTAAATGGGCAGGTGCTAGGGTCCCTTCTAGGCTCACAGAGTTCATGGGTGAGAGAAGAGTTAGGATCTGGTTTCCTGGATCACTTCAAACATTCAGAGATTAGATGTCTTCTTTACAAAAATTCCAAAATACTTATTGTTTTATTCCCTTTTGATCGTGAAATTTCCTGGCTATGTTTATTTAGTAAGAGGCAGCGAATTAGGGATAAAGGAATGTTAAGTGGCAGCAGGTAGCCAACACCTGCCATCTCGCATGCCTTTTATAATCTCCAAACAAATGACTCTCAAATTTTGTTTTTTTGATCTGGACTGTGTACCTTTATGACCTAATATATCACCTGCAGATATAGTCTGATGAGACCTTAGTGGATGCCCCAGTTTTCACAGTGAGTATCGCAGTTTGCAACACTGTTTAGTGTTGAGGAAGTGTATTCACTGTCTACAACTCCATGTTTACCAGTTGTGGTAGTTTGAATGTATATGGTCCCCATAAGCTCGTAAGGATTGGTTCTAGTAGGAGATATGGCCTTGTTGGAGGAGGCTGGATGACATAGGCCTTTAATCCAGACCTTGAGGCTGGAGGGCACACCTTTAGTCTGGGATACACCTTCTGTTGGAGGTATGCCACTGTGGAGGGGGGCTCTGAGGTCTTTCTCTCAAGCTTCACTCAGTGTGACAGTTGACTTCTTGTTGCCTGCAAGATGTAGGGCACTCGGCTGTTTCTCCAGCACCGTGCCTGTCTGCACATTGCCGTACTCTCTGCCATGATGGACTGAACCTCTGAACTGTAAGCCACTCCAATTAAATGTTTTCTCTTATAAGAGTTGTGGTGGTCATGGCGTCTCTTAATAGCAATAGAAACCCTCACTAAGACAGTTGCATTTTTTTTCTTTTGATAAGATGTCATGACCAAGACAACTTATAGATGCAAGAATTTATCTGGGCTCACGGTTTCAGAGGAATTAGAGTCCATCATTGCGGAGAGAGGCATGGCGGCATGCAGCAGGGTCAGTGGTCAGAGCAGAAGGCTGAGAGCTCACATCTTCAATGCAGGCATGAAGTAGAGAAAGTAAAGCAGAAACATGAATTAAAAAAACACTATAATCACTCAAAACCTGCTCCCAGCAAGGCTCCACCTCTTAAAGGTTCCACAACCTTCTCCAAACAGCCCTACTAACTGGGGACCCAGTGTTCAAATACCAGGGCCTATTGGAGATATTTCTCATTTAGAGCACCACATGGGCCTTTTATTCTTCATCATAGAATGGACAACACAGAAGCTTTGGGTAGGATTTTTATGAAGTTTAAGATCCAAAGTGCCAGGCATAAAAATAGTACTAGAATAAGCAGCTTTTGTCTAAGGCTGAATATACCTGAGTTCTTCTGGTCTTGGAAGTGAAGTGAGGCCTGTTAGTACTTGGACAGGAGGAAAAACAGCTTTTGTTACTACTTATTGAAATACAAACAAAATAAACCCAAGGAGAGTTGAACATAGGAACATAGACTTGGGAAAGTGGGGCTCCCCTTCATGTCCATTTGGAGATTCTCCTTTTACAAAGCACCCTTTCAAATCTTGGGGTTTGGCAAGAACAGACAAGAATTCCCCCACACCATAGCTTGCTGCCCCCTTTCCTGTACCTGCTAGGCTACTGAGATGTTTTATGTATCACATCTTTATCTTAGCTTTTATAGAGACACAGGGGTTGCCAAAGCGTATTCTCAGTGTGTACCAGCATCAGTCACCATTACAAAACAATTTTAGAGACAAGACTTACACTTACTAGGAGATTCTCCAAAGAGAGTGGTGATCTGTAAGGTAACAAAAGGCAGTAGGAGAACAACTTTTTTTTTTTTAAAAAAAGAAGCAGCAGCCTGTTTAATTTTTATGGTTGATGCAACATGTGTGTCCTGCCAGAATAAATTGGATCATCTGATTTTCAAATTGCTGGATCTATTGTGTCAGAAATAGAGGATGTAAATAATTTCAGTGCAGTCGCCTGGATCTGAACCTCTCTCATCCAGAACTGTTATCAACATTAACATAATTTATGGTGCTATCTAATAATGAAATCACTGAACACTGATTGTATGGTTTCTTAAAGCTGTAATTATTGCTCATTAGGAATGGATTTCATATTGTTTGCTCCTGGCACATAACTCGTTATTGAAAGAGAAAAGTTGTCAGCAGAAGTGAGTCACCAGAGAAGGCACTTTTCTGCTGCTGTTGTTGGTCCTGAATATTCTCTCTGATAAGTCTGTCTGAGATTTTGTCTGTCTTAATAATAAAGCATGGCTGGTGCTCTATCTGCTGTTTATTATTTTATTTCTAATTCAGAAAATTTAAGCTTCACATCTCTGTTAGTTTTCTCCTTGGTGTGACAAATAGTCAGGGCAAAAGCAACTCAGGGGAGGAAGGATTCATTTTGGCTCATGGTTTGAGTGGGCACCATCCCTCCTGGCAGAGAAGACAGGGTAGAGTTCCTGGAGGCAAGAGCATGTGTCTAGGACTCCTCACATCTGGAGCAGTGAGTAGACCAGAGGTAGGACTGTGTGATAAGCTCAAAGCTCCCCACTCTACCCAGTGACCCACACGGTTACCACCTTGGGTCTATGACTCAAAGCCATGAACCTGTGGGGGCTTTTCGCATCTTAACTACAGTGTCATACTTCTTTAGCCTACAAGGAAATGCTCAGTAAATGTATCTTAAGGAAGTGAAGGTACAAAGAAAGCAGTAGTGAATTCTGGGAGGCGATGCTCTGCACTTTGTCTACCTAATACCAAACAGCAACAAAGGAAGAGCTCACTTTAGGGCTCTGTGTCGGCAGGTTTCAGATAGCAATCTGAATACATCTTAGCCTATTTATCTCAAAACACCTTAAAGTGCATTTGTTAAAACTGCAGAGTGCTGCGTGACGAGATTTTCATTGGGGAAGATACAAACAAGGTTCATGGATATTGAGTAAAACAGGGAAACCTAAAAGCTACCCTGGCCAGCCCTTTTCTGCTAGTGACTGTGTGTCCTTTCAAGTCCTGGTATTCGTGGCAATACCGAGAAGTCACTGCTCAAGTCTGCTTGGTTTTGGCTATCAAGTTGGGTTCTAGATGGAGCACCAGCTGGGCCCGTAACTTTGAAGATGGAGACTTTATTAGTGGTTTCTTTTGAATGCATGGCTGGAGAGAATTGTGCTTCTCAGTAAGGGAGGGAGCAGTACCAGGAAGCATTGCAGTTCAGAGGTCACCACTGCTGTGCAGCTTGTGAAATGGTGAAGAGTCTTCTCAAGAAAGACTTGAATTCACTATGAGTGGCATCTTTGGTATGGGGCCTGATCATGTCTGTGCCTCTCACTTGGCTTTTCAAAAGCTCAATAAGAAAGACCTCTGTTGATTAATTCTATCTAGTGACTCAGCCAACATCAGGCTGGAGTTTTGTAGCCCAGATTTTTCCTACGAGGTTTAGTTTCCTTGAGCCTTTTGTTCAGAGAAATCCCCGGAATGTTTCTTTAACAGATTATTTTTCACATCCTGATAGCTGGTTCTCCTTTTAAAGAGGTCCTCTGATGGTGGCCTCTGAAAGGTGGGCGAAAATGTCAGGTGTACAGAAATAATAACAACAAAAAAAAACCTCATTCTTTCACTGGGAATTTCCAAACTTTAGTAAAACTGCAGAAATGTTTAAATTGCCTTCCAATTTCTGAGAGAAATTGGTTTCCTTTAATGCTTAACGAGATAAACTGAGATTCAAGTCAAGTCATTTTTCTGCTTTTCCTTGTTGACAATCCGAGCTCTGTTTTCTCAGTTCTCTCTTGCTTTCTGATTGACTTCGAGATTGCATCTAATCTTTTTATTTTATCTTGCACAAATGCAGCCTGCAATGTGTTATGACAAGGAGTTAGACCTCCTATTAGCATATATTTATACCTTGCCTCACAGAGTGCTGCTTGGGGGTTATTAAGTCTGAAGCCACATGAAAGAAATCATACCACCCCCCCCCAACAGAATCCTCTGTCATACCTCCCTATCCATGTGGGGATCTAATTGTTTAGAAAAAGGGACAGATGAGGGGCCACCAAGAGAACAGCAGTTGCTGGAGGAATGAGATGAAGGAATTATCAGGTATTTACAGGCATGAGGGGACATGGGAGACGGTCACTGTCCTTGGCGGCACCTTGGAAGAATTTAAAGGCCATTCTGTGAATAGGTGGTAACTGGATCAGATGAATATGCTAAGGAAGGAACTGGAAAACAGAGGTACTTACTGTCCATGGGATTCATGGTCCTGGGTACCAGCAGATGGAGACACAGATGGGGCATTCACAACAGGTTCCATCTGAGGTGGCTCAAGGAGAGGTTCCTCTGCCTGTATTTGTCTTTTCCATAAAAAACAAACAAACAAACAAAAAAGGTCACCAGTGCACCCAAAACAGCAGGTGACACATGTCTGCTCCTTGTTCACTGTTTTAGTTTCCTTTCAGTGGGAGTCACCCCCCCCCCCAGCCAAGCCTCGGGGCTTACAAATCACCAAGCTTTGTCCCCTATCACAGTGATATTTTGATTCTGATATTAATGGTTACACATGGGTCTGACCTCCGTTCCACTTAAGCTGACCGCCCTAGAGCATGTCTGTTTTAATATCGTTCTCTAAAGTTATCCCCATTGAAAGACGTTTCAAGCATTTGTAAAAATCAAGGAGACAATTCAAGGAATGGGAGGGGCTGGCCTGAGGAGGATGTAGTTTCCTTCTCTAGACACCGGAGAGTCCTTCAGTTCTTGTCCCCTTAGCATGAGGACTCCAAGTGAGCATTCCGAGGAATTACTGAGCTTTGAGAAAGATTTCATTTTGTTCTTGGCACAGCCTTGTATGTATCAATCTGTCTTCTCCAGCCAATTGTGAAGGATGGCATCTCGCTCCTCATCTGTTTTCTCCCATGGGGGAATTGTTGTCTCATGCATAGATTTTGAGCTGTGCATACAGGGCTCACAAGTCTGTACTACATAACGCTTCTGCTTCTAGAATAGGAAGCCATGCCTGATTGAGTTGCATGTTTGTAAGGCTGTGCTCCATCTCCCTGCTTCTGTTTCTGTTTCTCTAGGTATGTGGATGGCAAGCTGACTGGTTTGGAAGATCCTTCATGGGTCCAGGCAGCTGATCCACTTCAGATGAACAGTTGTCTCATCAGACTTTCCCCTGGCAGGTGCCATAGATAGCACTGATGTGTGGCATGGGGTGTCTGACATGCCCCCCCCCACTTTGGGCCAAGCCTACCTTTCTTCTCCATGACAAGATTAAGGACAAATCTTTGTAGAATGTACAGTCAGCAAAGAGCAAAGAAGGTGCTCAGGTCTTAGCCTCATTAGAAGTGAGATCTGTGGAAGATGGATTCATGCCACGAGAAGTTATTCTTTGGAAAACATCCCCTTTGGGGGTCCCAGGAGCCACACTGGATGGTGGCTTTGACTGGAAAATGCACGTTTAGCATAGATATATTTTCAGTTCAGGGAGAAATGAATAGGAAGACAGCTGGGTATGTCATAGTTCTTTGGTGTGAGGCTGTGTTTGTGGAAATGTCAGAGTTGAAACGTGGATAAGTGGAGATAACAAGACCAAGTTCATAAGTCATGGGCAAGCTTTAAATTGAAATGTTGGGAGACTGCAGAGCAAGAGCTTGAGATGAGAAGACATGCAGGTTTCCATTCAGGGAAGGCTATAGATACTCACAGATATTAGACATTGTTGGAAAATTGGGCATACCTCAAGAAATAAGTTAGGGCAGTTGTCCCAAAGCAACTACAGATTTACAGCATTTACTCCAGCAGAGTTAAGTGTGAGCTATTTAAACAAAACCAAAGAAGAAAGGATGGAAAGAGAAGGAAAGCATAACAAAAAACCTAAACAACAAAAATGATATCATATGTCAGTGTGACATGCTTGCAATCCATAGGCGAATCAATATAACTCATGAAACAGACTGTTTCTACACTCATGAGCAAGATATGCGACATTCATAAGAATTATCTGTCGTGTACAAGTTACAGAAAGATTGAAAATAAATAAGTGTAAAGGAATGCTAGGTATATATGAGGCAATGCAATTGTGGATAGTACTTCTAATACCGGCCCATATAGAATTTATAATGAAAAACCTTACAAGGAATGTTATATATTGAATATAACATCAGAATCATTAGTATGTATGTTGCTGTTAGTAAGACCCCAAAATAAAAACAACAACTAACTGACCCAGGAAAGTAAGTAAATAAACAATCATTGTCCCCTCCCTGGGTGCTCGGAGTGGAGATAGCAAATAGAAACTATCTTACCCAGGGTCGAGGGTTGAGACCCGTGTTTCCAGATTCATGGCCCCTTATTCAAGAATTAAATAAGAGAGCACATAGAAGGGAACTTTATTCAAAGCAAAGTGACTGCAAGAAAGGATGGTCCACCCCAGTGTGATACCCAAGAGCATTGGCTCACCTGAGTGAAGATAATTGAGACTCCAGCTCACTGCCAGAGGCTTCTCTCTGTGTGCTTCAAAGGAGGGAGAAAAGATTACTAAGGGACATGATTTGAATATGTCTCCATTTTAACTCACAGGTTAGGTTATATAATCATTTTCCTATGGCTTATGTCTCTTCCCATGGTTCATCTGGTTTGTGTGTGTGTGTGTGTGTGTGTGTGTGTGTGTGTGTGTGTGTGTGTGTGTGTATCCAACCACACACAAGCACATGATGTTAAATTGGAAATTTTCCCTAAAAATTCAATTTGAGAACAGACTTTGCCTTACAGACCCACATTTCTACAATTGTACATGCACATGAGTGGAGTTGTTTGAGTAGAATCTGCCTAGCTTTGAGGACCACTGAGGGAGAGAAACTTCTTCAATTGTTCAGAGCGGGGTGTTTGTGCACCTCCATGTAGATGAGGGTCCTAGGTTGCTAAGGGGTTGCTAGGTGTGCTGTTTGGAGAAGGATGTTTGTGGATAGTGCATGGAGGTGAGAGCCCAAGGTTAAGTATATGATTAGAGAGGGTGTGTGCATAGCCCAGACCAAGTGGAGTCCTAGGTTGCTAACTATTCCCTTGCTTGCCTCAAAGCTATGGAACAAAACCTAAAATGTTTTTCTTCAGGATAGTGTGGTATAATCAAGTCTGAAAGTTTAATCGACAGTTTTTTACTGTGCTGTGATAAAACTAGACATTAATAACAAAGGGAGAAGCGAGTCAGTTAACGAAATAAAAACTCAGATGCTGAAGAAGTGAAGAAAACCATACCTTAAAAAATTACTAAAAGTTTTATAAATATAAACAAATTCAAGGAGCCCCTCCTTCCCCTGTATTAAGTTGTAGCATTTTATGTGGCTTTTCATCCAGTCTCTGGTGACTTTGTTCTCAGGTATAAAGTTTGTGAGGGTTTGCAAATGAAGTGAATAATATTTGAAAAAGAAAAAAAACCCTCTTCATATAATTTAGACACAATATCTAGAGTTAATGGGAGCATTGTGGAGAATGTGAAGAGAATAGAGATGGCAAGGCAGTTCTTCAGCAAACTGCCCTGTAGCTCCAGATGTTTGCACAGAAGCCAGGTGAGAGTCAGGAGGATAGCAGTTCATGATGCGCATGGGCAGGGGTTCTTTCCAAAGGCCCTTTAAGAGACTCCATGTTAAAGGGCTGGGCTGGACTTCTGGGTACTTTGCTTTTGGTGGAGCGTTACTGTCTCATCCATGTTTGCCTCCAGGTTAGTGCAACCATGATAAATGTGGTTTACTTATCAATTCGGAAGATTTTCACCTGGAAATGTGTAGTTCCATTTGTTGGTAGGACAGTCTAGTGGGCCGGGTGTCCTGGGACACTGACTCAGAGGCAGGGAGCAGGATTCTTGAGCTTCAGTAGGCATTTCTTTTGTGGTCAGCCCTAGTAACAAGGGAGAGAGAGGAAAGTAGACCAGACAGGCAGAAGCTGGCTGTGGTGAAGCCTCTGTGGTGTGGATTTGCTGCAAGAAGTCTTAATGCTGTACAGCCCCATGCTAGGTGAGAGATCTGTGACTTCACAGCCCCCTACCTCCAGCACGTGAATAGATTCTGTTCTGGGAAGGCTGCACCTGCATGGATGCTGTACACAGGGAGAACAGGTGCCATCTCAACACACACACTCACTGGTACAACGTCAGATAATTTTGATTTCTAAAGTAATTTTCTTGTTTAAACACCTAAAAAGGTTGGCATGAGAAACAGGCCCTCTGTGCCATCCTCTGTGAGGATGGCTGACGTCTTCTGCATCTTGTAGGCAGAGTTTACTTAGAAGGCACCAGTACCAGATAGATATTTATTAAAATATAAATCAACACTCATGGTACAGGTAACTGTTGATTCCCGAATAGTGCCATTCTGGCCCTTATGGCCCCTCCTCCTCCCCAAAGGACTAAAACCTTATGTTAAATAGGGGGATTAAGAAAAACATGCTTTCCTGCTCTACAAGTCTCCTTATTGCTGCCTCCTGCTGAGTGCTAGTCTTTTGGGATCTTCCAAGACCTTGGGTGTGCCCGGATGAGGGGACAGGGTGTGAGAGAGTTAAGAAGGAAGAGAGTGGGGGGAGAGGCTGGAGACAAGCATGGAGCTGGAGACAAGCATGGAGTAGAGTTAGTAGAGTCAGTGTGAGTGGGAGCAGAAGGAGACCAACATGGCGGGAAGCTAGAGGGAAAAAGGCTAGGCGAGATGCATGGCAGGAGAGAAGCATGACAGGGGGAGAAACAGGTTTAAGATATAAGATGTACTGAATAAAGCTCGGGTCTCTCATTGTGATCCTGAATGATGGAACCTAAGCGACTCCAGAGTGCAGATTATTTAACCTTGACGCCCCTCACCTGGACAAGACTTGAACACCCCAGAAACTGGACGCGGTAGGTAACAGTTTATAGTAGCACCTGAACAGGGACTGGAGTCTGGAATGGTAGACGAGTGATGGACAGACGATGGAATCCGATCCTCTCCCCAGCAGCCAGGAACCAGGAAGAGAGCGTCCCCTGTTCCAGAAGCCCCTTTTCAATGGACTTTTCCCCGCCCCCTTCAGGGGCCCAGTGCCCTGTATAAGTGTCTTTTGACCTTATCAGCTGACACCTGAATCCCACAACAGCATCTCATCAGTCCTTGGCTGCCTTTCTGAAGCTTTTCTCTACTCCTGTGTAGACCTAAGATGTGTACCGGCCTATGGTGACAGGCTCCAGCAGTGAGAGCCCCACCTAGCTCAAACACAATGTTTCTCCAGAGATCAAGAACTAAGAAATCACATGGATTCTGGGGTGAGACCATACAGGTTCGAACACTGGCTTCACTCCTTGCTGGCTGTTTGGTCTTGGGCAAGGAATTTACTTCTCCAGGTCTTACTTTTCACATCTATAAAATGGGTTGATATTAGTATCCCCTAGGATCGAAGTTGAGAATTGAAAGGATTGACTTTACAGTAAATATTAGCTTACAATAGTTTGATTGTACTTGAAAAGGAAATTTTATTTATATAATTGACATCACAATGTTTTTGCTGCTGTTGTTCTGATTTTGGCATTTCAAGACAGGGTTTCTCTGTGTAATAGCTCTGGCTGTCCTGGAACTTACTTTCAAACTCTCTGAGATCTATCTGCCTCTGCTTCCTGAGCGCTAGATTTAATGGCATGGGCCACCATCACCCAGCATACTACTTAATAATCTTTACACATAGTTGCCTCTCCTCACAAGGATTGATTGATTGATTGATTGATTGATTGATTTATTGCTGGGATAATTTCAAAGCTCCTAGGTTAAATATAAGATCTTTTGTCAAGTATAGATCTCTGCCTACCTCATCTTGATTATCATGAAAGGTATGTTTTTAATCTGAAGAAAAAAAGAAAAGAGAGATGGGGATAGAGGTAAGGGTGCTTCGTTAAAATAAGGCAAAGGAGCTGGGGTGGAGGGCAGGCTGGGAGACCATACAGGGTGGGGTCACTGCAGATCAAAGAGCAGAATTAAATGATAGACCTTAGTAACAAACGTGGTAGCCACTGGCCATGATGTCATCTGGCCTGAAATGTAAAGTCAGAGAAAGGTGTAAAAATGTATTTCACTTTACACAGATAACCTCACACTTATACTACCAGTTATATACATTATTTAGACATACAATAATTTATTTAGTCCCTAGATTTTTTTCTCCTAAAAATATATATTAACTAATTATGTCACCAGAGAACTGGAGATCCATGTTGGTCCTTGGGTAGGGTGGCCTAAGGTTGAGGATACCTTCTTTAGATCACCTTCCCAAAGAATAGAGCAGAGAAGTAGAAATATGCACATGGAGGGTCACGGTGGGCCATATGAAGAGAACTGAGACCTGGGGTCCTTGAATCTGCAGTAGAGACTATTAAAGCAGGGTGGAAACTCTTCAGTCTAAGGTGATGTGAGCACTGGGCACAAAATTGAGTCCTTTTCAGATTTCCCGAGGAAGAAGTGTTTACTGTAGTACATTACTGTTGGTAAAGGCTGTGCTCTGTGTGGCCCCAACCCCAGGATGGATCCGTGAAATAGCAATCTCCCTTTGCAATCAAGTTTACTTTCTAGCTTTTGGTAGTTTGGGATCGGCGAAGAATAGCTAATTATACTTTTTCTTTTCTTTTTTTTTTTTTTTAAAAAAAAATTATCAATTTATCCTTTAGCCTTGTGCATAGTTTAAGGCTCCCGAGCTGTTCTTCTGGATTGTTTTTAACTAAGCAGTTTGAAGATGGTTGTTAAAATGTCAGCGATGGAAAGTACGAAGCTTTGCCTTCTCTACAAGTCCCCAACCTCTTGCTGTCGCTAACAGATAGGGACACACACTTTGCACTCAGCACCATCCTCAGCTCTGGGGATATAGCTGTGCACAGCGGCGTGCAAACTCTTCCGGTATTTGTAGTCTGGGAGGAGCCAATGTACCAGTGAACCAAAATAAAGCCAAATGAGGACAATCCAAAGCATAATCATAAAACATAAAATCCATAAAGAAAGAGAAAAGCAAAGCCAGGAAAGAGGACAGTGACACCTGGCTACGGGTGCTGTTTGTCACAGGTTGGGGGGGAGGGGGTCTCTCAGGAATGAGGGCCAAACACACAGTCAAAGATTTTTCAGTCACTACTGCCACAGGTGGGATTTAATGAATAGCACTTGGCCTTTGCTGGAGAACAAGATTTTCCCTGTGTATACCTCAGCCATGTCTGTGGAGAGTTGCTACATTCTGTGTGCCATATGGACTATGTTGGTGACCACTGTCATCATGCTAGGAAGTACTTGTTTTCTGTGTTTTTCTTTGCCTCTCACCCATGTAAAATTAGTATAAGGTAGGGAAATAGGGCTGAAGAAGATTTGTTATTCTAACTGTACGGTGATTTAATGTCCACAGCTTTTATATTTGTTTGAAAAAAAATTCAGAAATTCCTTAATTCTTCTCAAAGGCTGAAATTCAGAATAAGAAGGGGCCAGTTGGGGTTTTGAAGTTATCAGTTCCAGAGTGTTCTTGCCTTGTTTCATCCCTGTGGAGTCTGTCAGTGGGACTGGAACGGTCTATGGATGGCGGTGGGCTCATTCCTCACACTTTCAGTGGCCACTTTACCACCTGAACATTCCCATGCTTTCCTATCACAGCCTCTTAAAGGAGACAGAGGGCCTGATCGTTGGGTTTTTATAGTAAATTCCCTTTGTATTCTATGTTTACGTCTCATTATGCCCTGAATTCTTACTGTGTTGTTCTTTACCAACTCAGATGCATTCCATCTGAGGCTATTTGTCTGCTGTGATGCTCAGGATGAGCATTTGGGATGGATGACTGGCAGGGCTCACTCCAGTTTTATCTGTGAAGCAGGCAGCATGCCCAGTTTATGCTGGGCCTTGTTTCTGTATTGTTTTATCTAGGCTGAAGTAATTTTCAGTGGATAAAATGGCTAGAAAAGATGCAAGCAGATTCCTCATTTCTACTTCATGGCCTCTGGGTGTGTCTCTCTCCAGAGATGATTTGAGAATGAATGTAGACACAGGGTTGAGAACAGTAAAACAGACATGCTTGCTGCTGGAGGAGAAGGAGGACTTATTTTTTATTTTTACTTTTTAATCTCTACCTACTTTCTCCTCAGGCCCAGGTTCCCATAACTTCCAAGGAAACTTTAATTTTTACCTTTATTTGGTTTTGGGGACTGAGCCCAGGCTTCACACATGCTATGCTATGCCAAAGGCATGTGTTGAATTTAAAAGGTGTACCAAGAGCAGCGCTTCTGCTGTTTATGGTGGGAGGGAGTCAGTGTAAAGGTCACCCATGGGATGCAGAGGTATGAAGAGAACCAAATGTATTCGTGGAGGACTATTCTAGAAAAGAAAGATCCTAAGAGTGAGGGTGGATGTGGAGGGGGAGGAGGTGCTGGAGTAAAGAGTGTGGTGGAGGTGACAGGAGAAGTGTACAAAGAAACACAGGCAGTTACAGAGACACTCCACGTTGTGGGAGCAGAAGGGACAGTCAAGACCATGGCAGATCAGCAATGTAGGCAGCAGTGGTATTGTAGGTGATGATGGTTGTGGCTGACATAGTAGAATTATGGGGGAGGTGATGGATATGGTGAGGAAGATGGCAGAGGTAGGAGAGTTAGTGAACAGACAGTTGAAGTAGCGGAGGTGATGGAGGTGGAGATGATGAGGTGGAGGAGGGGGTACAGAAGGAGGTGGTTCAGGGAGGGATGGAGTGGAGGAGGGGGTATGGAAGGAGGTGGTTGAAGGAGTGGAGATGATTGAGGAAGAGATAGAAGTGACATAGTAGAAGGTGACATTAATAGCAGAGGATGGCATTCTGGAGGTGATGGACAAGCTGGGTCTGGAGGTAGTTGTAGTGATGGCCAATGAGGTAAAGTAGGTATAGCTCTGTGGGGAAGCCCCACACCTCATCTCTTACCGAGAGCTTCGAGTAGATGCTCACCCTCTCTAGACTCTTTACTTTTGGATCTAAAATTCTCCTTGTTTTCTTAAATCGCTCAGTTCCTGGCTCAGTAGCAGAAGTGGAACTGTTCTCCGGGCTTTGCTTCCCTCACTTGTGCATGTTTGGTTTCTTAGGTTATGCTGGGATTCAAAAGGAAGCTTAGAGGGATCATGGTTGTAAAACAGTACCAGAGCCAAATCAAATCTCAGCCCCACAGAAGAGGCCACAGTTGAAGTGAAATCAGTGACTTCTAGTCCCTTAGCAATGAGTTGTTTAGAAATACAGAGCGCAAGCGCTAATCTCCCCACATTTCCCAATCTTCTTTAAGCCCGAGAAGTAAGCGGGAAGGTAGAATTTGTTTTTCTATGAGGAGAAGGGCAAAGTGCCTTGGTGCTGGCCTGTGGAGAGATAAGCCAGCCAGCTCTGTGAAGACTTGACACTCAGGAGAAAGGATGAGTCATTCATTGGCTTCCTTAAGACTTGGAACCTGCTAAGGCAGGAAGGTAAACAGACTCTTTTATTGACCTGAACTAAGATGTACCCTTAGATACACTTCTCTGGAAATGAAAAAAAAATTACAAAAACCCACTAAAACAAAACAAAACTCTCCCAAAATACAACACACATGTATTTTTAACCAAGACAATATATAAAAATCTCAGTGGAGAGCATGCAGATAACCTAAGGCTTGTCAAATGAATGACTCATTAGAAAATACAAAAATGTATTTTAAAATTTGATTTTTGAAATAAGAGATAAAAATAAAACAAAAAAAAAAATGAAGCATTCACATCTGTGGCACAGACTTTAGAAATGCCTTCCTATAATGGATGTTACAAATGCCTCCTCAGAGATCTCAAAGAGTTTTCTGATTTATTCCCTAGACTGTGAGTGCCCCTTGGAAGAGTGAAGGAGGGGACTTTGTCCTGAACAAAAGGAGAAAACCTAGGCTGCAGAGAGGCTTGATGCTGCTTATGCAAACTCTCTCCATCAGAGAAGACCCAGCTGCCCCAAGAAAGCAGAGTATGGATTGCACCCAATAAAACATCAGAAGTTGACCTCTAAGCCATGCATTTAAATCCATTTCCGGCTTCACTTGAGTTTGATGGTTGTGATTTGGCCATCTGCAGCCTGTATTTATCATCGTGCACATTGTCACTGTCTCCGAGATTGTCCCAGTTAATACTGTTAAGGGATGAATGTGTGATTTCCTGGGTGGCTCTATTCACTCTGCTCCTGGTGAGAAGTCTGCATTGATAAGACTACCTGCTTGCAGCCCCAAGGGCTTTTATTGACATTTTGAATTTTCTTTGGCAAGCAAATAATATAAGAAGGTAGAACCTCGTTACTGGTTGCTTTTCAGAGACGATTCTGTTTAATTTGTAAAAACCATTCATATATCCTAAGTGTAAATGCAGCTTTCTTTGCTTGCTTTACAAAAGCAGCTCCTAGGAAATAAAGTGTTTGTGACCCCTTGGGAAAGCTTGCAGCTCAGACCACCAAATCTCCCAAGTTATGACGACTCCCACCTGAGATTCAGGGGTTTGCTTTTAAAAAGAGGGAGGGAGGGCTTGGGCCCATCTGGAAGCTAGATGAGACAGTAAATAGACTTGTCTGTTTTTCAAAGATAATTGTGGGTGAGTAGGTGGCACAATCCTACGCAGATTACAAACGTGATTTTACTGGCTCTGCATTAACACACGTAATTTTAAGCCCCGAAGCAATGTCTGGTAGACTAGTTCAACATGCCAGGGCAATTGTTTAATTAATCTGAGGGAAACAGTGGTTGGAATTAGATCATAAGTTTTAGATTCTTAGAACTGGACAGGACTCTGAGAATTTTCTAGGCACAATTTTCACTGTGTAGTTGAGGAAACAGAAGCCAGAAGCCTACAGAAGCGTGGTTATGTCGTGGTCACCCAGATTTCTAGTGCTGTGGGGCTGGACTTCTGTGGCTGCCTTCACTGTGGCTGTGCCCTAGAATGTGTGTAACGAGCACCACATGGTTCCTCACAGCTAGCCCTACTGTTCAAAGACGATCAAGCACCACTGGTTCTGGCCACTCTCTGCTCAGTGTGCAGCATTGTTCTGTGCCATCCAGGTCCTCCCTTGGCTCAGTGGGCACTTTGGGAGACCTTTCTCAGCTTTCCACCCAGGCCTCTCCTCTCCCTGGGATTTTTGTCAAGTTGGGGCCTTCTCTCTCTAGAGTCTTTGTCTCGAAATTTTGTTTTACTCACCGTTTAGAAGACTCTTGGTCAAGTTGGGACCCCTCAACGTTTTGCTTCTTCTTCATAAAAGAAGAAAGGCAACAATTCCCAAGCATCCATACTATTCTCTTTGGCCTTTCAGAACACAGTTTCAGAATGTAGTTGAGTTTATCTAACAGTTATTTCCTTTCTTTATGTTTATGAAAAAATGATAAGTAATTCTCAGCACAGAAAAATGAGCAACACTCAAAAAAGTGTCCTCTACAACAGCCATCTAGTGATGGCTGTCCCGCCCTCACAACCTTCTTCCCCTCGTCTCTGTGACGCTGTGTCTGTATTCACATTGCATTTTCTGTGTAATCTGCTTTGCTCGCTCATTGAGAGATCAGATCAGAGAAAACCCTAGTAGATACTTTCTGCCAATCTAGGGCCACTTAAAAGTCCGGGAGATAATGGAGTGGGCAGTACCACTTGGGCAAGCATTTTCCTGAGCTCTCACGGCAACTTCTCTCTCTCTAACTTCCACTTCTCTCTGTTCTCCCCAAATAAAGAGTGTTTTTCCCAATGCAGTCTCTGGAGTTTGCAAAAGATTTGCCAACCAAGGAGAGTCTTTACATTTCACTATGCAGCCATGGCTGGGCTGGACCTTGCTGTATAGGCTAGGCTGGCTTTGAATTCACAGGGATCTGCCTGCCAATGCTTGGATTAAAGGCATGTGTGTCACACCCAACTTATGTCTTCAGTTTTAAAAGCCCTAATTTTAGATGACAAGTACTGTCTAGAGCTCTAGTTCCTGGGGTAAGCTTCGAATCTCTTCATGGAAAAACTCCCAGGAAAGGCAAAGGGTTGCTAGCTCATTGGGCCTTACTGACCTGTAATTATGAGTGACCATTGTTTATTGCGATTGTTCTCCTTGGTTGCCCCGTGTCTTGCCCTTGTCAGATAGATGAGTTATATTAGCCACACTCTGTCACTGTGACAGTGACGATATTAGTGGCTACTTAGAACTCCGTATTAGCAAGGCTGGAGGAGTGTTCATCCTAAACTTGAAATTATCTTGTTGCTGAGGCTACTCATTCATGTGGGCATCTGTTAGTAGAAAAAGAGAGCCGATTGAAAGTACTTGTGTGTTGGAAGGCTTGGATACTAGTGAGTAGTTGGAAATTTTCAGTGTTATGTAGGACGAGGACTTACTTGTTCATGCGAAGGTCCTCCTCACCCATGAAGGGTGTTAATGTTTTACCGGTCCTGATCTCCAGCATGCTGTTCATGGGCCTTTGCTAGGCACTGGAAGCCTCTGGCTAGAAATGCATGAAAAGATTGTTTTCAGGCTGTTTGATTGGGCCAAGTTCTCTGGCAGAGTCTGTGCATTACAGTTTCTGTTCAGCTTCCCCATCCCCAACCCTAGAATCTGTCCCTCTACATCTGTAGCCATGTCATTGGTGGATCTGGTAGGGTGGCCCTCATCTAGGAAGCCATGGACTAGTGCACCCACTCATTTCCCACCATCTCCACAAGGAGCAGCTTCAGCTCTGACTCAGGGCTGCTAACCCTGACCCAAAGATGAAAGGCCCATCACTAATCTTATCTGCTGATCAAACCATGACAGGGGTGATGATGTCATCAGGCTTTCTGGCACCTTTGCTCTCTGTCCTAAGGGAGCTCTGCCAGGGCCTGCTGTGCGATGAAGACATTCTGACCTCTGCACACTAGGCTTCTGCCAGAGCCCAGAGCCAGGTGCTTTCTTGCTGGGGAACTGGGAAATCAGTAGGGACTAGAATATTGTAAGGTTCGGATTTCACTTTGCTGAGTTGGTCTCCCTTGGGACCTTTCTTGTCTAAGGAGGATGGAGATGTGTTTGTGTGCTCTCATTTGTGATTATTTCATGGTTCTCTTTCCTCACAGGGGGGAGAATCTCCGCATTATGGAGCTGGAAGGGAAATGGCCAGCAAGAATACCTCTTTGGAGCTTCTAAGAAAGAAAATGCAATGAACTTGTCATGTGCTTGTATCCCTGTGTACAGAACTTTGAACTCTAAATTCTCAAGAAAATTCATGACTAATTTACCTTCTCCATGCCTGAAAGATTGATGTTGTTTTGTAATTAAATATAATTATCTATAAGACAAATTGGATTTGATAAGGGGGAGGCACTATAAACCTTTTAAACTTTCTTTTGTAGTGTAAAAGTCAACCTCATGACCTCATCCATGCCTGACAAAGGCTCTATTTGAGCCATAGTCTGCCTCCCCTAGGTTTAAACCGTAATTCTGTTCTCAATGACCGTTGATCTAATAGATGGGGTAGAAAGAAGTCCTTCAACATCTAGGAGAAGGTAGCCTCCCCTCCAGATGTGGCTAGAAGGTTTGTCATAATTGAGTTACTGGAGGGATAGCCTTTGATATCTGTCACCAAATGAGGCCTGTTGTGTTCACTATATGTAATGGGCTCCAGCAGACAGAAGGTAACACAGAGGAGTGCTGGAGAAAGGCTATTTGTAAAGAGTGAGGAACCCATGAGAACTGTAGACTACCACAGGCCTGCAGGAGTTAGTAACACTGCGTGAGAAGAGCAGATTAGTCTGGAAAGAATAAGAACCTCCAGGCAGGTGTGTGGTCATTGGTAGATGGACAAGGTCAGCACACAGCTTTCAAAAGGAAGGAAATCTAGGGATGGGTTTGTCTACATCTAGCATGTTTGGGCTTTGCCTATTGTCTTCCTGTTTTTTAATCTATGGTGGTGACTCATCCACTGTTAAGGGAGATTTTTGTTACTGGCTTCTCTTGACAGCTATGATTGAAAGCCAGTTATTGGGATACAGGGATAATTTTTTAGGATGATGATGTTATCATATGCAAGAGCAATCTGAGTCTAAAGTCAGCCTTTCAGTCTCAACCCAAGTAGGAACAGTTAATCAAACATTATAAAACACGTGGGGGTAGGGATGTAGAGGAGAAGACTTAGACACAAAGCAACATGAAAATTCTAGGCCAGGAGAAGAACATTTTAAAAATCCATAGGAGCTTGGAATTTCACTCAGTAGTAGAGTATTTACCTAGCAGATGGAAGGACCAGGGTTCAGTCTTCAGCACAGGGGAAAATAAGTAAGGACTATTATTAGTATCTCCCAAGAAACAAGAGAAACATTTCCACCATGAAATAAGAGTGGATGCTGCTTACAAGGGATCAATCCATGGACAAAAACTAGATTTTAGACATTAAAAATATAATGGGAAAAATGGAGCTCAAAATGAAATATTAAATATAAGAGTAAGCAAATTTCCCAGAAGTGCAGCAAAGACACAGAGTGAGAGGAAGTTGGGCATGAGAGACTAATATAAAATTTAAGGACTAGTTCAAGAGTTCTAAAAATAAATAAAGTTGTCAAAGAAAGGATAAAGGGAAACAAGAAGTTGTCAACCAAGTGCATTAAGGAAATTCTGTAGAAAGGACTGTAGGCAGATTATGTTGTTCCATTGTAAATAATTGTCCCCGCCTATGAGTTTAATAAAAAGCGCTGATTGGCCAAAGGCAGGAAGTGTGGGCGGGGCTACCAGATGAAGGAGACTTTAGAAGCAGGAAGAAATAGAGCAGAATGCCAGAGAGAAGCCAGAAGCAGCAGAGGACAACTATGCTGCTCTAAGAAAAGGTACTGAGCCGCACGGCTGAACAAGATAAGGGTCATGTGTTAGTTTAAGGGGTAAAGAGTTAGCAAGTTATATGCCTGGGCCTTAGGCTGATCAGCCTAAAACTATTGTAAGCATCTGTGTGGATCTGTGGGTCTGCGGGCCTAAACCTTGAGGCTAGGCCCGAAAGTCCAGGCCAAAAGCCTCTTACTACAAATGACATGGATTATGGATGTTCATGTTTATTTACAGTGTTGTTTTAAGTAGTTATAGATAAGGAGGGAAAAGAATTTTAGATTTGGAGTTCTTTTTGTTTTAAAAAGAGAAAAGGGGATATGTGGGAGATTATGCTGTTCCATTGTAAATAATTGTCCCACCCACTGGTTTAATAAAAAAGTGCTGATTGGCCAAAGGCAGGCAGGAAGTATGGGCGGGGCTACCAGACTAAGAAAACTCAGGGAAGGGGGGGGGGGACAGAGCAGAATACCAGAGAGAAGCCAGAGGAAGCAGAGGACAACTATGCTGCTCTGAGAAAAGGTACCGAGCCCCATAGTTGAACAGGATAAGAGTCATGGGTTAGATTAAGGGTAAAGAGTTAGCAAGTTATATGCCTGGGCCTTAGGCCGATCAGCCTAAAATTATTGTAAGCATCTGTGTCTCTCTGCGGGTCTGTGGGTCTGCGGGCCTAAACCTTGAGTCTAGGCCCGAAAGTCCGGGACAGAAACCTCCTACTACAAAGGACGTACATTTTCATTTGGGAAGAGTCCACCAAGTTCTGCCTGGATGGGAATAGACCCACACAAAGGCTACCTCAGTATGAGACTTAGAATATCAAGAACAAAGATCCTATTCTAGAAAATGAAGGGGAGACCACAAAAAGCAGTAGAATTAGAATGTCTTTGGTGTTCCACGAACAAAGCTAGAATCTAGAAATAATAGACTTTCAAATTCTAGGGAGCCATGGTTGTCACCCTTAGCTTTCCTAGTCATTTAAAGTACCAAATGGACAAGTGGAAAAAGGAGCGACCTCATTGCATCCAAATGCTTCGCTGCTTCTTTCCCGAAGGTTCTCAGGCCGGCATTTGTGTTCTCTGCGTATCGGGTATAAACCAAGAAGGAGGGAGATCAAGACACAGAAACCTGGAAGCAAAGGGAATCTTTAGAAGAAGAGGATAGGGGACCCCAAGTCAGGCAGCTGTAGATGCACCCATCAGCTCGGGAAGATGAAATTGAGGGAACACCCAATGCATCAAATGCCCTGAGTCATCCACAGAGAGGTCAGAGTTAGACATTTGATCAATGATGAACACATAGAAAATTTTAAATGAGAGCCAGGCCAAAATTGATGTCAGAAAGAATAAAAACGTTGTATTGGGAAAAACAAAACATTTATGGTTATTACCTGGCTTCTCTATGACTAACATTTAAATAGAAATAATGTTATAAATTTCAAATATTGGTTTATTTAAAATTAGAATTAAGATGTACACGGGGCAGTAGCATACATAAAAAATATTAAATTCTATAGGAACAAGTTAATAAATATTGGCTAAAACTAGAAGACAAACACAGAAAACCAACTGAGTGATAGGTCAGGACATGCGAATATTAATCAAGAGTCCGAAAGTAATTACCTCAGGAAGGGGTAGAGGCTGAGAGAGGGAAGAACTGCCATCTTTTTTATAATAAACCTCATAGAATTGTTTGACTATTAACTTTGAAATGCATCTCTATCAGATTAAAAATAATTTAAAAAAAACAGTAAAAAGAAAATTAAATAATTAAAGCTATGCATAATATCCCAGGCAGCCATCGCTAAGCAATTGGAATTTGTAAATCCAGCTAAGTTATCCATATTTGAGCAGTCTGAAAGCTATGAATGCAGAAAGATCATTTTTATGAGAGTCATTATAGCACTGTTTATTAGAAAAGGGTTTGTGACATTGGATTAATTGCCAGTGGTTGCCTGACTCAATAAGGTGTTCAGGACATACACTTTGGTATCATTTGATCTCATTATGAACAGAAAAACACAGGGCAGGCCAAGAGACAAGGGACTGGTTCCAGCTGAGAAAGAACAGTTTCCTAGAGAGGAAACTGCCTGGTTATCAGCAAAGATGAGCCCTGGAGATCTGGGCAGTGGAAGCCAAAAACTCAGCAGAGGCCAGAGGAAACTGGTCGGATATGAGCTGAGTTCCTCAGGGGTTCACGTCTTGGGAGTTTGGTTCACAGTGTGGCAAGGTTAAGAGGTGTTGGGACCTGAGGTTAAGTGGGTGTCCTTAGGTATTTGGAGGCACACCCCCTTGAAGCAGAAGTTCTCAGGGGATGCAGCTAGTTCTGTTTTCTGGTTTCCTGTTTTGTTATGTGATTGCTCCCTGTTGCATGTGCCACCATGGCTGTGAGGTGGTGCACCAAGGGCCCCTCACCTGAGTTGGTGCTATGACGAGTCTTCCAAACTGTTAAAGAATCTCTTTTCTTTGCACTTACTTAGCTTTAGGCATTTTGTTAAAGTAATAGAAAATGGTCTTATGGAAGGACTACCATAACACAAATCCTAATTCTCACGTAAGGGAGGGAGCTTTGGCTTATGCGGTCTGCTCTGCACTGCCTGTAGGCATAGGCATTGTTCACAGTCCAAAGTGCATAGAGGTTTCTTCACTCTCCATGTTTTATTTATTTTTTAATTGCTTAAAAGTGCTTCATGGTATAGTTCAGGCTAGCCTGGGACTCACAGTTCTTTTTCCTCAGCCTTCTGAGTTGCTGGGGTTACAAGCAAGTGCCACCTCATCCAGCCTTTTGTTGTTTGAACTGCTTAGTCCTGCCCCAGAATCCAGGCCCATTCTACACCATTGGTTCCCTAAGTAGCACCACTGTAATTGGGTCATTCTGATATTTGCAGCAGTCTGGATCCTTATTCTCAGTTCCAAGCACCTGAGTGCTTTACCCGAACCCCAGCAACCTGATGTCAGTGAGTAAGTGTCCACAACATTTCAGATACTTGATTTTGCACAGAGCCAAAAACCCATGCTACAACCTTCCTCCTCTGTCCAGTGGGTATTTCTAATATTCATTTACCTATGTAGACTGCTTATCCAGTCTGGGTCAAGCTTTCCACCCAGGCTTTCCTCAATAGTTCAAACTACAGCAATATGCTGAGATTAGAAACGAGCATTTACAATCAGCCTATTTGAAATCCTCCAAATACTGTGCTTTATGTGATTTGTATAGATGACATCATTCCAGTCTTACAGTGGCTTCCCAAGGCTGTAGCTATGATTTCCACTGTTTTATAAAGGGGAAGAAACCACTCGTCTGTGGCCACATACAAGGAAGAATTAGGGAATGAAGCAGAGGTCACAGGTTCTAGCTCTGACCTGTGGCTGCAAGCCTCTGTGCTTCCCACATGTTCAAACTTCATCATCTGCTGACACCTTCTCCCCAATTCCCAGCCTGGAACTGGGTAGCAGGTAAGTTGTGCTTCTGCCTGAGGTGGAATAGATGTGCTCAGGTCACATGACCAGTTACTTCCGTGAAGCTCTCATGAGCCCATCAGGTCACTCAATATCCAGAATACCGAGGCAGCACCTCTCAGTATATGACCCCCACCAAGATGGTCACACCGCCTTGGAGAGAGAAATGTAAGCTTTCAGAACCCAATTGAGGCTAGCCGAGTCAGAAACTTTGAGTCAGACCCAGCGATCGGTTTCCTTATGTCCTTCAGATGATTTTGATATGCATTCAAATCTGAATGTCATGCCATATGGTCAGGTTCGGAGGGAGTATGACTGGTTCAAGTCTTTGCTTAGGCTGTTGAGTATAAGTCAAATGGTGTCTGGGAAAAGAGGGGAAGGAAGGTGAGCTTCCACCCTGAGTTAACATAATATACAGAAGGCTCCTTACCATCTCTGTCTCTCTGGGAGCATGCAAAGGAAGGACGCAGCATAAAGAGTTGCTCAGCTTCTGACCCTTCCTGCACCAAGCGTAGTGAAGATCCTATTTTTGGATGCCTGAAATGAAGATGTAGTTGGGAAAAATAGTCATCTAAGGGAGAGGCTGGGTATGGTGCTTTATATTCAATAAAATTAGTCTGGGATATCAGAGAGCCAGCCACAGAGCCAAGCCATGAAGGTCAGGGGGTGGTGACCCAAACCTTTAGTCCTAACATTAGAATGGGGAAAGAGGAAGTTAAGAGAATTAGACAAAAACTCAAACACTTCCTTAATGGGCAACCCCCCAAACCCTCAAAAAACAAACAACCCAAAACAACAACAAATCTCAGAAATTTTGTAAAAAACTAACAGATAAAAAAAAATAATTGTAGTTTGTTTCTCCCTCTCTCTAACATTCAGTCCCCCCCCCCCCAATATCCAGCTCTAGATTTTCATTAGATACAAAATAAAATTGGTACGATAGCTGGGGTTAACACAGATGAGGAAGAGCCTCCGCCAATTGATTGAAATCAGGATTCTAGATTCTCCCCACTGTGGATGTTTGGCAGGCTTGTGGTTCGCAGTGGTGGTCACGACATATTTCAGAGGCTCTAAGTATGTGGGTTGGGGTAGAAAGTTGTGATTTGGCCTATTCTTAGAATAATCCGAAGCAGCTGTTAGATACAATGTTTCTTTTCTTTACATGCGTCAGTGTGCAAAGTAGAAATATGACAAATGTTCCTCCCCCATCTTCTCAATGTTTAGCCCCAGTGAGCTCATATTGCCTGCTCATCGGTATTTCTGTGTTCGGGGTGTTCAGCAGAAGTCGAGGCCCTCAGTAGGAAGCCAGGGCACTTCTCAGCTACAAGCCTGAAGAGGCTGCTTCGTGGCTTTTAGGGCAGATCATCCTACCATCCTTGATTGATGATGATGAGTGACGGTAAATAAATTTCAGTCAGTACACTCGAGAGTGGATCAGGACAGTGAGTGTTTACTGTGGACAATCAATGGGCACTATTTTAGAGGAGATTAAGATTTGCTGGACTTAATGCTCCTGCCGGCTGTCCTTGCTGGCAGGGGATGAGTTACTGTGTTCTCCAGAGAGTAGGCAGAAGAGCAACTGCATCTCTCAAGTTAATGCATGCAATGTAACCGGTCTTTTAGAAACCTGTCGGGGTGCTGAGGGTGTGGCTCAGAGGCAGAACACTCGAACTGAATCAACAGAATGGCTAAAAGCATAACCCAAACCAAGAATCTCTCTCGTTTGGAGATCAAATCTTCAATAAAAGACCATTTGTAGTGTGTAAAGTGGAAGATTGTGAATTCTGAGGTGACTTCCTGTCTCCTCACAACGTTCTTGATGGCTGTCCCAGGGTCTCCAGTTTCATAAAGTGTCTGTTGGAATCAACTTTGGTGAAGACAGTGTTGGGCCTTGCAGGCCGCTCCGTGTTGTCTGAGACTGAGTGTGGATCTGGACAGAAGCTTTAAGTTATTATCTGCCTCCTAAGACATCAAGGACCGAACTTATCCTGAGAGCTCGAGCACATAGTCATTATCTGGGGGAGAGAATATATGATCTCAAGATTTCCCCCAAAGTAGACATTTGAATGTTATTAATATGAACAATATGCATATGTTTATCAAAATAAAGTTTTCTAGATATTTCTTCATGAGAAAGCCTTTTTGTGTAGATTTTAATGGCTCTATGCCTCATATCAGGGTCTGGTAAATCTGGCAGCTGCTGGTCTGTGGCAAGTCTGGCCTAACGCCAGTTTTGTGAATAGGTTGTTTTTTTTTGTTTGTTTTTTTGGAGCGCAGCCATGCTCATGTATTTGTGAATCACCTGTGGCCTCCTTTCCTTTTGCCAGAACATGTAGTGGTTACAGAGACTATCTGGCCCATGAAACCGAGATATTTACTCTGTGGCCTACACACACACAGAGGTTGGCTGAGCCTGCCCACTACTTTTGTCGCTCTTTGTGTGTGGTCTTTAAACGGTCGCTCAGACTTCTGAAGATTCTTTGGAGATAGCTTATATTGCCTACCCTATTAGTATCCTGCTCCAGTGCCACAGCTTGCAACCCTGCACACCTGATGGTTAAGTGAATGTGGTCTGTCCCTCACAGACTCAGGTGCTTGAATGCCTGGCCCCAGCTGGTGGTCCTGTTCAGGGGGGTTGTGGATCCTTTGTAAGTGTTAGCACAGCTCAGATGAAAAGGGGATCTGGCAGTCAGGAGCCCATGAACACCACAGGGCACAGTAAGTGTAGGTAGCTGCTTAGAGTCCTGCTTCAGAGAAAGGCTTCCCAGTGTTAACAGCTCTGTTCCAGCAGGGGAGGGCCTTCCCCAGCGGTTTTACAGTCCTGTTCTGGTTTTCTTGGAGTGTAAAAATTCTGCTACTCTGCTCAGCTAGGGGAAGGCGGCCTCAGTCAAAATGTTACAGCTTGGCTCCCCTCAACTGCTCCCTGTCCAGGCTTGGTTGCTGCTCCTGCCAAAGAAGAAGGTCACACCCAAACCTCATTCAGGAGATTTATTGAGAGGAAAGAACAGAAGAGTGTCTGCCTCAGCCAGGTGGGGGAAGGCGGCAGGGGAAGGGTACAGGTGCAGGTGCCAGGTACATAGGGCTTCTTGGGGGTAGAGTTTTTCCAGGGAGAAAATTTCCAGGGTGGAGATTGGGCAGGGTTTTGGTCCCTGAGCTCTGATTGGCTAGATTTCTGTGCTCAGGTTGGTTGTTTTCTGCTCAGAGGTTGGTCCATTTTTGGTGCCAGATTTAGCACTGTGGATCAAAGTATGTTTCTTTCACTAGCTCTTTTGGGCTTTTTGGCTCTAATTTTAGGGCCAGGGCACCCCCCCACCCCACCCCCCCACCCCACCCCCCGGCTCTGATTCTAGGCCAAAGTGTATTTATTTGGCATTGGTTTCAGACTCACGGCACATTTCGTCGGCTCTGGGTTCAGGGATAAAGTGTTTCTTTCACTGGCTCAGGTCTCAGAGTCAGAGGGTGTTTCTTTCACTAGCTCTGGGTTCAGGGTCAAGGTGGGTTTCTTTGGCTGGCCCTTTTACCCTACATTCTTTGGGAGGTGGGACCTATCTGGAGGAAGTGGGTCTCAGGGAGGCGGGACTTGAGAGTTACATACAGCTCTATTTTTTTGTCCTCCCCTGCCCTCTTCCTGTTATGACAAGATATGAGCAAGTAGCCTCATACTCCTTGATACCACGAAGCCGGCTGCTATCACCAACCCTCCTCGGCCATTATAGATTGTCACTTAAAATCCTTCCTCTCTTCAGTTGCTTTTTTAATGAGTGTATGGTTACATAGCTAGAAAAGTAACCGATATACTGATTATTTTCTGATAATCACAAACTCTGCTTTTGCTTTCAGTTTTTGGCTCGTGGGTGAGTACAAGAATTTCCATCAGTATGAGGTTGATAGACTTTGTTAATCAACCCCAGGAAGATGGAGATTCTGGGGTAGAGTATGAAGTTCCGAGGTGCCCCTACCCCAGCTTTCAGATAATAGCAGCCTCATAGGAGTCCTTTGAACCAGAAACAGTGAGATGTTCCCAGACTTCTACCCCTCCACACTTTAAGACACAATGCTTGTTGTCTTAAACCAAATTGAAGGTAATTTGGTGTGTTTCTGTGAACACCGAAACACCCTGGACATCCTTATGTCCACCTTAGAAGCTTAGTAGCCAACTGTTCTGGTCCATTTGTCGGTGGGGGGGGGGGAGAGGGGTGTGGAGGTGGGGGGTTGTGGGGTGTGTGGAGGTGGGGGATGGGGGATGGGGAAGTGCTCACTTGGAGGCGATTTAGAGTCTTGTCATCCCCAAGGCAGGTACTTAGATCCCACAGCTTGGAAAGAAGGGTGCTTTAAGACTGACCCGAACAGATAGTATAGCATATGGATATGGACACAGTAGTCAACTTGTCACATGTGCCCTCTAAAGGAACAAATAGGGCCTCCTTGTTGTGTTCTTTGCCCCAAAGGTGATCATAAGCCCAGAGCCTAGAGTCGGTTGTGACACCTGCTCAGTTTCTGGTTCTTTCTGGGTTTGATTCCAGCAAGACTCCTGTCTGTACAGATTCTACAAAAACTCATTCTGACTCTACAACAGTATTTGGAGAATACCAAAATTGTTTTCATGCTGAGCTTCTGGGTCATGTGTACTGAAAGCGCATTCCTTGGTTGGTAGTAAGTATGAACAGCTTGAGAATAATTTCCCAAGTCTGTGGGAACCTAATGATGGAGGTTTCAGATTCTCAGGGGAGAAACTAGCCCATGTTCTTGAGCTTGGCTGCTCTGCTGGTGTTGGACTGTGTAATAGAGAGGGTTAAAAGACATAGAGCCTCCAGGCTTTGTCATGTATATAAATGTTAGTTGTCTGTTTCCTGTATCATAGGAGCTAAGTCATTTCTGTTGTTAAAAACAAAACAAAAACCAACAAACAACAAAGCAAAAAACCCAGGGACAACCTTGTGTTGTGTGGCTCCTGTTGCCTGAAAATTAACTTTAGGGAAAAGGAATTTATGGTAAGAAATAAAAGTGATCTGCTTTTGAGTGTGTATGCCCACTGAGGAGCGGCCCTGCCTGCTCTCTCCTGACTGACAGCCACGTGGGTGAGGCTGGAGCTGGAGCTTGGGTCTCTGTTCTCTCCAGCAGTGGATCTTCTGTGCTTCCGGGTACAACATGGCTTCTCTTCCCATGCCTGCACCTTCTTGTTTTACAATAAAAAAGTAACCTGCCTTAATCTCGAAGGATATATTGGTTTTTGTTTGTTTATTCTTTTCCACTCAAGGTCAGGACTTCGCCGCTGTGCAGTGTAAATGTGGGGCAAATGTCGAACACCCCAAAACTTAAGATGGCAAGGAACAAAGGGAAGGAATTAGCTGTAGCTTGTGGACGTTGTACTCCACACTGAACAGCCGTGTGTCAGCCAACTGGGCCACAGGACTTTCTTTTTTCATTTTTAATTTACTTAAACCATAATGCAGTTAACTTGAAGGTTAAGGGTGGTGGTTAGCCTGGCTTTATAGAATTTTTCCTTTTATCTAATACTGGAAACTTACTCAGGAGGTTGGGGTGCTGTGAGGTTCAAATAATTATGTGGGCTTTACAGTCATTCGGGTATGGGGATCTCCCAGGGTGTTCAGGACAGTACATGAGGTGGTTTAGGATGAGGGGACAGTCCCAATTACATCACTTTCTCAGTGTCCAAACTAGGTTGGTAATAGTGCCAATTTCATGTAGTTATGTGGAAATGAAATGAATTAATATCCATTAAAACATGTGGAGTGGTACTCGACCAACAAAGCATTTCCTGTTGTCACTATTACTGTTATTATCTCTAGTTCTTAATAACAACTCATGGCAGTAACAATAATTTCATATGTGTTCTGGAGTTGGAGCTGCTGTATCTAAAAGTTCTAGCCCAATTTCAGGCATGCATTAGAAGCCTCTTGATGGATATTTTACTTTAATATGTGGCTAGAAACTGCCATGTGATTTACTGCATAATGTTTGGGACCATGCTGATGAAGAGGTCTGCTCAGATGGTGGTGGTGGTGTGGGGGCTCTGACACCAGAACATGGTGCAGGGACACTGCTTCTGCTCTGCAGTGACCTTCATTACCCCAAGGTCATCAGAATCCCCATCATCAGCCAGGGAGGTCCATCTATGTCTCCTCATAGATAAGTGTGTCTGACTCTTGCTTCTCAATAGTCAAGATCCTTGAAGAAGACTGTACTCTTTGGAACCCTGGGGCCCATTGAGAGATCTTGAGGGCTGCAGCTAAGCTCCTGCTACTGGCTGGACCAGTCTAAGGCCCAATTCCTTTCGTGTGTCTATTAACACATAGTACATAAACTCAATTATCGTGTGATTAAAAACTTCATCAGCTCAGGCTGGCTGCTGCTGTCACTCACAAAGGCCTTGTCACTTTTATACCTCTTGTTCCCCACCCTGAGTTCTCTTTCCGTGGACATTTAATTTATTTCCCATTATTCTGCTTGACTTTGCTTGTTATTCCTCTGGACAATTTGGGCAATCTCTGGCTGTCCCCAGACTTGCGCAGTCTGTTTATCCCATGCTGATTTACCCTCCTCTGGTGTGTTCCAGATGGCTTTGCACCAAGCAAAGCATATGACTCTCTTTTCCCCTCGATTACTCTGTGTTCTGTCATTCCTCTGCATTGTCCTCCATTTGATTTACTTCTGGAGTATTTATTGCTGGGCGATGCACATAATGAATACCCTTGGGCTTTCATTAAGCTTGGCTTTGAACAGTTCCTATCTCCCTCCTTGCCCTTGATGTCTGAAGTGTTGGTCACTGGCTTATGTAAAGCTCACAGTTTGCCAGCGTTTACCCCCATATAAACACATACCTATTTCTTTTGGATATGCCAGTTTAGCTCCCCCCACCCCCCATGATACGATTTCCTAGTGACTTTGAGATATCCCCAGACTGAGGATCAGCGAGTCTCATAGCTGTATTTACATTGCTCTTGTCTGGTCTGAGAGATCACACCAGGGAGTGCTTGAATGAACAAATGATTTTGTAAGGGTGACCGATTCTTCTGTCTTCATTTTGTTTTTTCTCTTGAGTCTGTTGGTTTCTTTCCAGTTGGCTTCAACAGTAGCTTCAAGGCAGCTTTCTGTGAAAGCCTGAGTTTTAATATTCTCAATGACATCTGCACCACTTGTCCCTGCTATGGCGATGTCTGTCTCACTACTCGTGACTCTTCACTGACTCTGCTAAACTAAAGAAATGATGCCCTACATTGGCCCTTGTGAGCCCGGTGCTCCAGTTTTGGCTTTGGGGCATTGAAATTGACCTTGAACCTCTTTTTTTTTTTTTTTCCCCCAATTTTGGCCTTTTAAATCTTCTACAAGATCTGAAATTCCTCAAGACTAACAGCCACATTTAATATAAATATCTATTAGTTAATTACTCTGTTTCAACTCTTCTATACAGCAGCCTTCAAACCTGGGTTTACTGAGCTCAGTAAAAGAGCAAGCAGTTCTACCGACCATAGTCTTGTACCTGGAAGGCATGCAATACATTTCTGTTGTTGCTAAATTTTCAGTCTATAAACCTGATGATACCATTATATTTAAGATTTTGCTAGTAGATACTGCCAGGCTATTTTTAAGAGTTGTTTTAATTTTTAAAGATCATTGCCTTGCATGCACAAGGATTTGCTTTTAGAATATAGAAATGTCTCTTTGGCACAGTCTCTGCAAGCTTCCCTTTGCCATTTAATCGGCAGTCACTTGTGCTGTCAACAGACTGAGATTTTACAAAGCACCCTTTGCACCCCGATACTGAATGTGACTATTTCAAGCTGCAGCGTCGGGAGAGGTGCCAAGGATCTGTGGTCATCTGAGTTTGTGCTTTTTTTTTTTTTTTTTTTTTTTTTTTAATGCTACTGGAACCTTGAGCTCTGTCTCTGGAATTGTAGAGGTGAAAGAAAATCCGTGGGAATAGAGGAAGAACAGGTCAAGTGTAATGAAATATACGCCTCGGCCTCCTGGCTGAATGCGTCAATCCCTAGGCTTGCTCCAAGTAGAAGCTGACTTTGGGTTTCCTGCCCTCAGAGACCGTTTGGCAGCTGAGAAGATAAAGGACTCTGTCCGGAAGAGGACTAACTTTACCCAGGGCTACAAATCACAGCCCAGGAAGCGCACCCAGCTTTCTTTATATTTTAGACTCAAAAGTTTAGAGGAATCAAGTTTCAAAAAGATTGACTTCCTGTAGCCCTGGATTTTCTGATGGTTTGGAAAGCTCTGGGTCTGAAACTGACCTTTCCTCTACTCAGCAAGAAGACATGGCCCTAGCAGGAAAACAGTTCAACTCCTAAGGTCGCCTGAGACCGAAAAGGAAGCAGTGCCAATGGGCCTGACTAGTCCCTGCTTTAGTAACAAGCAGGAGAAAGTAGAGGTTGGCATGATCAGAATAGGCTGGGCTTTCTGGACAATTCTTTTAAGAAGAGAATAGGTTTTGAGAGTATGGTAGGGTCTATTCCAAAGTGTGTACCTAGAAGAAGGTTCTTTCTGGTCCACATAGTAGCCACCTTGTTCATCTCTGATAGTCATATTTTACTTTTAAATTTCAAGTGCTTTGTGTTATTTTGGCTTAGTTAAGTAAAACCCATTTGCATTCTGAGCTGGGAGATCTCGGAACACCATCCTCTCTCTCCAGGAGTAGCATGGTTATAAGCCCAGCTTTCCTCTGGAAAAGGCATTCTTGACAGTGTTAATAGCTCTGACCCCAGAGTTCTAGCATTTCCCCCAAAGTCCCTGAAGTGAGAAAGAAAGGTCTGGAAAGCTGATGTCTGAGGCCAACCCTGGGTGAAGAGAAAGTGTCGAATAACTGCAGAGACATGCAGAGTAAAGATTAGCAGACAGACAGACAGACAGACAGGCAGGCAGGCAGGCAGGCAGGCAGGCGGAATCTCCCCAAAACAAGCCAAAGAATTATCTGCAGTTTTGTGGTCAGCAAAAAGGGAGTGGAGGGTGCCCAGCCCCCCACACCCCTCATGGGAGTCTACAGGGCAGACACACAGTTCCGTGGAATTTAGCCCTGCCAGGCTGTTGGCCTGACCCTAGCAGATGATTAGCTCATAATCTTGGGTCACAATGAGCCTCTCTTGGGAGTCCTGTAAACAGTTCTTAGCCCCCCCCCCCAAAGTATAATGAAGCCTGTTGGGAAACCTTGAGTAGTAATCTCCTGCAAGAAATCCTGAGATCATGTACAGTTCCGTTTGACCAAGAGTTGGAGGCAAAGTTTGTTTCCTTGCCCAGCAGCTGATTTAACAGCACACTCAGGCCTTTCTCTTCGTTTGTATTCTAGGAGCGTCATTCCATCACAGAATAAATCACAAGACATTTCAGTCTTTTTCTTTTTTTAATATTCGGAGAGAGGTAGGCCATAATAAGGATTGAGAAACATAAAGCTATCCATGCTGATGGATAAATAATTTTAGTCAGCCATTTGGAGGTGTTTTTAAAACCAAAGCTTTTTTTGTTAATGTGGAGAGAAAAGAGTCGACTAGTTAGTGGCCTGGCCTGAGCCTCAGAAACACACTGTCCGTCCAGAAACCTTTGGTGTCTGTCCTTCTACCCTTCGCAGGTGAAGGACTGAGACTAATGGCTGCAGGGTAGACTAGACCAGGCTGTGTTCCCAAGGGGCCACTTTCAAGTGGAGTCTTCTGCTTCCCTGCTCGGTTCCTGATACCCAGAGTTCCACTTTACCCCCATCCCATCAGGGATACCCAGATGAGATGTGGATGCTGGTACCTTCTAGTTGAGAACGTGTCCTCAGAGTCAAAACACTAAAGCCAGTGCTCTCTATAACATCCTGATTTCTAATCTTGGCAACAGCATTTGGAGATAGTAATAAGATTCTTGGCTCACTGATGGAGCAGTGGGTAGATGCGCTGGGACCCCACAAGATCTACCTGGTTCTCAGACCTATGTCCCTTGATACTGGGATGTATTGCAGAGTTAAAAAGAAAATTAAAAGAGAAAGGAAAAGAAAAAAAAATGATTCCTTACTCCCTACCACAAGCCTCCGCTTGCTCTGAATCCTGGAGAACTTGGGGAAAGTTCTTACCTAACTTTGGTCAACTACTTTCCTGAGGATAGGGTATCAACAATGGCCAAACTCCTTCAAATCTAGCAGACCTCCAGGGAGCAACGGCCTGTCCACATGACTAATTGAAGAGATGATTGTACAGCCTTGAAGCATCTGCTCTGTATCTTATTCTCCAGGGCAGACACCCTTGTCTGGGGTAATGTTGCTGGCCCAACTTCTTTTGATGTTGTAATGTGAGTGGCAAGTCACCCTGGGAAGGCCACCATATAGACCTGCTTGAGTTTCAGCCCTTGCATCCCTGCTGTACTTGCTTCCTAACCCTTCTGCTAGTAGGTTTCATTGTAAAAGTCACATGGTTATAAAAGATCCTGAGCTTCAATGATGCAGAAGCTCAGTTGAAAGAAAAACCTTTTATTTATGATCTCAGAAGAAAAAAGTTCCTCGGGAGGGCTTCTGCATGGGGTGGGGATTGGAAAGATAGCTTGGCAATTCAAAGCAATTGCTGCTCTTTCCAAGAACTAGAGTTTGATTTTTAGGACCCATATCAGAAGATGGTTGGACCACCTCAGAATCGGAGCAGAGAAACAGAATTGCCTTAACAGAAAGGTCACTCAGACCCTGAAGGAAGTGTTCTTGCTCTGAAGCTTTGGGTTCAGTACTTGGTGCTACTACGTGTGGTCCCTGAAGCTATGGGCAAAGTGCTTCACTTCTCCATATCCCTGTTCTGTGGTTAGTAAAGTGTGAGGACGAAGGTTTTATGAGTCACCACGTTTAGATCAAGGTCACATATAATAATGGTCTGTGTGTGCAAGTACCCACAGAGGTCAGAAGAGGGTGTCAGATCGTCCAGGACTGGAGTTATAGACAATTGTGAACCATTGTGTGAGTGCTGGGAGTTAACCTGGGTCCTCTGGAAGGGCAGACAGTGCTCTTAGCTGCTGAGCCATCTCACCAGCCCGAGCTGGCGTTTTTCTTAGGGAAGGATGTGGTTGCTCCACAGGCTTCAATGCCCAGTAAATCCCCTGGTTGTGTGTATGATTCTAAATTGCTAAGGGTCCAGTTGAGGCAGATGCTCTTAGAGCAGGTAGCAAGATTTTGGCAAGTTTCTCTGTTAATGTTTATGAGCCCATGTATTTAAAGGTTAGCAGATAAATGTGTACAATTCTTTGTACCAATTAAAAACATTATCGTTATGCATCAAATAAACAAGGACAACAAAAATTTACCATAGCAACTAAATACAATAACTGGTCCTAAACTGAATTGTTTAGTGGAGGAAAATTATTCTGTAAAAGATCATGTAACAAAATTGAAACATGAACGTAGATTAGACAAAATAACTGCATTAACATTAATTTTTAACCAAATTGATGATCGTATCACATAGATGGATTATAAATAATAAGGCAATGGAGTGAACATTAATTATTTTTCTACTTTTGGGACAAAATGTCTGATCAAATGACTTCAGGAAGAAGGATTGTTTTGGCTCATGGTTGCAGGGATAGTCTGTCTGGGGTGGGGGTGTGAGGGAGCTGAGCAGGGCTTACAGTTGCAGGGATAGTCCATCATGGGGCAGAGGAAGCAGCTGGCCACACTATATCTAGTCAGGAAGCAGGGAGAGAGGGGAGTGCTGGCTTTCTGCTACATTTCCTTTGTATTCGTTCTATATCTCAACACATGGAGTGGTGCTGTGCACATTGAAGGTGGGCCTTCTTGACCAAATTAAGCTAATCTAGGAAAGCCCTCCCAGACTTACCCTGAGGCTTGACTTCCTTTTTGAGAGTAGAGAATGCTGTTTTCCATTTTTGCTTCCTCTGTGCCTAGCACAGTGCTTAGGTTCTCTAAATGTCTGAGGAATGCAGAGTGAACCCCCACACTGGGAAGACACCACACCCAGCCTTCCAAGCAGACCATTGGCAAATGTTAGTATTGGAGTGCCCCATAGAAACACAGAAACCCACTGAAATTCTGTGGTGTGTGCATATGTTTATGTGAATATGTGGATGGTCTCAGGGTACCAATAATGTCTGGGGAAGACACCCGAGCCAAATTTCCTCTGTAAATTATTTCTGGCTTTTTCTTCCCTCCAGACTTAAACAATAGGCTGTCAAGTTGTTAAAAAGAGGAAGCATGCTTCTTATGGGGGAAATGATCATGCTCTTCTACTATAATAAAACAGGGCAGACTCTTCCAGAGAAGAGCATCTAAGAAACTGGGGCCTCTAAGAACAGCACACCATAGTCACTCTCACAGAAGACTTGGAAGAGCAGATGAGTGGTAGTGATGGGGGAGAAGGATGTTCTTAGCCTAAATAGTCTTGGATTCAATGCAGTGCAACAGTGTTCTCTGCACTGGCTCAGGTTTTCTCTGGGTTAGGGTAAAGATCTGTAGAGATGAGATCGTTTCTGACCTCAGAGAGCTCACAGTCCAACTAAGACACTAGACATTCAGACAAATGAAGAAACTAAACAGAAAGCCATCAGTACCTGGCAATTTCTCAACACAGTCTGTCTGTACCCTTCCAGTTTGGAGACTACTCCATGCTAACTGGTTTCCCCTGAGGGCTCAAGATGACCACCAGAATTTCTGGCTTTGGATCTCCTTTGATCCACCAGACCGGACTGAACTAGGATCCAAGTCTAGTCTTGCATCTAAATTATGTAACTATTATACATATTAACATAATACACTGTAAATGTATTTAGTTTCTGGCCCCAGACATTTGTTATTTCTTGGTATTGGGAGTATTTAAAGCCCTTTCATCTAGATAATTTGAAGTATATGTTAAATCACTGCTGTTCATCTAGCTGTATTTTGGTGCCTATGACCTACCTATCTTCTTTCTCCATCCCCACCTTCTCAGACACCACTGACCTCAGTTCTTTTCTTTACTTCTGTGTGACCATTTTCAGCGTCTGTAAGTTTTCAGCTTCTACATGTGGAAGAGAACATGCAATGTTTGTACCATGATGATTCGTCTGACAGAAGAATGTGAGAGGTCATGGTGCCCTGCATGACAGTACCAGGCTAGCCTGAGGCAGAGTTTAGATTTGTTCTTCTGTTCCCTCTACCCATTTGAAGTCATGGCTCCAGCTGAGTCTGAAACACGGAAGGAGCTGGTGAAACTGTTCTCACTTTATCTCCTCTGGGATCTGATGACAACCAGTGACACCACCCCCCCAGCCCAGGGATGGCTACTGTGCTGAGACACTGAGGTCAGACAACTGGCAGCTAAAGCAAGGAGGACTCACGGCTGAACCATGGAGGACTCATGCTGAACCATGGAGGACTCACGGCTGAACCATGGAGGACTCACGGCTGAACCATGGAGGACTCACGGCTGAACCATGGAGGACTCACGGCTGAACCATGGAGGACTCATGCTTTGCTAACATTGAAGGCGAAGGAGGACAATCCTTGTGCTAAAGAGAGGGCATGGTGGTTCCTATGAAGGAAAATAGGTGGGAACACAGTGAGGAAGCTGCTGGTGAGGATGGCCTGCCTGTCTGACACTCTGTTGATTTGTGGGTCTCGAGATAGACAAATGAAAGATGTCAACTTCCTTTCTTGCTCCTGTAATTCCAGCAATCTGAGGCTGAAGTATAATTATGAGTTCCAAGCTAGCCTTGGCTACAAAGAGATTCTGTCTTAAACAAACCAAACCAAATCCAAATATGCAAAAAGTTCCAAGACAATAAAATCAAAGCCACTGTCACAGTTAACATGAGGTAGAGCCCCTGATGCCTTTTCTGCAAAGCTCCCAGCTTCCCTTCCTCCTCTTTTAACCTAGATTCCAGCCTTTGAGATGCAGTCTGTTCTCACCTTTTGGATCGGCAGCATCCCTGTCTTACGATGTATAAAAGTGACAGTTCAGAGAGGCACAGCTGGATGAATGGCTTGCTTTCCACTGACATTTGTCATTCTCTGGGAATAGCTTCACACTCTGTCACAGGATTCAGAATCACATGGCCAGGTACCAGCATGAGAGAGTGGAGTGTCTCATTACAGGGAAATGGGGTGGGGAAAGGCTGTCAGGAGGTGACCTAACCACATTTCTGTGGCATGAACGTTCTAAGCCAGTGTGGATTAAAGCAGGCCATGCAAGAACATTCAGAGGTCTGTCTGGCAGGTACTTTGTATGTGGAACACACACCTTGTCTTAAAAGCAACCTGATCCCAAAGTAGCAGAGAATGGCAGCAGGTGGAACACTGGGAAGCCTTTGCCCTCTGATGGGGCAGCAAGCACCCGCTCACAGACATAAAAGACTGTTTTTAAGCCATATGTGGTACTGTGCTGTCCCGGATGCTGTGAGGAAGAATCTTTTCAGAGCAAGAACTTGAGGGTGGCCTAAGCATCATGGTGGGATCCCATTTCTAAGAAAAACAAGCAAAGCCAGTTGCATCCCGTATGCCTTCTGGCTGTCTCACCTTTCTACAGCATCTCTTCACTACCCAATACAATGAACAACGTCTCAGAAAGCCACAGCTGCATATGCTTACCTGGTTTGGGTTTTGACTCAGGTAATAATATAGGAAAAACATTGAAATGGTGGTTTCTGAAGGGGCAGAAGCCTTGTGAAATAAGAAATCTAGATGTCCAACCAAGGACTCAGAGGATTCTGGTTATGTCAGACAATCACTCCTGGGTGATCACCTCACATGCTCTAAACCTCTGTTTGGAAGAGCACAGCCAGAGTCAAGACAGAATCCTTAGCTCCTTAGCTCTACTAACTCTGAATGACAGCGGGGGACAGATTTCTCCCTTCTCCTTTTCCTAAGTTTTGAAGCCTTGGAGATGAAGCATGCAGATTGTCCACCAGTACTCACAGAGTTGATTGAATGCAAAGCCTGTGGTAAGTGTCAGAAAACTAATTTTCTTGAAAGTGAGAGGATGTCTAATTCTGGATGTCAAGGTGCATTATCCTTTAGAGTAGATTTCGTCTTAATCAAAATTTGTACCTCCTCTTGAAAGAACAATCTTGTTTGGTCTCTGGATATGCATAACTTCTTCTAAGTGACTATTATACCAAGAAGAAACAGATCTCAAGTACTGTTTCATGGGTGGGGCTGCAATGTGGTTCTCTTTTCTCCTTTCCTACCTAACTCTTTTTTCATGAAGGGTTTGAACTCGTAGACTGAGCTCACAGAGCAGGAGTCCAAGAGGGGAGAAGAGTTAAGCCTGTTTGGAATCAATTCGCTGGCATAGAAGAACATTTTATTTTGAGCCCAGTTTCTGTGAAATCTTATGATCCATGAAGGCCAATTAAAACAGAACTCAGGCATATGAAGAAGCCAAGAGACATGTATAATTATGAGAGCCAGAACTTTAGTAGGGAAAGAAAAAAAAATAATCCAAGGAGAAGCCAAGGCCAATTATCAGAACTGCTAATTTTACCAGCCTAATCATTAATGAACACCATGTTTCTGAAAGGATGCTAAGAGAGTGATTGTATTTCAAGGGCTTGGAAACTGCTAAACTCTGAAGTTGTACAATTTGTGCAAATTAATATGATAAAAAGAGACAATTAAGGTTTATAATTAACAGATAAATACAAATGATCTGGTGAAGACAATCTCAAGTTTCTGCTCTGTCTTATGAAGCAGAGTAATTGATTTTTATAAATGCTAATTTACGGTACATGCTCTGTTAACCATTAACACGGAGACAAGAACATGGAATAAATGCAAGTCAAGGAGGGCTGTGAGCCAAGGAACTAATAGCCTACATCTAACCAGGGGGAGGAAATAGGACACCTAAAGCTGGAATGTGCCTTGGAAAAGAGAACAGTATTACCAAACAACAGTCTCCCCTACTTCTTCTTGACCATCTACACCAGTACAGGGGAAAGATAAAAAGACTCCTCAAATCCATCCGAGGCTGGAAGTGTAGCTCAGTTGGCATAATGACTGACTGACTGGCTAGCATTCACCAGGACCAGAGTTCAGTCTCCAGTGCTACACAAACTGGGTGTCATGGCAGCATATTTCCACATATGGAAGGAGGAGTTTGGAGGACCAGGGGTCAGTGATTATCCTTGATGACTCAAGAGTTCATCAGGCCTTGAACCAACTTGTAATACTCCTCGGTGACCTCAGCCTCCTTGGTGCTTAGGCCGATTCCATCCAACTGCCTTAAAAAAAAAAAAACAAAAAACAAAAAACAAAAAAACCCCAAAAAACCCAAAAACACTCAACACAAATCAAAGCCACAAAGAAGCATACCCTGGTGAGGGTAGATATATCATGTCCTGGGACCCAGAGAAGAATATGTGACTAAACTCTCTTCTAGAGTGGGTGAATATTAAAGAAAGACATTGTCAAAAAGTGTCTCCGGAAGTCCTTAAAACAAACAAACAAACATCAACCAGCAATCACTTCTGAAGTATTCAGCTTGAGCCAGGCAGTAGCTTAACCACCTTACCCAGACAGTCCTCACTTCATAGGACTGCATTGGATAGGTGTTTCTGCCGAAGTGGTGATGTTTTCTAATAGAAAAAACCCAGGCAGCTATCTGACTTCTGAGGTGAAAGCAGTTTCACAGCTAAAGGCGGTGTATATTAAGGGTGCCTCTCTCAAAGAGGGACTCAAAAAGCATCCTTTGGGGGAAAACACCATGAGCAACAAAGAGAGAAGGTGCTCAACAGGGCAGTTTCAGTGAGACATCTCACCTGGTGATAGAGTTAAGGCTTTTGTTAAATAATGGAGTGTGGGTTACACTTTATGCCTCCCTGAGTTGTCCTTCTAGTGAGGTGTTGATACAGCAAAGACTCTAGACCATGACTCCTGAGGACACTGTCATGCCTGGAAATCCAATAGAACTGAAGTTTGCTGCTTCTGTAACAGGCAATTAAAGATGTGCAGAAGATACACAGAAAAAATGTGGCCAGATCCCTGGCCTTGGGAGCTGGTAGTGTGCCAGTGTGATTAACATGTAAGCACAACTGTTTCAGAAAGCAGCCGAGAAAGGTAGAGAGTTGTGTCTGAGCGGTGGAAGAGGCTTGATTAAGAAGTGAGGAGCTGGGGATTGATGAATAAGTAGAATTTTCCCTAGTAAAGGAGATAAGGAAAGTGACTTCTGGCTGATAAAAAGCACAAGAAAGTGTGGTAGAGGTTTGCTGGTGGAGAGGAACTCTAGGTGGACCAGAGCATGAGTGGCAGAGGCCACTGGGAAGTGAGGATGTAACTGAAGGGTATGTTCTCTTTCCCTAGACAGGGGGGAGACGTAACACATGGCAGAAGCTTGTGTGAGGCTAAGGAGGAGCAAGTACGTCAGGGCCAGAGGCCGGAAGACAAGGGGGGTCAAGGAAGGCTATATGGAATGCTTTAGAATAAGCCACAAGGCCGATCGCATTTACTGTCTAAAATATGACAGCTTTATACTACAGAGAATAAATTAATCTAGCTTCGAAAGCTACATTGTATCAAAGGTCTATTATGCTTAATTTGAAGAGTTACTTTTAAAATCTTGGCATAGTGATACATGCCTATAGTCCTTGCATTTGGAGGATAGAGACAGGAAGATCATGAGATGGCGGTCAGTCATGGTTATATCATGAATTTTGTCAAAGAAATAAAAAAGTGGCTTAGAAGTATTTTAGCTTAATGCTATAGTGAAATAACCTGAGACATAAATTACTTTGAAATACGTAAATACTATTTCGATGCTCTCTTGAATTTTGACTCAAGGACTTCATAACGATCAGGAGTTCTCTACACATCACAGCTTAGAGATGAATGCAAAGGGGCAGCAATGGGCACAGTCACGGTCCAAATCTGGGTGTGGGCAAGTCTGTTGGTCTTGTGAATCCTGGGCTAGTGACCAAACTATTTCTTCCAAATATCCCACATAGAGTGATTGTACCATGTGATGGACAGTGCTAACCAGATTGGAATGAACAAGTTAAAAAAGAGAATATGTAAAGTCTGAAAAATCTCCATGAGAAACAGGAGCCATTTGATTCAGGTTCCAGAAATGTCTGTGAGCACTAATGCTGTCATTTGGAGCCTTGGCAATTCTACCAGTGGGTTAAATGCCCTTTTACTGGTCCAAATGCCGTAAGTTGGGTTATCTTAGGCAGTACGGTCGACTTTTTACCTAACCCGTCCTCTGAGGAAGTGTGCCTAGGTACCACTCTCCAGTAGCCTCATGGAGAATAACCCAATTGTGCCTGAGATTCCTCTAAATACAATGTATCGATTTTCTTTCTCCCACAGTAAGCAGGGTTATCTTGGTTGTTCCAAAGCAATTAAGGAAACGAGCATTTGGTTGGACCGCCCTTCCACCTTGAAGGATCCTCTCTCATCTTCTGTTACAGCCTTCAAAGCTTTAGTCCCTTATAAACCCAAGAGTTGCTTTTCTGCACCAATAAGCAAAAGCATTACAATATTAATAACCCTGGGCCATGGGTTTAGCTTCCCCACCTTCCTTCCATGCTTGGATGGTTCCCTTCCTGTGTGAAGTAATCAATAGTGGCCTGAAATTCATTCCGGCTTTCACACACTCCATGAAGTTTCCAAAATAAGCTAGTGGCAAGCATTTAATTAGCTCATTTTGTTTCTGCCAAGGCAGAGTACAGACTTGAGCAACTGGGATAAAATAAAGCTGTTCCAGAAGTTTCTATACCTGGTAATAAATAAGGATGAGATTCAGAAGACGAATGATTCTGCCTCTCCTACCTTCTCTGTGATTCTAGAGGGGTGTCTCTTTGGTGTCTTGACTCTCATTTGACTTTTTAGAGCAAGGTGGCGCTCAGTTTTGAGCAAGGTTTCTTCTGGCAGTTTAGTCCAGTGCCAAGTGCCAGTCGCCATGTTGAGTGTTGAGGATAAAAGTAAGAGGCAAGCTTAGGTTAGCATCGGCTCTGGGCTGGAGCGAGCTTTTGTCTAGAATTGGGGGTGGAAATTGTGTATCTCAGAGTTGGGACTGAGCCAGCCTCTGGGGCAGAGCTATCCCTGCAAAGACATGAAGCCGAGGATTATTCAAGTGCCCAGGTTCTTTTCCTCTTGTTTTTTGTAGCAGGGAAAGATTTATTTTCTCTCTGAGCCCTGTCAACAGTATTTATTTCAGCACTCTGCAAAGCATCCAAAGAAAGGAAGTTTCTTTTCAGATGTTTGTTTCGGGAGCTATGGGCGTTTTGCTGATAACTATCAGTGGTTTTGAAGTTTCTGTGTTTCCATCAAGATGAGCTGGCAACGAATCTCACGCACACACAGGAAAAGGCCACAGTGAACTCCAGGTGAAGAGGAAGCGGAGATTAGTTGGCCTCGGAAGGCCTCAAAGGCCCCCTGCACAGGCGGGAAACCCCGAAGGGTATACACAGGCTGAAGGCGAGAATTCCTCCAGCCTTTCTTTGGTTCGTAGAGAACCAAACAGCTCCAATCTGCCAGGTTAACGGTCCCAGCACACCTGTATATCTTCTGCATGGGAATCTAACTCAAGCTACCTCTGGAGAAGAAAAAAAATCACATAGGCCACAGATCTGTCCTCCATAGCCAAAGCCTCATTTGTAATTTTGGCTTTGACTTGGTTCAGAACTGTGGAGCCTATTTACACAAATGGCTACATAACTAAGTAAAACCTGAAATAAGGAGTCCTGCCAGATGTGTATAAATTCTGACCTGTTAAAAGATGCATGTTTGGTTGACGAGAGAGCACAGGAGGTAAAGACACTTGCCATATAAGCCTATGTACGGTCCCCAGAAGCCACATGGAGGCAGAAGGAGAAAACTTCTCAAAATAGTCCTCTAGTGGCCACATGTGTGCAATCACGTGCATACCACGGCACATGTACTCACCCACATACACCAATAATAAGCAAAAGGGCCCGAGAGATAGCTCAGTGGGCGAAGGTACGCATTGCCATGCCACTGACTTTGACCCTACTGGTGGAAAGAGAGAGCTGACTCCTGAAAGTTTCCCTGTGACTGACTTTCACCTTCATGCTGGGCCATGCATGTTTCCACACAGGTGCATGTCCACATCTACCCCTACCTGCTGAGAGAGAGAGGGAGAGGGAGAGGGAGAGAGAGAGGGAGAGGGACACTCCTGTCTTTAAATTAACAAATATGTCTCTAGAAATTTATTACCAGGAGGAGTTGAAATCTACTGTTTTTCATATTCTTTGAACATCTGTCGTCTGCTTTCTGAAAATTCAGAAGCATCTTAATTAACAATAAAATATAAAAATGTGTATGTGTGTTGAAAACATAATGATGAGGAAAATACATGTGTGCCCAGCACACGGGATAAGATGAGGGTGTAGAAAGTGTCCCCCAAGTGTCTTTATGAGCGTTTGCATTTGCACTTCCTCAGATCCTTTGTCAAATCTTCAGTACATATGCAGTAGGGTTTAAATCATTGCTGGGGCCTGGAGAGTGCCCACTGCTCTTGCAGAAGACCTGAGTTCAGTTCCCAGCACTTGTGTTGGGCAGCCTACAACTGCCTGTAACTCTAAATCCAGGGAAGGCAAGGCTTCTTGTGGTCTCCAAGGACACTGGCTCTCCTGTGTGTGTGTGTGTGCGCGCACACACACAAACACACACACACACAAATTAAAAGATAATAATTGTTTGATAATAATTCTATTGATTTTATTTTTTAGCACCTATACGTATATTTCTAAGTAATATAAGAATTCATTCTGTGTTTTAAGAGATCTGCTGTTGACTTCTTAGTCTCAATATGTTAATAAGATTTTTAAAAATATTGATGCACACAACTAAATTTCATGTATTTTCTTTGTTTAGCATTCTAATATATAAATATACTAACATTTATTTAGACTACTATTGGTATATATTTGAGTTGTTTTTCCCCCCATGAGCATATGGCTAATTACTATTACTGTAGATATGTAGTAACAGAATAAGTACCAAAGATTCTCAGGGTATGTACTTACAATGTGTATATAGAAAGCACATGATTGACTTTACTCCTACTTGAAGTTTTAATTATGGCTTAGAAGTGGCTCTGGGGTTTCCAGTGTCACTATTAAGAGAGCTGGGGTTCAGGGCTTCCTACCCAACTTCCGCACAAGGCATTGGGAAGCTAGCAGCAGTATAGTCAGAATGTGGGGGAAAGGGGCCGTCCAAAGAAACCCACCTCGCCCTGAAACCAGAGCTAGTGAGAGAAACACAGCCTGGATCTGAGGCCCAAGCCAGTGGAAGAAACACTTTTCCCTTGAACCCAGAACCAAAGAAACATGCCCTGACTTTGAAACTAGTACCAAAGGACCAACCACACTTGGTCCCTAGAATCAGAACCAGTGAAAGAAATATTCTCTGGCCTTAGAAATAGAATCAAAAAGTTAAAAAAAAAAAAAAAAAAAAAAAAGCCAGTGAAGGAAACACAGTTGGCCCTGAAATCAGAACCATCTGTGCCTTGACCAAGAAACTAATCCCTGAGCAGGAATAACTAACCAATCCTTGAGTCTCCCTGGAGAAACTCCACCCTTAAGAAGCCCTATATAAACCCCTCTCTGTCTGTTCAGTTGTTGGCTGCCCTTTCCCACCCTGGTAGAAGCAGCCACTCTCCTGGAATCCTCTTTCCCAAACAAATTTTTTTCTCAAAAGAGTCTTGGGTGAAGATCTTCATTCACTGGCGTAGAGAAGAACTTGCTGAGAAGTCCCTTAGGGGACTGAGCAGAAAAAAAACCTTGCAGCGATGCCCACTTAGGGACACTGAGCAAGGCAGAGCAGAAAAAGTAACAACTTGTGGCTGGAGCCACTGGAGATTGCTTCTGTACGGGTTTTCCCTTTAGTAAAGTGAAGCAAAAGAAGTATCATCTTGAGCAGAGAGAAGAAGCAGACAGAGCTCTGCAGGGAAACCTCCAAAGCTCAGCTGTGGGCTCTGCAGGAGAGGAGCAGGTGTGCTATATCCAGCAGGGAAGACCGTCCCCCCCATTGCACCCCAGCTTGAGGTATAGCCTGACTTTCAGTCAGAACAACTTTCCCTCCAGAGCCGAGCTGTCCTATTGCAGTTCCAGCTGTTAGAGATGTCCTAATAGCTCTCCAGGTATAGCCTGACTTCCCAACAGTCAAGCTACCTCTCACCCCCCCCCCCCACACACACCCAGAGCTGTAACACTGGCTTACACAGAATGTCCTCTGCATAGTTTTTTTTTTTTTTTTAATCAATTCTCCCTCTTTATTCATCAGTGAAGCCATCTTCATGGGTTTCTGTCTCTGATGTAGTGTTTCTGATCCATCCTGTGGCACCTTGATCACTCACACTTTGGGACCAGACACTGAGCAACAGTGAAGTGTGTTTATTCACCTGACAGCTTGTGTTTGACTTTCTCCAGCAAGTCTAGTTCTGTGCCTGCTCATTGTGATATACAGATCTGACTTTTCTACTCTCCGCACTAGGAAATGGCAAGTTGTTGCAGGATGTTTGATCCCTGCTGTATAAAGTTATCTCTGTCTCTTGTCCTTTCTTACCTGCCTAAGGCACTTTCTGATTGGTTTAATATAGAGCTGAATGGCCAATAGCTAAGTAGGAGAGGATAGGCAGGACTTCCAGGCATAGATACCAACTCTGAGAAACGTAGGTGAGGAAGATTTGCCATCAAGATGTGGAGGAGGTCAGGTGTACAGTATGGAGGAGAGATAATGAACCATGTATTAAAATGTACATTAATATAAATGGATTAATTTAAGTTTCAAGAGCTAGTTTGGAACACGCCTAAGATACAGCCAAACTTTTATACTTAATAAGAAGTCTCTGTCATTAGTTGGGAGCTGGTGATCCAAAGAAAAATCTGCTATAACAAGTCATCTTCCAAAGGGGCAGCATCAGCCCATCTCTGATTTTATGTTCTTCAAAGACAACATTTCCAAATTTACCTTTAATATATCATTTTCTTGGTCAGTCTTATGGCTATAAAACTGTAATGGTTGATCTTTAATTTACATTCCCTTAATTGCTAAGACTGAATATCCTTTGGGCCATTTAGGTTTTCTCTTTGGTGAAGACAGAGATTGGTAGTTTATTTCTAAGGTGGTTGGCTTTTAAAAATTGAATCATACAAATTATTGGTAATAACTTTGATATATTGACTGTTGCCAGTATTTCCTCTAATTCTGTGACTATTCTCTTCTCCTCTCTTGTGAGGTCTTCTGTAAACAGATTTTCTTGGTTTATATTTTTCTTTCCTTTCTCCCTTCTTTGTTCCTTCCTTGTATGTCTTTATTTCTTCTTTGTGCATGGCCAATGTGTGGGGAGGGGTGGAGAAAAGGGGAGGAGAGAAGGCTAGAATTTGACTTTGTGGTCTCCCCCATTACTCTCCACCTTATTTTGCGGCAGGGTCTCTCACGGAACCCGGAGATCTCTGTTTTAGCTAGAGCAGCTTCAGCAAACCCCAGGAATCTCCCTAGCTCTGTTTTCCCAAGAGTTGGGAATTTAAACTCAGGTAGCCATGCTCACATAGTCATGTCTCCAGCCTCCTGTAAACGTAATTTCTTTATTTTAATTCAATCATAAAGTAAATTTTACTTTATGGCTTGTGAGGTTTTTTATCTTATTATAAACTCCTCTTTTACATAAGATTTAGATATTGCCTTGATTCCCTCTAGAAGTTTTATTTGTTTGCTTTTGGGGCTTTAATCCTGTAGTTGATGCTGGTTTGTGGTTGACGTCCAATACAGTGAGTGAGTCTTTGTCTATCCTGCCAGCCAACTCCCAAATAACGTCACAGAGATTTCTTATTAATTATGAAACCTTGGTCAATAGCTTGGCTTGTTTATATCTAGCTCTTACAAAGTAAATTAACTTATATTTTTATTAATCTGTCATACCACGTGGTTTTTACCTCCATTCCACTTTGTGTGCCCAACTTGTTCCTTATCTGTCTGGCTTCTTCATCCATCTTCTTCCCAGCATTCTCTCTGCCCTGAAGATTCTGCCCATCTATTGGCTATTTAGCTTTTTATTAAACCAATCACAGTGACATATCTTCACATAGTGAAAAAGAAGTATTCCACAATGGTCCAATATCTTTTCCATATTGACTATTATCCTAACACTATTTAATGACATATCTGTATTGTGAGCTGTTTTTAGAGTTACTATTACCTTTGTTCTCTTAGAGTGTTAACATTTTAAAGGATTTCTTTGACTAGATAACAGTTCAGGAACTGATCTCTTCAGAAGGTAAATAGTTAGTTCTTGGGCTCCCACAAGAAGCCAAGAGAGTGAAGAACCTTTTTACCAGATGAACAGGAAGAAAGGCAAAGTAAATATTTGCTTAAAGTGCAGTGACCTCAATAAAGCCAGTCCGGTGGAAAGTACCTAGTGGTTAGTGGAGTTTCGGGGTTGGTCAAGTTTGAATTGTGTTTTGCCCTCAGACTGAGCTAGTTTTGGGGGTTGCTTAGGACAGCCAGAGCTACACAGAAAAACCTTGCCTCAAAAAAAAAAAAAAAATTAGCAAACCAGAAACAAAAACAAAACAAAAAGAAAAGAATATTTTACTGCTTGGACTGTTCCTGTCTTTTCATCCCTACTTCTGGAATGACTCTTAGATAAGAAGAGTGAGACAAAGATGCAGAAATTTTAAAAAAGTCAAATTAGGAGAGAGGCTAGAATGCAGGATTTATGGCACCAGAGCTCTTACATGCCTGGGAATTTGGCCCTGAGTTTCTTAGCAATGAATTTAAATCAATTTCACTATTCACAGAAGTCAATGAACTAAATGGAGGAGGCTGTTTAGGAGCAGAACAAGATTTTTATGCGGTGTCCCAAAAGTGGTCCACAGACTGCTCTGTGAGGTTGCATTACCCGAAAGCCAATCCTAGTTTACTGGCTAGGTCCTTTGTTCTAGCCACCTAATCTTGGAGTGGTCCAGTTTGGTCACATGTGAAGGCAGTTATGATATCTACTCCAGGCTGTGCTGGCCCGTTAAATGAATCAATACACACTAGTTACTTTGCAAAGTGTCTTTATTTTATTCTGATACTGAAGACAGAGCAAACATTTTGATTGAGAAAATGCTGTTTGATAAGGGACAATGACTCTAACAAATCCTTGAAGATTGTCAACTACTCTATCATTTTGAGAGTGCACATCTTTCAAACAAACTTTCATAAGTAATGCTTTTCCATCCACACTTGCTAAGTTTTGAGTGCAGTGAATATCTGGAACATTCATCTATATTTATATGTCTATATCACCTATCTACTATATCCACATACTTTTGAAACTGGAAGATCATGAATGAAGACTACCTTGCTTCTGCATGGGCCAAGATGTCTTTGAGGGCATGACCAATGTTTCTTTTGGTAGGTCTGAGTGTAGTACAGTGCAGTCAAGAGTGGCCAGTGCCCCATGCTTCATTGCATCTTGGGAAAAATTATTATCATCATATACTGCTAAACTGTCGATTTGACCCTAAAGTATGAAAGGAGTTTATGTACCTACTGGTCACTTTTCTTGATTCGGTGACAGAATGTCTGATGTCTGCAATGTTTGGCTCACACTCAGAGGCACAGCACATCATAGGGGGAAAACGTAGCTGGGGCAGAGGACCTTTACCAAGAGGCTTGCTCATGTCTCAAGACCAGGAAAGGAGGGAAATGTCAGGACTTACTGGCTTTCAGGAATTTGTCCTAATTTAGTCAGAGACCCCCCTGCCTGGGGAATGAGGCCACCCGCATTCAGCTCACATTTCAGAGTGAGTCTTCTTACCTCTTTGAATCTGCTCTAGAAGCATCCTCCTAGACCCACCCAAAGGTGTGCCTCACTAATGCCCCAGGCATTTCTTAAACCAATTAAGTTGTCAATACTAAATGAATTAACTTGCTGACCTAGATAACTGACTGCACATTCCAGTCAAACAGTTGAGTAAATTCCAGTTAACACACTTGAGCTTACTGTGTGCTGAACAACCATGGCAGGCAGACACTGTTAGCATCCCAGTCTCACAGAGGATCTGGGAAACCAGTAAGTGTCAGAGCTGAGAGTCACAGTAGATGGACCTAAGTCCAATGGTAAGTAAGATGCTCACACAAAAAGACAAACTTAATTTAGAATAAGGACCTTGTGTACTTCTTTGTGGTAAGAACTTTATACCTATTATACTCCAAATGACACATAGTAAATTTTGCCTAGGAGCCATCTTTGTACTGCAGAATTTGTTTCATATGGGTGTTAGTGAGTCTCTAAGAGATCTTGTCAGTCCCTTGGAAGCCCATCTGTTCATTTTTGAATGGAATCTGGCAGAATCTCCTTGTGCTCACTGCAAATCCCAAGTGCCCAAGGCCTTAGCGATGCTCAGCTCCGCTGTGGAAGACACAGAATAATTTAAACATTAGGATAAGGGGACCAAAGAGGTAGAGTTTAGATTGAAGTGGGTGAGTATGGGAAGGAACTGAAGAGGACTGGAAAGAGGGGGTGCCCTCCATGCCCATAAAGGAACTCAACAGCAGTCCAGTGTATGAGGGAAGAAGATGCCCGTCATCCTTAGTTCTGAGTATCACAGAGCATGCTGTGTTCTCAGTCACAGGAGTTACGAGGTTTGAGTTGGTTTTGTGTAGATGTTTCCAGCATGAATTTACCATGACTGTTTATCTGTCCAGTGTTTATCTCTTCTCCCTGATACACATCAACATTAAACCACTGGGGTCTACAAATGGAAGTTTCTGTGAGCAGGTATTGGATGCTGTTTTAAAACTAAATGAAGCACCCAATTCCTTAATTTTGCCACACCACTGTGTTTCTCAAAGTCCCTTGGCCCTTGAAGGTCAAACACCAATGACCTTGCCAAATTCAAAGAAAGGCAGCTAAAGACTTAAAGCATGTCACTTGGCAAAACTGTCCCCAGGTGACCTGACTTCTCACATCCGGCAAGCCAGGCTCACATAATCCAAGGTGGAGCACTGACCAATTCCTGGAATTATGAGACACTTCAGATCTTTTGGGTCACGTCCCTTGTGTCTAGGTGGGGCTCAGTAGTGAGTGAGTCATGTGTACAGAGAATCAAGACCTAGCTTTAGAAAATGTGGTTCTGACAGCTAAGGGTTTGAGTAGCTTGAGGGCCCTTTTCTTCAGTCTTGAAAAAAATAACAGGAATATCACTTTCCGAATGGAAGGGTGAGAACTGGCCCAAGGACCTCAGAGGAAAGTTAAAAAGTTGATCTAACTAAAGTCTCTACAGGACAGAAAGGCACATTATTATAGTCAAGGCTCTGAGTGCTGACCAACTTGTCCTTCAAGGAAGTTTCTGGCTCACATCAGATAATGGGTTTGAGACCACTGACCTGTCATTTTTAGTAAGAAGTCCTGGGATTATTTTGGCTTGTGATTGAGACTGAAACACACTTTCTTGTGTGTGCTTGTGTTGCTTAATGCAACTAACCGGAAGAATGGTGTGTGTGTGTGTGTGTGTGTGTGTGTGTGTGTGTGTGTGTGTGTGTGACCAGCAGAGACTGGAGAGGTAGCTCAGTGGTGGTCAAGAGAGTTGGCTGGTCTTGCAGAGTACCTAGGTCCAGTTCCAGCATTCACATGGTGGTCAACAACCATCTATAAGTCCAGTGCCTGGGGATCTAAAGCCCTTTTCTGGCCTCCATGGGTTACTGCATGCATGATATACTGATGCAGATGCAAGCAACACGCATACACACAAAATAAAAATAAATAAATCTTCTTTAAAATGGCTGCCACTAACCCTCATGGTGAAGGCAGAGAGCTTTACCACAATAGGACCTTCCTTTGGTTTACCTAACTGAAGAGACTTGAGTAAAATATAATAGATGATGACTAGAATGTGAGGGCCAGAAAGGGATCCTTCTTTATTCTCCTTCCTCAAGAGTGTAATGAAGAGTCAGGAATGTCAATGCCCTCTGCTTCTCCCTGTCATGAGTCCATCTGCCTTTCCAAGGGATTGCTCTTGGCTTATCACTAAAAGTTTTAATTGTTCTGTTTTCTTCCACTCAGTTGGTTGCATACGTGCTTTTTCTCACACAAACTCTGGGCCATTTGAGAGCAACACTATTATTATAAGAAAGGCATTCAATTTCTCTGTGTTATTTATATCTCTATGGATTTATGAGTTCTTTTTTGTTCCATGAATCATAATTCATTACTACTACTATTTATTTTGATGCTCAAAATATCTCAGACTTGATGAAATATTATAGACATTTAACCCAATACTTCATTATGAACTTAACAACAGAATCAATATTAGGCTTTCTTGAAATCTCCTTTGCCAATGGAATTAGTCCAAAACTTTTTCACTTTAGCCTCAGACAGAGTTTTAGGACAAAGGCCAAAAGCAGACACATTCTTTGCCAAAATATCACAAAGAATGGTCTCTAGCTCAGATGCTAATATTGTTTCCTCTTGAAACTTTTGAGTAGTCCTCTATAGACTACATAGCTCTTAGAAATACTGCCTTCCAACCTCCTAATAAGATGGCCTGTTTACAATGATCAACCACTTTTGGAGTCCAAAGACCTTTTGTGAGGTCAGGCCTATCACAACAGAACCCTACTCCTGGTACCAACTTTTGTCTTAGTGACTTTTCTATTGCTGTGACAAAAGACTATGGCCAAGAAAACGTATAGAAGAAAAAGTTTATAGGGATTTACGGGTTCATGGGGTAAGTCCATGACCATCATGGTAGGGAGCATGGCAACAGGCAGACAAACATGGCATTGGAACAGTAGCTAAGTGCTTACATTTCGAGACACGATCATGAGTCAGAGAAAGAACTAAATGGGAATGGTGTGGGCTTTTAAAACCTCAAAGCCACACCTCCTTATGTTGCATGAATTCTGGTTGTGTTAAAGGAAACTCAGAGCCAGATCTCAGGGAAAGGCTGGAATAGAAAAGAGAGGAAACCCCACAGTCAAATCTCACCCAGCTGTCTTTCAGCTTCCTCAGCCTTGCTCCTCTTGGCTTCTATTGCCTTAATCTGTCTTAATTTAATAATTAATTAAATACCTTCTTTACCCAGTTGTTTCATATCCAGGTTAAGATTAAAGTCATGGGCTACTACTATTTGGTAGTTAGCCTTGAACTCACAGAAAGATCTCCTCTGTCTTTGGAGTTATGGGATTAAAGGCCTGGCACCACCACTGCCTGTCTTGGGAGCCTGGAACTCCCTCTGTAAACCAAACTGGCCTCAAACTCAGATCTACTTGGATTAAAGGCATAGGTCACCATTCCTTGTCCTTCTCCATGCTGGGATTAAAGGTGTGAATTACCACTCTCTAATCCTCCTTGATTGACTGTGGGTAGATCTCTTCTCTAATATTTCAGACTGGTTTTCATTAAATATGAAACATATCCCTACCTCCTTATCCTTCCCAAACACTTCCACCAACTGGGGCCAAGTATTCAAACATATAAACCTATGGGGAACATTCTCATTCAAACTACTACATGAACTTTCTCTGATGGCTAATTATGTACCTGGGAGATCCCCAGGTGTCTCTGATCAGTCAAGACTTGGAAGCTCCCTGTATACCTGGCTCATTACCACTCTTGGACCTCTGTTGTCAGAGCCATGGGACAAGCCAGGGTGCTGGGAGCCCACAGCTTCTCCAGGGAATCCTTGACTTCTGCTGGGACAAAGGTGGTGAAAGTTTTGGAAGACCAAGTACGGAGATGCTGATACCATATAAAGCTATTGTTTTTCCTTTGAAACTGCTAAATAGTTTGTAGAGAATTATTTTCAGGCATCTTTAAGACTCTCATCAAATTTTTAGCCACCAAGTTTTTAAAAAGCATTTTTAACTATTTTCTGTGTTGCATGTCTGGGCTGAGGCACATATTTGGACATCGGAGGATGATTTGTGGGAGTCTGTTCTCTTCTTTAACCATGTGGGTTCCAGGGTTTGAACTCACAGATCATTAGCCACAGTGACAAACTTCTTTATTCATTGAACTATCCCACCGGCTCACCAGTTTTAGCATAGGTTGTTAGCTCTTGCCTATCAATTATCATTATGATAGACACAAAATTACTAGATATTCTACTTTAATAAAGAGCATTCCATTTAATATTTGTTTATATATTCACTTTTAAAATTCTGTATGATTTTCTAATTCTTCATTTCTCTGCATGTTATAATTTATTATCATCATCAATATTTTGGTGACAAATTGTCTCATATTTGCCCACTAGGAACCTCTTCCAAGTTGACTCTAGTGGTTTGTTGATTTTTTTTTACATTTGCATTATATTTGAGCTTCTTTTTGTACATAGAAAGTTATATTTCAGTTCATATTGTATTTTCCTTGACTCCACTCTAGAAATATATATTTCTCTAAGGAGTAATGGTGCTTTTAATGGAGAATGGAATGTAGAAACCAAACTGGAGTCTGAAGATGCATTTGTTGTTACTGATCTGTTGCTGTTTTGTCAACAGATAGAGCTAGGTAACAAATGCATGTGAGTGGGTCTGTGTATATTAAAATTTCATTGATTCACATAGCATGCTCATGTGGACACACATAAAAAATTGCATGTACATATTTTATAGGTACCATCATTTATTTATGTTTGTATGTGTGTGTACATATGTGGAAATCAGAGGCCAACTTGTGAGAATCACTTCTCTTCATCATGTGGTCTGAAGATCTGCTCTCCAGGCTTGGTGGTGAGTGCATTTTCCTCTGAGCCTGTGTTTTAAAGTCTCAATAAAATGGGGATAATTGAGGGACTGAAGAAGGTTGTAGGCAGAGAGAAAAAGATTTTGGAATCTGGTTAGGATTTGGGCTTTCTTCCATTATACTTCTCGTTGATTAATATAAAATCTAATGAGAAGCATTAATGTGCCTTTGATTCTGTGCACACATGACCTCATAGCATTTGTAATAGCACATACAAGACCCGTGTGAGCCATCCTGACAACCCATATGCTTAATCTTAATGGACAAATAGTAATTAGACATAGTTATGGGATGCTGCCTGACATTTCAACATATGTATGCATGCTATAATGAGCAAATCAGGTTAGTGGCATATCTATATCTGTTGTGGGACTATACTCTTATACATTGTAAATATTTGTCCCTCCTATTAGTTGAAAATAAAATGATGATTGGCCAGAAGGCAGACAGGAAGGATGGACAAAGTTACCAGACTAGGAAAACTCTGGGAGAGAAAGAACAGAGCAGAGATGCCAGGGAGACACAGAGGAAGCAGGATGAGAATTCTGCTCTGAGAAATGGTACTAAGCCACGTGGCTAATCATGGGTTAGTTTAAGAGTAAGAGTTAGCAAGTTATATGCCTGAGTCATAAGCCAAAGAACATGTAATTAATATAAGACTTTGAGTGATTACTTGGGACTGCTGGTCTGGATCTTGGGGCTATGCTGGGCCCAAAACTTCTTACTACATATATCTACTTGCTGTTAGCTTTTTTTTTTTCTTAATTGCATTTGTGATTGACTGTTCAAGATGATCTGACATAAAAGTAATAAGACATGATTTTCTAAGATGCCAGTGAGATGTAGGAAGAAGCCTCCTTCAAGAGGACTAGCTCTCATAGTATTCAAAGATACTGTGGGAGCTACCAAGGAGAAAAGTGGTTGAAAATCCCACCTGTCTGTAAAGCCTATAAATTGCAACAATGACCAGCATAGCAAGATATCCCAAGAGCACAATAGTGGCACTTAGTTCTTGGAGTATCCACCAGTCACCTCATTGGACTTAAGGCTCACTAAATAGGAGGGTATTCATGCCTGGTACTGTAAACCTCGTCAGCTACATGGCTGGTGAGGTTATGAACCTAGAGGGGAACCTACGGCTATCATGTTCCTAAATTAGTATAATTTTTTTCTTTCTTTTACTCCAGATAGCGTTTCTCTACTTAACTCTGACTGTACTGGGACTCACTCTGTAAAGCAGGATGGCCTTGAACTCAGAGATCCACCTGCCTCTGTGGAGTGCTGAGTGTACAGGCATGCGCCACTGTGCCTGAACTCCTAAACTGCAGTCTAAATACTTATCCTTATAACCAGATAAATGTAGGTCTCATCTACCATCAAAGGAGCCTATTTTTATAGCTGAGAGAAACCACTACATAAATCCACAAGTGGTCAAATTGTAGGGAACAAGTTTCTGTGAGGTGCTCCAAACCCAGCTGATACATCAACAATGCAAGGTCTATACCTAAGACTCAGGGAACACTGTGGAAAGGGGCAGAAAGATTGTAAGAGTTGGAGGACCAGGATGCCTGCTGCTAGACAGACAGACAGACAGACACACACACATAGAGACAGACACAGAGAGAGGCAGAGAGACACAGAGAGAGGCAGAGAGAGAGACAGAGAGGCAGAGAGAGAGAGAGACCAAGAGAGACAGAGACAGGGAGAGTGAGAGAAAGAGACACATGAAATCTCAAAAATATGGTTGCCTAATATAATGACAATACCAGCTTTAGTGTTCTCAGCCTTCCCAAGGCTGCAACCCTTTAATACAGTTCCTCATGTGACCCCCAACCATAACATTATTCTATTGCTATGCTTCTGTTATGAATCTTAAGGTAAATACACTGCCTTAGATAAAGACCTACAGGCAATTAATAGCTGTTGAGAGAAAGTATATTAACTTTTTCCAGGGATAAGCCAGCTCCACGATGGGCTATCCAATCTCAAGAGGTCAGCCTCAAACATATATACATATGAACACACACACACACACACACACACACACACACACACACACACACACACACACACACAAAGAGATGGCCATGAATTTGAGAGGGAGTGTGGACATGCAGGAGGAGTTAGAAGGTGAGAGGGGGTGAAGATTAATACAGTTCTCATGTATTATTTAAATTTTTAACAACACCCCTTGTAGGCGGAGTTTACCCACAAGGACACCAATATCAGATAGATATTTATTAAAATATAAACCAACACTCACGGTACAGGTAACAGATTACAGTAGCACCTGAACAGGAACCGGAGTCTGCAGACGGACGGACGATGGGATCCTCCCTCCAGCAGCCAGGAACCAGGAAGAGAGCCTCCCAGCGTCCCAGCAGCCCCTTATCAATGGGTTTGGCCACACCCCCTCCAGGAGCCCGGGACCCTGGATAAGCTTCCTTGGACCCCATCAGCTGACACCTGAATCCCACAACAACCCCTCGTAATTTGAAATTGTTTGCTCTGAGTTGACCTGGGGTGACAGGACTTTCTAAGTGACCAATGAAGTGTAGAAAGAAGAGCAATGGCTTTGAATTTGGAAGATATGGGGCTTGTGCCATGCCTTAGGCTAACTATTGCTGCTATGGAACATTATGACCAAAAACCAAGTCAGGGAGTGTGGTAGTTTGAATGTAATTGGCCCCCATGAGCTCATAGGAAATGGCACTATGAGGAGGTATGACCTTGTTGGAGGAAGTGTGTCACCATAGGGGTGGGCTTGAGGTTTCTTATGCCTAAGATTCCACCTAGTGTCACAGACACTTCCTGTTGCCCTGTGATCATGATGTCACCGGCACCATGTCTGCCTGCACACTGCCATGCTCCCTGCCATGATGATAAAAGACTAAACCTCTAAACTGTAAGCCACCCTACATGTTTTCGTTATGGGTATTGCTGTGGTCGTGGTGTCTCTTCATAGCAATATAATCCCTAACTAAGACAAGGAGGAAAAGGTTTATTTGGCTCTTCATCATCAAAGGAAGTCAGGGAAGCTCAAACAGGACAGGAGCCTGAAAGTAGGAGCTGATGCAGACACAGTAGAGGGGTGCTGCTTACTGCTCCTATGGCTTGCTCAGCCTGCTTTCTTATAGAAGCTAGGACCATCAGCCCAGCATGGCACCATACACAATGGGCCGGGCCCTCCCCCATCAATCAGACCAATTAAGAAAATGCCCTACAGGCTTGCCTAGAGCCAGTTATATATTTTTTAATCAAAATTATAATCACAGAAAACATATCAACATTTGCATTGAAATCTTATTTCAAAATTTTCTATTATAGATACACAAGACGGATCAGAATGAGAGGGAATTGAACTCTTTCTAAAGAGGGAGATGGAGAGAAAAGTATATACAGTATAGTCAATGCGTCCTCAATCCTGAGAACCTGAGGTTAGGAAATAATGGGGGAACTATGGAAGGACCCAATTTCATTAGATTTCCTTTTTAACAGTCAGTGAAACAAATTTAGCTAAGAAAACCTAAGAAGTCACCCAACAGGAAGGAACAGGATGGACCTGGTGATTATCTGGATCATGCATTTAGGAGGAAGAGCATGGATGAAGCCTGTCTGGCAGGAGGCCGTGGCCCTTAGTCACTGCTCTCATGTGACGATGCTTCCACAAGGCTCTCATCCAAGTGTGCCAGAGCAACTCTGGGTGTGTGCACATCAGATCTGTCCTTTCCCATGTCACCTTATCTATAAATCAGGGCTCTTAGGTCTGCATAGGATGGCCAGCCACCTAGACTCTGATTACATCAAATCTAACCAAATTAAAAGGGACGTTTGGGAGAAAGAACCTGATCATCAATAGAATCATACAGAAAGAGAAAGTCTCCTTAGACCTCAGGGTTGGAGAAAGGCACGGGCTGCTCAGGAGATGATAGCTGGGGGATCTGCCTCCTGCAGATGGAGCTGACAGGCCCCATTGAACAGTAGGTTTCAGACTTCCATGTCTTAGGACTTGTGGGCCATGCTAATCGTATGAAGTGATTTGGTTAGCATTCAAGATCATGCTAATTAAAACAGCCAGAGATGCAGGGCAATGGCTCCCAGGCTGTGGGAGCAGAAGGCCTGGATCTGCTCTGCCTGAACCTACCTGTCCATTGGTTCTTCTTGCTCTGCATGTCCAGGATGCCATCTGTGTATCCATCGCCTCCTAACCTTTTGCTCCCATGAGTCACCTTCCGTGTTTGGACTCGGGCTCAGTGGATGGAAGAGGCAGAAGCACTGAACTAGTTCCCATGGGTTGTGTCACAGCTGGCAGAAGGGAGGAAGAGAGTGTGAGCTCTGGAGAGTGCTCATTCTGAGATTCGCCAAGCCGGTAGCATCTGCTGATGCCTGCCCATTGTGGGAGCAGGGGCAGAAAGCTTTGGTATTATTATGGAAGTTCATAAAAGTCAGGACTGCAAGGCTGATTTGCTATGCCTGTTTCATCCAGAGCTCGCCTTCAGCTGAATTTCTGACTTGGTGGTGGGGGTGGCAGACTTGATTAACTGTGTTTCTTTCTTCTCCTTTGCCTTACGCTGCTGCAATGGTAGGAGATCAGAGGACTTGGAAGTAACCTAAGTTGTCTTTTGATATCCTTTAGATACAGAATGCCCATTTCGTATTTCTTGTACCTTTTACTAAGTCTCTATGGTCATGTTTCAATACGGCTTCTCACACATCAATCTTGACTCAGTTTCTCCATAAGTCATCCCTAATGCTTTACTTTTTAACAAACTTAATTCCATCTGAACTGGGAAGGAGGAAAGGATAGACACCTACCATCAACCAGACTGACCACTTGGTTTAGCTATCATAATTTTGTCAAGGAATACAATGAGCAGATGCCCCAGTCAATAGTGGGAAATATAGTTTCTAATCTCTGCTTTCCAGAACTTACAGCCTAAAAGGGGAGAGATACGTCTTTATGTGAAGACATGAGAACAGGAGAGTGAATGTCGAGGTCAGATGGCACAGGCAGGCTGTGGTCAAATGTCTAACGAGTGGTGTAGAGGTAGATTATTAACAACTTTGGAGAGGGAGGGAATCCAGTCATACTCCGGTGGCCAGAATAAGTGCTACCTTCCCTGGGCACTGTGCTTTACGGTCTCCAAAATATCTTGTTCTTAGTCATCTTTAAATGATCTGTCTTCCAGGAAGGAAGCCAATAGAAGACGTGGTCCTGGCCTCCTGATCACAGGACCAGAGCCTTTCCAGTCTAGAAGGCAAAGGAATATCTAGGAGATAGACACACAAATGTGGAAATGGCTTTATAGCAGTGGTTCTCAACCTGTGGGTTGAAGGATCCATTCACAGTGCTCACACATTAGATATCTTGCTTATCAAATTACAATTTGGAGTAGTAGAAAAAAATACAGTGATGATGTAGCAACAAGAATAATTTTATGTTGAGAGGTCACCACAAAATGAGGGAATAAATCAAAGGGTTCCAGCATTAGAAAGTTGAAAATCACTGTGCTATAGAATCTTTCAAGTGGAGGTCACTGATATGGAAGCAATTATGCCAAGCCAGGGAGCAGAACTGGCCTGTAATGTATCTGCTGTCCTCTTGGATACGTAGCCCATAGCTGGACTTATGCTGAAAAATTTGCAGATGGCTTAAAAATAATTCTCAGTTTCATTATAAAATAAGCTGGCTTTGCTCTCATCACACAAACCCCCCAACAAATTTTTATTCTTAGAGACTGAGAGACAGTGTCCCCCATGGATGGATGGGACTGCATGGGACTCAGCTCCCAGAGACTTGATGGTTTTACCTTGAGGTGCAGGGTGATACAGGATTTGTGGTACTTTAGTATTTACCAATTTTGAATGTTCTGTGTGATCTCTGGAAGGTGGCTAAGATGATGTGAAGAGGCAGAAAGCTTGGAATTGACCTCTTCCTCCCCTTTTCCATTTGTGTGACCAGAACAAAGGCAGATAACATCTTCGAGCGCCACTTTTCTGATCTTTCGATTGAGCATAATGATATCTCCTTCTAGTGAGCTTGTGAGAATTCTGAGAACTAATGAAGGTATGAGGGTCACCTATATTTTTTTAGTGTTTATGTTTGGAGGTGGTCACCTGAAGACCCAGAGATATGGAGCACTGGTCCTGTAGCATATTCCTCAGAATCACTTCAGAATAGGAGTTAGTTTCCCCATGCTTGCTTTGTGGAAAAGCTACAAGGAGTCTTGGGTACTTTTGAGGATTCCTGTGAGCATGATATAATGGAAGGATAGAGGCACTGGAAGAGAGACGGCCTCCTCCCTCCCCTATAATTTCAGCCGCTTTCCCCTACAGTTGAACAGGGTTGATACGTATATGCTTATCCCAGAAAAGAAATGAGGATTGTAAGGAACCTTTAGAGTGGTGCATTTTAGAAAACTCAAATGCTGGTCAGCCAGGACTAGGGGGCGAACCATGAGAGTTCTATCCCCGGAAGAGCTTCATGTGCCTTCTGATGCTAGAGCTCTAACAGGCATGCTGAGCTTCTTCTTAGATGGCAGTAGCCTGGTAACGCTCTTACAGAAGGCCACACCCATGGGAAGTGTTACTGGTCAAAAATCTCTTTGGGCAGCACTTACTGAGTTTCCTTTTGTCCCAGCCCATTGAGTGGTTATTATAGTGCTGAGTGTGGAAAGTGGCCACTGTGACAAGAGCTTCCTGGCTCTGTGTTCAGGGCTATGATTTCTCTTTCCCATTCTCTATCCCGACCCCATCTCCCCAAACCCTGTCAAACATTGCACTTAAAATGCCATTTTGCCTCTCCGTTGCGCTTCTTTTTGAGAGGAAATGGGAACAGCCATATAAATGCTGTTCCAGATGTCAGTCACCTTCTCCCTTGAACTGGAGAGGGACATGATTATTGAGCCCCGGTTCATATTTGCAGAGCTTCCCGAACACCTGAAAGCCTGTACTGATCTGCAATTATATATGCCACTTGCTCAAGTGGGTTTCCCTGCTCACATCTTTTTGTAAGTTTTACTTTCTGGAAAAGATCACAGAAAGGAATGCCTGGAAATGGGAAATTGGTTGCTTTCGGAGGCTTAATAGACTCGTTTACATCCTAGGAAACTGAAAGATGCTGAGCAAAACATATCTCTAGTTTTCACCATCATATGTTTTCAGTAGGTTGGGCTCTGTCTCATTCACAAAATGCTCAAGTCAAACACAGATGGTTCAGTGTGTGAATCCCCAGGCTCCACTGAGGCTGCTCGTGGCCTCCTGAGCTAGCTTATAGCCCCCCTCTTACCCCCACTCCGAGATTTGCCTTGCACTGGTGAGCAAGCCTTCACGTAGCAAGCCTCTTGCTGTGCCAAAGTTGGAAAAAGAGTCTACCCAGCCAGCCATAGAAATGCTAACGAGCAGAGACAAATGCTTCACTTTGCTGATGCTGAGGGAACATATTTTTACATTTCTTCATAAAGGGAGAGAGAGTTGCTTCCTAGCTGCAAGGCTTCTGATGCTTTTCTGGCCACAACTGGCAAAGACCGAGATGCTTTACATAAAGGGTGGGAAAACATTTCAGCTCCATTATGGAACCAGCCTCAGGCTAAGGTGGGACTTGCACTATTTCAGGCAAAAAGGGTGCTGTGTTGTGGCTGGTGCAGTCTCATCAGGACACTAGGATCATTACCTTGTTTCTATTTGAGCCAATTGCTCTCCCCTCCTGAGCATAGTGTCCCAGTTTCCCCAGAGGATCAGGCAGAAGATAGTATAGATACTTTTCATATCCTGGACTTTCTTGATATTTGAGGGAATATAACTTAGTCTTACATTGGAGTCTAGTGCTTCTTAAAGATTCTAGACCATGACTTATCTAGGGCAAATAGAAGTTCCTAGCTTGTAGTCACTGATCAACTGTCCTTGGAAAAGTATTCTTATGGAAATATTATTGGGTCATTTGGATGGATCGCATAACATTTTAACAGATTAAAAGGGATGTTTGGGAGAAAGAACCTGATCATCAATAGAATCATACAGAAAGAGAAAGTCTCCTTAGACCTCAGGGTTGGAGAAAGGCACGGGCTGCTCAGGAGATGATAGCTGGGGGATCTGCCTCCTGCAGATGGAGCTGACAGGCCCCATTGAACAGTAGGTTTCAGACTTCCATGTCTTAGGACTGGTGAGCCATGCTAATCGTATGAAGTGATTTGGTTAGCATTCAAGATCATGTTAATTAAAACAGCCAGAGATGCAGGGCAATGGCTCCCAGGCCGTGGGAGCAGAAGGCCTGGATCTGCTCTGCCTGAACCTACCTGTCCATTGGTTCTTCTTGCTCTGCATGTCCAGGATGCCATCTGTGTATCCATCGCCTCCTAACCTTTTGCTCCCATGAGTCACCTTCCATGTTTGGACTTGGGCGCAGTAGATGGAAGAGGCAGAAGCACTGAACTAGTTCCCATGGGTTGTGTCGCAGCTGGCAGAAGGGAAGAAGAGAGTATGAGCTCTGGAGAGTGCTCATTCTGAGATTCGCCATGCTGGCAGCATCTGCTGATGCCTGCCCATTGTGGGACCAGGGGTAGAAAGCTTTGCTCTTGCTGTGAAAACCCATTGGTTCTTTTAGACAAGCTCACAAAGATACTACTTCAGAATAATAGCTGAGAAAAATTTCTAGAAAATAATCTCATTCATTTATTTTTTCTTTCATTCAGCAAAAGTGCATTGGATAGTGTGAAAAAGAACAGAGGTAAAAACTGGGCTGGCAGCTTAGGGATTGGGGGCCTCAATTTGTGCCCTGGACTAGAATGTCCTTGATTCTGTCCTGGCTTTAGAATAGAGATGCCAGAAAAAAAATCTAGATTTCTTGTTAACTTTCTTCTGCTAAACAAGGCCCCTGTCTGTGGATCAGTACATTCACAGGGATGAGCTGAAGTACTAACTGGGACCCTACTCTCATCCTTCTGGTGAACAGTGTTGACATGAAATCTCTAGATTTTCATGGTGAAGATGACCTATACATGTTCCCCAATTTTGACATACCCCCCAACTGACTTTAGGGTTCAACACCTGAGGGCAGAATATTCCAGTCCCTGAGGGTGAGCTCTTCCATCTCAGTCAGCCTGGGCCCACTTCCCCTTTCCCCGAGAGCACTAGAAAAGAAAGAAGCTTGGGTCTCCTGGTCAAATGGAATTTACCTCTGGCCTCAGGTGGAGACATGGTGTTTTGATCTGCCCCAAAGATTAATATTACTTATTATTGTTTTTTCAATAACAATTAATTCAGCTGAGCCTGTCAATCCTCTGGCCTAGATCTCCCCCTCCCACTTCCAAGAAATCTGATTCACTTGACTATGTGCTAAGGAGACGGAAGAAATGATTAGCCCCTTAATGAAGTAATGAACTTACCTTTCCGAATCCCTGCCCCATGTGGCCGGTAACTCAGACCAGTGTAACTTTCTCCTTTTCTTTTTATCTATCACGTTTCTGTTTGAGATGCTGGCCAAATCCTGGGCATTCTTTCCTTGACATGTTAGACACTCTCACTTGGTCTCTGAAGCTCCCCCACACCCCCTGAAACACATTTTTTTTTTTTTAAATTGAGCTGCTGCCTACCGTACAGCTGTCTTCAATTGCCTGCTTGCTTTCCCAAGCCTGCTGTGAAAGGCATGGTGTTATCTCTCCTTCTTCTCTATTGCTTTCCTTCTAGAAATTGCCAAGACTCACAGCTTGCTTGTTTTTGTGTTTCTCTCAAACTCAAATGAAACTTCCCTTGAGGCTCCTTTCGAGACTGTTTCTAAATTTTATTAACACAATTTAAGAACTCAAAAGAAGAAATTCCAATTTTCCTGGTAATAGTATTGTAAAAGAGGCAGAGGTAAATAAGAGTTAGAAATGGCTCCATGCACCAAGTTATATTTCTGAGATTCATGTGGTAGAGGCAAGAACTGTCTGCACAAAGTTGTCCTTTGATGTTATCCATGTGTACTCAGAGGTGTACACCCCACACGCAATGATGATGATGACCATGATGATGACGATGACAATAAACACATCAGTTCCTGGATCTCAAGGAGTAAATTGGTCATCACAGGGACCTCATCTATAGAACTGATTAATGGCATCCCAATAGAAGTTCTGCTTGAGATTTTACTTCATCATGCGGTCCAAGAATACCCTGTCTCTTTTGAGGAAGTGATCTATATCCTATTCTTCAAGTATGGTCTATATCCTCTTTCTAAGTATGAGAACTATGTGGCTTTACACATTTCTCTTTCTAATCTGTGAACCAGCCAGGATTCTAGTCTACAAACCACAAAAATTCATTCTAGCTATCTTAGAAAGGATATGTAAACTCAAAGAATATACATTCAGAATCTGGCTGTACCATTGACTGGCTTAGGGGCATTGAGCAGGTTATGAAGTTTTTTAGATTCACTCAGCCTACCTCTCAAGGGCTGTTGAGATTATCAGTATCTTACAAAATTGTCAGAATGCTTGAGTTTGGAAAGCAGGATGGGAATAATGTGAGTCCTCACAGTGCTTGGCCAAAGCAAACAAGATGCCCTGTTGAGTGGCACTCTCTAGGCCCAGAGAAAACTTCTGATTGGCTGAGCTACTGGAGACGCTTAAAATAAGAACAGAGGGCTAGGAAAGGGTTCTTGGATGATAGAAGATTCCCAAATGAATGTCTGAAAATGCAGAATAACGCTGATACACAAAACAGGAAGCCTGGCTTTCCGGCCTTCTCTTGGTTTAGATTGGGTGGTAATGGCTCTGTCTCCTTTTCCCATGTACAGCATCCCTCACTGAGATTCCTCACTGAGCTTGTGAGTAGTCAGGCTAGGTCCTGAGCTTCTGTGTTCTGATTTCAGTCTCCGTTGTCTCATTGATGTATAACACTGGGTGAAGCATAAAGCAGAGTCATAGTCCTGAGGATGGGGTAAAAAGCAGTGCTAGAGCTTCTGAAGAGGTGTCTTCGGGATGAGAGTGTGTGGGTCTATGTAATTAACAAGAAAAGACAAGGCTACCCCAACACACACACACACACACACACACACACACACACACACACACACACACACACACACACACACACACACACCAGCCAGCTCCAGCATTGCCCTGGTGAAAATGAGGAATTTCTTCAGTAGTTTTCTTCCTGATAAGTTCTCAGGATCTCACGTCTGTTTCTGGACTTCCTGAAAAGACCTGTCTTATTATCTGAATGCATCAGAACTTAATTTCATTACACTTAACCCCAGCGGTTGGGAGGCAGAGGCAGGCAGACTCCTGTGTTTGAGGCTAGCCTGGTCTACAGAGCAAATGCCAGGCAAGCCAGAGGTGTTCCGCAGAGAAACCTTGTCTCAAGACAACAACAATGGAAAATGTTTTCTGAGGAAAATCACATTTTCTAGAGAAAACTAGATGGTGTGTGGACTGGAAAAAATAGAACCCACTGTGACATTTGGTTTCCATGTGATGTATATTCATCCAGGCTCCAGAGGACCTCAATTGGAAGCCTGTTTTTCACCTGTTCAGGTGGGCCATTTACTCCACCTATTTAAGGCCCAGGTATACGCTGAGGGAGCAACACCAGTCCCCTCAGCAGATTGTAATGAGGATGGAGTGAAAATTGAAAACCACATACGGAGCCTTAGTCTAATACTTGCCTAGTAGTTGACCAGTGTTATTGTTTTAAAAAAATATCCAAGACTGTGTATGTGACAGTGGATAAACCAGGCACAGATCTGCCTGGTGTAGCTTTCAGTAGACAGTCTTAATGCCTTGGGAGCCAAGGAGAATGAACCATGAAACATTTTCCGATTTGTCTTTTGACTTGAGGCATTGCCGTATTTTACAGATCCACAGCATTCTGAGTGTGATAGCCTAGGGATGGATACGATCCAAACTCATTTTTGTTGAGAGGAATATAGAGGTTCACCAAGTGAGAGGCAGATCTCCTAAATTGTTTCAAGAAATTGGATGCTAAAAATCTCAGATGGAGAACTTGAAAGTAGTCATGGATATGTCTCGTTTTAGTTCATTCAGAGATAAAGGAATAAATTTCGGGGTTGGTAGCTCAAATAGGTTAGGCATCATTTGAGAAGGGCTTTCTTGAGAAATCTCGGACTCCAGCGACCTCCAAAGACAATGAAGGAATAATTGCATGTGAAATTTCTTTTTTAAAAAAATTATAGATATACACATATGCATATATGTTTGCATGTATGTATATATAACTGGATGAAAAGAGGTGTGACTTATGAATCAAGGTTTCAAGGCAGTTCCATGGGGAGAGCTGTTCCTGGGAAGTGACAACTGAATCCAGGTGGTAGAGGCTGACAGAGCCTGATGTGGGGGTCATGATAAATGATACAAAGGTGAATTGGGATGTTGTGAGATGTTTGCCTGCAGGCTGATAGGAGGGCCTATCAGAAAGCGAAGAAACTGTGGAGCTAGTAAATGAGCAATAATCAGCACTGTGATTTGAAAGTCGATTCTGCCAGCCAGGAAATAAAAGCAGTCTGGCCAGGGGCTGGAATTGGGTGTGAAGCTTAAGATTTCCCAAAAGAAAAATGGATGCAGACATTCACAAACTTTTCTCATACTTTTGTTTTGCAACAAAAAACCCAGAACTCCACCTAGGGTTTAATCTTGAAACGGGCATGGGAGGGGCCCCCTCACCTTGTGCTGCTGCTCCGGAGGTTTCTCAATCCTATTCTCCAAGAGAGCTGAGCTGTTTAGAGGGTGATCTGCACAAGGTGCTGAATCCCGGGGACCCTGATTAGAGCAGATGTCGCTGCGGGAACCGAGTCTAGACATGGAAATTGTGTCCCTAATCTCTCAATCCTGCTTTCTCTACATTCTCTGAAGACGCTGTTTCTGTCAACATTCACCCTGGGAGCCAAGCCGGAAACACGTGTGCAATCAGCAGCCGCAGCATCTACAAAGAGTTATGAAATCCGTTCAAAAATAGCCTGCTTGCCCCATAGGCATGCAAAGCAGCCTGCCAGCCAGGGCGGACGTGTCACGCAGCAGATTTTCCTCAGCATTTGAAGAGGCTTCCAGTGACCTGCCACACTCAGGGAGCTCAGTGCTGGTCAGCAACACACAGAGGGGGTCTGAGCCCCTGGACAGAGCCCCTGGTGCAGCTTCGAGGCATCATTCTTGCTCCTATAGAAGCAATGCACAGCATCCTCAAATCTGCCAACCTCTTGTCATCAGCCCCTGTGGGTAATATTTATTTGGGTTAAAACTCGGAGGTCACACGATGTTACCCGAGGCAAGATTTTCTTTAAAAAAAAAAAAAAAAAGCCAGTCTCGTCCTGGGGGACATTTTAATCCAGTGACTTGTCTGGGAGTTAGAAAATCTATTAGACGGCGGTGTTCAGAGCGTAGGAAGGAGGCTTGCCCTGAGCTGAGCAGAAGCTGTCTGTGTTCTCACACACAGCACTGTGTGACCCTTGGCTGGGTCTCTTCCTGCCTCTTAATTCGGTCTTCTCTGGAGACTGGGATGGCCCTCTCTCCCTGAACTTCTCTCCTGGAGGGGGAAAGAGCCCACAAAGGACTAGGCTTCACTTCCACACGTGGTCTTGGAGGTGGACTCTGAGCTGTCTCAAGAGATCTCAAACGAAGTGCAAGCTCGGACATCTTGGGGATACTTTCTTTTCTTTTTATTTTTTGACAATTTCACGTTTTCATTCCCCCTGTCTCCATCACTGACACACTTCTTCCCCACACATTTCTTCCTTATTTTCACATCTCGTGTGTGGACTCACTGACTTTAATTAGGCAGTTTGACAAAGTATCCATTTAATCAACCAACACAGAAGTGGGAGTTCCCCTTGTGCCCTGACCACTTTTTGGCTGAATTTATCATACATAACAGTAGTTCCCTTCTGTGAAGCAGGCCTCAAATTCAAGCTTAAAGTGATTGGTTACCCCCATAATGGTGTGCCACCGTGGAACCAGCACACACATTTTACCTGGAAGGTCTTTATTGTAGCCCAAAGGATTCACAGCTAGCTTCATGGTTTATGAGTTTTCTCTCTCAGCAGCCTGCACAGCACATCCTAGCACCATGAGAGCTAACTGGCAGAGAGGAAACCTCTAACTCAATTTCATCTTGATGTCTCTATGTCTTATAGCAAAAGAATGGGGGTGTATTTCAGCAGTGGGATCTTACCGTTTAGTTCTAGGCAATGAAGAGCAATAGTATATAGCCTGTGTTGTTTGGAGGGCATCTGGAGTCTCCCTGACCAACAACTCTTGGGGTGGGGGGGTCCCACAGCTAGCATTAGGATTTCCATTTAATAACCTATGGCTTAGGGGGAGAGCATTATCCACCAACACAGGTGTCTCCGTGTAAAACCTATTTTCTAAGTTATATTTTTAATGAGGCTAAACAATAGTAGGGTTTCATATGGCTTTTTCATACATCCTTAGTTTTGGTTAAACCTTCCCTTATCCCCCCCCCCCCCCATCTCCTACCTCCTCTTACAACTTTTTGCACCTTGAGGTATTTTTTTTGCTAACATAGCTCTTTGGAACTAAAAAGACATTCTGATGGGAAAGACTGCCGCTTGTCTGGCAGGCAGTAGGCCCAGGCAGGCTCTGAGCAAGCTTCCGCGCTGCCTTTGGTGTTATGATGGCTCATGACTTTGCTCAGTTGAGCAAGGCAAAGATCTATAACTCTAGTAAGGCCACCAGTTAATTGTGGTGCGGGGATTGGACTGCAGGATTCACTAAGGGAAGCACAGAGGGTTTAGATAAGGCACAAAGAGTCTAGTTCTTCATGAAAGCCTAACATGAACCTTTTGCTGCCTCCCATCCCCACCCTTGGCTTTCCTTCCCTGTTCCTGGCAGCTAGTTGGCACTGACCCCAATTAAGTTTCTGTTTGTCACACAAAGTCCCAGGCCAGGTTTCTGTTGGGAAGAAAGCATCACTGGGAGTTAGCAGAAACTTATCTAGCTTGAGGTGGAACTTGGCTTGTTTTTCCAGATACATCACGGCTTGCCTTGGACTTTCTAAGGTGCTGTCTCACACCCTCTTTTGGGAAAGCATACAGTCTTTCAGATATACATGGGATATGTCAGTCAAACCTGAGTTAAACACTAAAATAGGTCATCCTATGCAAGGACCAGCCAGGTCCCCTGACCAGGATCTTATAATCCAGTCTACACCTATTTTTGAGGGAACATCTCTTTTAACTGTATGACTTTTGTCCATTTTTTCTTTTACTTTTATCTCTGGGGATTGGACCCAGGCCCCTTGTCATGTTATCCAAGTGATCTACCACAACCCTACTCTTTCTTTGTTTTGGAATCATTTTAGAAAAAAAAAAAAAAAAGGAAGTATTTATTTTTTTCAGTGACTTTGTCTATATCCTAAGACCAAGGTTGAGAGTATGGCTCTCCTAGGTCCTGTCCTGGGAGTCAGTTGTTGCTGAGGCTAGACCTTTGAGATGGCATCCACCATATCCACATGCTGGATTTTTAGAATCCACTATGGGTTCTGGGTCCCTAGAGATCCTAACTCCACTTCCCATAATATTGGAACTTTGCCTATGGAAGACACAATCTGTCATTCTGGATCCTTCCAACAGGCTCCGGAAATAAATAAGGCTATTTGTTTGCATGGTCTACCACTGTAGTGGAGTGTCCAAAGCTCATCTTTCCAAAGGCTTAGAGGTTTTGACTTCACTGTTTTCTTCATGCTAGGGCAGGGACAGTTGCCTCCACCAACTTGGCTGAAAGATCTGGCAGCTGCTCACTCTGAAAATAGTAGGCGCTTCATGTGTAAATCACATCACGAGCAAAAACTCACGTACGCACCATGGCATGCAAATGTGACTCAGGTGCTTTCCAGGTCCCAGGCCTGGGAGGTGAACCTGGGGTTGTGCTCTTGTAGTGAAGGATGAGCATAGGAAACTCTACCTTCTGAGGCTGTTATCTCAGACCACAAGCAGCAGGGGAAGGGAACTACCTGGGCTTCAGTAGCCATGTGTCTTGGGACAGAGAAAAGATGGAAGAGCAAGTTTATTTTGCTTTTGTTTTAAAGCAAAACCTTTGCATTTCTCCGTAGCTCCAAAAGCAAAAATTAAAAATATTAAAGTAACAATAGGAAAAGGAAAAACCCTCAGGAAACATGTTAATTGGATATCAGATGTTGGCAGGAAAAGGACCAGGCTTGTCTCTCTGTTTTTGGAGCCAGTGGTACATACTCCCTTGGCTGTTCCCCTTGCTTCTTGACTGTTGCTTTCCAGGGTCCTGGCTAAGGCTTGGCCTGGCATGTGGCAGTATCATTAGTCATGTGTAGGGAATTCCAACAGTACCTACAGCATCTGTCCATCTACCCCCCTCCATAAACCCAGAGTCTATTAGAAAGGCCATTTTTGTGATGCTCACAGAATATCTATCGTGATTTATTTCCATTTTCCCATCCTGCCCCTCAGCCAGGACACTCGGTAGAGCAGTGCTCCGGCCTATGAGAGAGGTGGATTTAGCTTTAAAACTCAGATATGCTTTTTGTAGAATGGTGGCTAAATCCTTTAGCCTCCAGGAATAAACTGAGAATAATACTTAGTTTTGCAGGACTCCTGTGGAGTTTCATTAAGAGATCATTTACAACCCACTAGGAGTATATTAAGACTCTACAAAAGGTGATCCCACTATGCTTGATACTGTGGACTTTTGAGACCCCTAATGAAAAACACAGATTGGGGAGGCACAGAGAAAGTATGGGCCCGGCCACAGTATACAACCACCAGCTCATCGTACCCAATACGTTTGCCATCGACTCACAAACAAAACATCTGCTCAGGAGTAAAGTGGGTACCTGTGCAGGGAGCTGGGTTGTGGCCCCCTCCTTTCCTGTATCAGTTTGAAGCCTCGGCTAGACAGAATTGAGACAGAAAAGCAAAACCTTAATAGAGGCTAAAGCTGGAGCAGTACTTGGTGAAATGAGGCTGGGGAGGTGGCTTGGTGGATAAAGTCCTTGCTGTCCAGTCATGAAGACCTAAGCTTAGATCCCCGGAAGCCATGTCAAGAGTGTGACCCCATGGCTCATGTCTGTAATCCCAGAATTCCAACAGTGAGTTGGGAGACAGAGCAGGGCCCTTAGGAAGCTCAAAGCACAGGGAGCTCAGATATGTGGCTCAAAAGAACCAAATGGCAAACTAAAGGAGCAAACAAACCCTGCCCGAAACAAGGTAGAAGATGACACTCATACTGCTGTCCTCTGATCTCTACATGGCACACCCCCCCTAACAAATGTGTGTATGCACATACACATCATGCATACCGTGAAAGTAAGTATTTAAATAAATTTACAGAACTATTATTTCCTGGCAAGCTCCTTGGACCCTCTGTCTGCAGGGGGCAATATTATCCACTTAAAATCTTCCCTTAAATGCACAGATGGCAGCAAATGCCATCCCATAGAGTAGAAGAAAGAGCCTCTCTTGGAGCCAGGGAGCCCAGATTCAAGTCTCAGCAGGTGACTGTGGATAAATCATGTGTATTCTCTGTGTTTTAGCTGCCTTACCTATATGATAAAGGCGCTGATGACGACAGTGGCCCAGTGCGTGCTGTGTCTATGCCACTTGTTCTGAGAAAAGTCAGCAGAGTTTGCACGCCGTGAAGCTTCCTCTGCGCTCTGAGCTTAGTTCCTGAGGCTGGTCCATGTGCTTAAAACTGCATAAGAAGGACTGTAGGCATGTTTGTACCCAAAGTTTGGAGAAAGAGGCAGGAGGCTTCTCAAGGACCGATGACGCAATGCTGAGAAGGCCAAGGACAATACCAACACATAGAGTCAAAATTCCTTTAGGCTTGGCAGTGGAATCTTCTGGTTCTGTGTTTCCTTCCCAACATGCTCCATCTTCATGAGCTCCCTCCTCCCTGCTGTCCTGACCTGACCTCTTGAGGCAGAATATTTAGCATATTCTTTTGTTAGGTCCAGGCCATAGAACTGTGCCTATGGCACTTTTTATTAATGAGACAAATGCCCAACATAGTCAAGTTAAAGAGAAAAGGTTTAGGGGGTGGGGGATACGTGGCTTAGTTGAGAACCTGAGGGAGGATCTTCAACAGCATAGAACAGCTGGACATGAAGGAGCACATCTGTAACCCAGCACTGATGGGTGGAAAGAACAGATCTTTGGGGCTTGCTGCCTAGCTAGTCTCTCTGCATCAGCAAGCCCCAACGTCAGTGAGAGACCTTATCCCAATAAATAAGGTAAAGGGCATTAGAAGACACCCAACATTGAACATGTACACACACACACACATACACACACACAGAGACATGAAACTTTTTTTTTTTTCTAAAGGTAGCGAAGGACCAAAATTCCACAAGTCTCCCCTAGATTATAAAAAACTTGTATAAAAATCTTTTAATCTCTTCTAGCTGGTGGAACTTTTGTTTATGCAAAGTGCTCCCCTCCCCACCCCCCAGTATTCTCAGAAATTGATGGCCAGGAGCAGCCCACCCTTTCCCCATTTCTTCATTTCCTTTGGTTCTTTTAAAACTAGCCAGCCTTGAAAGACTTGAGGTCAGATGCCAGCCATGGGGGAAAGACTTGGCTCCCGCCTGTGTTAGAACAGGACCCAAGTGAACTTCAGGTCCCTGGCTGTTTTCTAGCCTGGCTGGGTTCTGGCACACCCTTTCTGCAAAAGAAAATATTTCACTATGCTGCTGTCTTTGTTCGTGTGCTCCTTTGTGAAACACTCGGGTTATTTATTTATTTTTATTTCTAACATACATTTGGTAGAAATTTAAAAAAAACATTTTAATGATTTAAATAAAATTTAAACACCAACAAAACTTAAATAAAAAAGACAGGCTTTGACTCACGGTCTGGGATTTAAGTCCCAGTTAGCCTTGGGCCTGCAGTCATGTAGCATATGATGGGGAATGTGTGGAAAAGCCTAGCTGTTCACTTGATGGCCTGGATGTGAAAGAAGAACCCCTCCTCCCCTCAGGCTCTCCTTGTAAAACCCTACCACCTCCCAAGGTCCCTCCATCTCTCTAGGACCAAAACTTTACCACCTTGGCTTTTGGGGGACTGCTTAGCAGATGAATAGGGACTAGAAATGACATGTATAGCTTCCCCAACAAGGCAGATTCAAGTCTCTTCCCTCTAACTTCCTTTTGCCTCTGCCCTATGCTAGGGATATTTGGCCAGTGTCATGTCTATACAGTCAATAAACAAACCTCTGAGCTTTGGGGATCTACTCTTGGACCCTAGCCCCATTAGTCTTGATCATTATGACAGATGTGCTCACTGATCCCCCCCCCCATGACAGATGTGCTCACTGATCCTCCCCCATGACAGATGTGCTCACTGATCCTCCCCTCCCCCATGACCCACTTGCTCCTCAGATTTCTGTACCCTGTGCCCACCCTCTGTTCTAGGGGAAGCAGCTATGTCCAAGACCAGTAGTTACTCACCCACTGAGCTGCCTTCTGTATCTGAAATTGTCCTTTCTCATTTGAACTTCATTTCATCGCTGTACGTTGAATAAATTCATTTTAAGGACATCTCCCCACCCGTCTTCTTCGGGTCTGGCTGGCCTTTCTTTTACTTCTAAAGGCAGTTGCTCCTCTTGGCTGGATCCCTCATCCTGAAGCTCCAGACGTTGCGAATGTTGGCCTGAAGTTTCAATCAACTTGTGGAGATAAGGTTACCTACCACTGGATTGACTGGACTCCATTTCCTCCTTATCAGCCGGCTGAGCTGGGGTTCTTTCCTTTGGCATGTCTCTATCTAATCAGATGCTGAGTCCTGTGGATTCTCTTAAGCTGGTTTGGTTTGTATCTTGACCACTGTCACATTCCTCATATATAGAAAATTTCTTTGAAAGAGATTGGATGTTGGCCAACAAGACCACGATGTTAGCCCAAGAAGTGTACATAATACGGGTTAGACTGTCATGTGCTGTTAAAGCTTATTGAAATGGACTCTGGACAGGAGGTGGGTTCTCTTGTCCCAGACTCCAGCATGTTTATCTCAACTACCCTCTCAGACTTTTTCTTCAGGAATAAGTTGGTCCCTCTGGCTCTGTGATGAGGAGAGAGAAGAACAGACAGAGTCAAAACACTGTATTCCCAAGAAAAGCTAAAAGCTAAATTATTTACAACTCAGGTTACTCTTGTTTATCCCCTAATATACACGCCACAATATAGAGAAGGGGGAAGCTTGTTGTGGAAAGAACACTCTGCTTGCCTGGGAACTCTGAGCCTGGCATGGTGATGTCAGGAGGCTTTTCCAGTTGCTTTCATTGGAGGTTGGTGAGCCCATGGTTTGATGATGTTCCCTGTTATTTGCTTTCCCAGTTGGGCTGCTGAAGTATCACTGCTGGATGAAGTGAGCGCCTCATTGGATGCTTGCTGTCTGTCTGACCCAAATCTAGATCTGCTATTTACTATTTATTCTTTTACTTTTGCTCAACAAGTTCACGCATTCAAACAGCAAAACATGGCAGTTGTGGACCGTTCTCTGAACTGTACAGAATGCCCTAGTTAGTTCTGAGGAAATCCACGGAGTAGAAATGACTGTGGAGTTTCTGACTTTGAAATGCACTGTTCTGTACTCTTTATTGTCCATACTATTTCCAAATACTTTATTTTCCATATAATATGGAAACAACGTTCAAATATAGGAAGAGGCCTCCTGTAAAGCAGTGGAGGCTTCATAATGGGAAGTGATTAAATAAAAGCTGGATACAGAATAAGATGTCCATACAGAAGGGATCCTGGTCTGGATGATGGATTTGGTAATTTCTCTTTTATGTGCTAGAATTAGCTATAGCTCTAACTGATGGAAACCATGAGTATTACTTCTCTGTGTTCCCCTCCGTCTTCTGATGCAGAGGTAAAGCATCCTGACCCAAAACCACCTGGGGAGAAAAGAGTTTATTTACGCTTTCTGATAACCAGCCATCACTGAGGGAAGTCTGAGCAAGAATTCAGACAGAAACCTGGAGGCAGGAACTGGAGAAGAGACCATGAAGGGATGCTGCTTACTGGCTTGCCCTTCATGCTCATGTCTGGCTACCTTTCTTATATCTCTCAGGACCATCTGCTCAGAGGTGGCAGTGCTCATAGTGGGCCGGGCCGGGCCTTCTGTGGTGATGATATATTGTGTATCTAATAAAGTTTGCCTGAAGATCAGAGGACAGAGCCACCCACAGGGTTAGCCATAGAGGTCAGGGAGCGGTGACCCACACCTTTAACCTTAGCTTTTGGGAGGCAGAGGCAGAGATCCCTCTGGATCTCTGTGAGTTCAAAGCCAAACAGAGCCAGGCAGTGGGCATACACCTTCAATCCTGGCACTTGGGATCCCATGCCTCTTCTCCCAGTGCTTGGGAAACACACACCTTTAAATCTAGCACTAGGCAAGTGAAATAGCTGGACAGAGAAAGAAGTAAGACAGGAAGAGTCAGGAGTTTATTCCTTCACCTTCCACTCTGTAGGTATTTGTGGGCAGTGCTCAGTATGCCTGGGCTCCTGACTGTCAGGATCTCTTTCCATCCGAGCTGCATTGGGCAGCTACAGACTACAGACTCCCTTCCCTATTGGCTGAGGACTCAGAGGCATTCAGTCTGAAGATTCCTGGAGACAGGCTTGAGGGAGTTGGCTGGGTGAGAAGTGGCTGTGGCTTGTTCCTTTGTCTCTCTGATCTTTCAGCTTTTCCCCAATATCTGGCTCCTAGTTTTTATTATAAGATGAAGTAAACTTTGTGCGATAGTCCTCTCTCATTAATCATTCATCAAGAAAATGTATCCCACAGACCTGCCTACCAGCAAACCTGATGGAAGCATTTTCTCAACTGAGACTGCCTCTCCCTAGATGTTTCTAGCTTGTGTTAAGTTGGCCAAAAGGATCTGAAGAGTCTGGAAGTTGTCAATCCAGAGCCCATGTGACCATCTTGACATGTTGACCACACCACGACTTGCTTCTATGTTATAAAATATTAAATTAAGTTGTGTTAATTTATGCTGTGAAGCATTTGTTTAATGATTCAAAGATGTATTGCATTCTTTTATGATGCATTTGTTTAACTTTGTGACGCTGTCATTCTTTGCCTGCCTAAAACATCTGATTGGTTTAATAAGGAGCCGAACAGCCAATAGCTAGGCAGGAGAGAGAGACAGGCAGGGCTGCTAGACAGAGAGAAGAAATAGAAGAGGAAGAGGGAAAGGGAAGGAGGAAGGTAGGGGATGTGGACTCCAGGGCCCACCCACATAGTCACACAGCCAGCTACAGAGTAAGAAGTGAAGTAAGTTACATAGATTAGAGAAAAATAAAAGTTCAGGGGTAAAAGGTAGATGGGATAATTTAGATTAAGGAGAGCTGGTTGGCTAGAAATAAGCCAAGCTAAGGCCAGGCATTCATAAGAAAGAATAAGTCTCATGTATTTATTTGGGAGCTGAGTGGTGGACCCCCAAAGAGCCAAAGAGTGAAAGGGGGAAAAATATGCATCGACTATGTGGTATAATAAGGCTGCTCAAGTTTCAGTCCTCACGTGAACATTCTGGTGAGAAAGAGACATGTAGGATGTGCTGCTTCCTGCTGGACTGTCCACTTCTTTTTTTCCATTGGTCAGAATCTGATCACACAGGAACACATGTGTAGTGGGATTCAGATGTTAGCTGACAAGGCTTGAAGGTGCATCTCTGGAGTTCTGGGAGCCTGAATGGGGCGTGGCCAGACCCCATTAAGAAGCCACCAGGACACTGAGCAGACCTTGTTTGTTCCTATGTTCTATGGGTGTAGATCAAACCATCCACCGTGGGCCATTTCCACTCTTCAAGAATTGTCTTAAGGTTCAGTTTGTATCAGTGAGTGTTTATATACCCCTTAATAGATAGTAATCCTTTCTATGATATATTGCAAGTGAATATTTCGGCAAAAGCTGGTGACTACAGGGGTTTATTCTCTGTGCTTACCAGGCCACAGGCCACGGGCCACCGAGGCTACACTCTCAGCTCCAGCTGAAAAGCAGCGAGTCATTTAAAAGGGTGCCTTCTTTCCGACTTCCCCAGCTAGTCGCTCCAGCCACAGGGCTTTCAGTCCTTTAGAGGATTGCTAGGCAAACCGCAGCAAGGCCACTCCAGCAGTGTCTGCAGTTTTGCAGTTTCCATTCAGGACCTCAGGGTCACAGCAGCACACCTCAACTGAAGCCGCGTGTGCCCAGGACTGGGATTATTGTTAAACGGCAGGTTTTAACTACCCTTTTAATGCAGATTCTGTCATATTGATCTGATTTTGTGAGAAATTGCCCTTTGTATAAGTTATTTGGTCTGCTTGCCTGCTGGGGCTCCACCCACCTCCCCACTTACTGAGGCCATATTGCGGGAACCTGGCTACCTGCTTACTCCGCTATGTTCTAGAGAACAAGACATTGAATGTGACTGTGACACCTGCTGGCCAAACATCACCATTACATCTGGATCGAGGTAATTGGTTACTTAGCATATTTTTTTCCTTTTCCACAATGGCTGACAATTCTACTTCTCAGGACTTCAGGACATATTTTTCCATTGTGATTGAGAATTTCTTGCACAAGTATAGATTGAGAATTTCTTGCATGAGTATATTATGAGAGCTTCAGTCAAATCCCTCAGTCCTGCTACTTTTTGGCATAATTCTATATTTTATATTTTAAAAAACAGACTGATGTCCATTCTAAATATGAGACAATAATTAGAATGGCGGAAAATTTGAAATCTAGGAATGAGCTTTTGATGGATGACTTAAAGTCTAAAAATGAGCAATTGCTGTATATAGTGTGTATTATAGAAATTACAACCGATAAATTTGCAGGCAAAGTTAATTTTCTGGAAATTGGTTATGACAAACTTTCAGATAGAACTTCCTTATCGGACAAGAATATTAAGACAACATAAGAGAAGTGCAGACTTTATGTTTATAATGAGAATAAGAAAGTTATTGATTATATTAATCATGAGAATAGGAAAAATTGCTGATTCTATGAGGTCATTAGAAAGACTGGCTAGTCGAGAAACTCAGACCCTAGAATATAACAGTGGTTTCCAAGCTTCAGAAATGGGAGGACCGTGTTGCAATCCTGGAAAAGGTTGTTAAAATATTATTTGCCCAGAACAATTCAGGACAACCCCCTATGAGATATTATGGTAATGAGGAAGTTCTACCTAAGGTGGTAAACATGAAAGGGATACCCCCCTTCTTCACTGATATTGTTTCCAGTTACAATTCAGACAAAGAATACATATTGGGGTCCCCAGAAATTGTGGAGTATAATTATGAGCCAATCCATATGAGAGATATAAAGGATATCAGAGAAACCATATTACTTCATGGAAGCCACTCCACATGTGTAAAACAAATTCTAAATGCATGGTCAACAAAAATAGAATAACTCCTAATGATTGGAGGCAGTTAACAACTGCTGTATTGGACTATAGCCAACATTTACAATGGAGAAATTGGCTTAGGGAAGAGGCTAGGGTCATAGAGCTTCAGGGAAAAATTAGGGGCTTTTGCATTTCTCAAGACCAAATTCTTGGTGAAGGCTTGTTTGCTGATGTGAAGGCTCAGACTACTTACAATGAACATACACTGTTTCTATGCTGCATTGCTGCAGTGAACGCTTGGGAAAAGATTTTAGGCCCAGGACAGAAAATTGAGTCATATACCAAGGTCAGACAAGGCTTAAAAGACCTTATACTAACTTTCTTCAAAAGTGTATTAAAGCTGTATATAGATCAGTATCAAATCCAGACGTTAGGAAGCAATTAATACTTTCTTTGGTCTTTGACCATGCTAATCTGTAATGTAAGAAAATGTTTATTCCACTAAAGATCAGTTCTGCACCCATAGAGGAATGGATTCAGTATGTAATCAATACTGAATCTCTCCATCGGGATGAAGAGAATTGAGTAGACCAAGCCATTGCCAATGTTAGAGTAAGGAATGTATCACTTGCTTTAACTGTAGTAAACCAGGCCATATAAAAAGGGATTGAATGCAAGGTACTTCTGAGAATAATGTCCATCTTAGAAATGATTCATACAGAAGGTCATTACCTTCTGGGTTATGCAGAAGATGTGGCAAAGGCCAACATTGGACCAATGAATGTAGATCCACAAGGGACAAACAAGGTAACCCTTTACCATCGTGGAAACGTCTCTCAGGGCTTCCCTGGGGAAGCCCCTAGAAATAAGATTTCAAAGCCAAAGAAGATCCAATCATATCCAATCACAGTGGAGGAACAGCCTCCTTGGGATGAGTAGGAAATCCAATACCTAAAACAGAGGACTATACAGCATTGGGTAATAGAACAACTTTAAGGGAGAAATTGACAGTTCCAAGAAAAAACACAAAATGAATATTCTGACAGATTTTCATAAATGAACAAAGACCAAAATAGAAAAGACAGATAGATAGTATTTATTTCCAAGGATTAGTTAACATGGGAGCCAATGTTTTGATCATAACCCCACAACATGGCATTCAAGATGGCCTCTAAAGGAGGTGGATGTTCAATTTCTGGGTATTGGAAACAGGTGAAACAGAGTATAAGATGGCTTGAATGCATATGACCAGAAGGTCAGAAAGGAAGGTTGAAGTCATATATAGCTGATACAGCAGTAAATCTATAGGGTCGTGACCTTCTGCAGCAATGGAATTTTAAAACCCAGATTAAAATCCCTCCAGACTCAGGTATCAACCAGACATTCAGTTATGTTTCTGAAAACAATATTTTAAGGTGCTATGCAAAGTAATCACCAGACATTCAGATTGTACAAAAGCATTGTACACTAGCTGCTGAACCCCTAAAGACACTCACAGCATTACTTTTGAAATGGTTGACAGAAAAAGCCTATTTGGGTTCAGTAATGGCCCTTGGTGAAAGAGAAACTGCAGGCTCTAGATCAGCTGTTACAGAAGCAGTTACAAGCTCAGCATATTTGAAGAATCAACCAGTCCATAGAATTATCTTGTATTTATTGTCAAGAAAAAATCTGGGAAGTAGAGAATGGTGACAGATCCAAGAGCAATCAATAAGGTGATTCAACCCATGGGCTCTGTACAATCTGGTATAGAGCCTTCCCTGTTACCTAAGGGATGGCCTATTATAGTTATTGATTTGAAGGACTGTTTTTTTGTTTTGTTTTGTTTTTGTTTTTAGCCATACCTCTACAAGAACAGGACAAAGAAAAATTCACCTATACAGTGCCCACATTTAATAATTCACGTCTGGTAAGGAGGTACCAATGGAGAGCCCTTCCACAAGGAACACTGAATAGTCCCACCTTATGCCAATATTTTGTACAACAGCCACTAGAAGTGATATGCAAACAGTTCCCACAATCTATCACTTACCATTATATGAATGATATCTTGTTGGCAGAACCAAACATAGATACATTAGAAAGATGTTCTAATTAGAATGAAGAAAATATTGTCTGATTGGGGACTACAAATTGCCCCTGAAAAAAATACAAAGAGGAGCTTCTATCCATTATTTAGGATATAAAATTGGCCTACAGAAAATTACATCTCAAGAAGTGCAACTAAGGAGAGATTGAGGACTCTGAATGATTTTCAAAAACTGCTAGGAGATATTGCTTGTTTACAATCCATTATTGTTACAAAAAAAAACATGAACTAGGTAATTTATTCAAAACCTTAGATAAGGACTTAAATAGTCCCAGAGAATTTTCTGATGAAGCTGAGAGAGGATTAGCTTTGGTGGAAAAGAAATTACAAGAAACACATGTGAATTGCATGGATCCAGACCTTGATTGCATATTGGTTATTTTACCATTTAATCATCCTCCTACAGAAGTCATAATGCAAAGAGAAAATATTATATTAGAATGGATATTTCTGCTACATAGGACAAATAAAAAGTTGAAAACATATATTAAAAAGATTTCTGATCTGATTTTTAAAGGAAAATTTAGACTTTTTCAGTTGACTGGAAAGGACCCAGCAGAAATTGTTGTACCTTTGACTAATGAAGAAATTGATCAATTATGGGCAGACAGTGAACCTTGGCAAAAGGCCTGTAGTAATTTGAGGGGAGAGATTAGTAACAAATATCCCTGAAGCAAAATAATTTAATTTATAAAGGAAACTAATTGGATCTTCTTTCATGTGGTATGGGATAAACCCATTTTTGCAACTCCTACATTTTATACTGATGCAAACAAATCAGGAAAAGCTGGTTACAAATCAGGAAATTTAATTAAGGTGGCTCAAAGACTTTATAACTCTGTTCAGAAGTCAGAACTATATGCGATTATTATGGTATTAATGAATTTCACAGAACTTCTTAACATAGTAACTGATTAAAATATGTACATCATACCATTGACAATTACTCAGGAATGCAATGGGTGACTGCCCTGAGTTTGGAAAAAGCTGATGCTGTACTTACTCACCTTTTGGAAGTCATGGCCATAATGGGAATTCCTGTTCAAATTAAGACTGACAATAATTCAGCATATGTTTCCCAGAAAATGAAGCAGATTTTTGGATATTATAATATAAGGCACATTACAGGAATACTGCACAATCCTACAGGACAAGCAGTTGTGGAGAAATCTCACCTTACCTTAAAAGAGATGCTTCGTAAACAGAAAGGAGAAATGAGAAAACCTAGGAAGAGACTCCATAATGCTTTATTGACCTTGAATTTTCTTAATGCTGATGGGAGACATTGGGTAACAGAGAAAACTTCTGAGATAAACCAATGCATCTACTTCAAGCATGTGCTGACCTCAGAGTGGAAGCCGGGATATGTGCTTTGTTAGGGGGGAGGAGCTTTGCTTTTGTTTCCAAAGGATAAGAAAAGATATGGGTACCAATGAAATTAATAAAGATCTGATTTGAGAGGGAGACCCCTCCTGAGGAGGAGAAGTAATGGCTCATCTACTGATATGACAATTGAATACATGGTAAGGAAAACTCACTTAACAAGGCTGGGGCATGGTCTCATTTTTGTCTTTATAGAAGAATGGATACAACCATATTAAGACATTGAATAGATGCTGAACACTTAGACTGACGGGAGATCACTTATGAAAGGACTACAAACAAAGGAATATAAGGACAACTGGTACCAATGTGCACTATTGGGTATTTTCTCAATTCTCACTGCTTTACATCTCTCTCTTTCTCTTTGAAAAAAAAGTGTGGTCCTGGTTTGATTATAAATAAAGCTGGCTTTGGGGTTGGAGTAAGTGGCTTTCTCCCTCTCTAAACCCAAGCACATTGGTAAAGAAAACTTGAGAATTTCTTTCTCATATCAGGAAAGCTACCTGGCTTGGGACAGAAGACAGTTAGAATATATAGGGACCAATATTATTGTAATTTTATCTTTAATCCTATTCCTTTGTGTATTTCCTTTTACCTAACCTTCAAAATTGTCTCTGCATACGATTTTCTCCTGAAGACGTAAAGAGCATAAAAATCTTCCTTTGCTATCAATAATGTAACAACAATTTCTCCTACCAGCAATCTCCAAAGCATCCAGAATGAAGATGGGGCCCCTACCGCAATTATTCTATCTGCTGCAAAAAAGGAGGGGGGAGAGACAGACAGAGACAGAGAAATAGAAACCTGGTGTATACCACTCAATGATTGCTTTTGGAATATAGACTATTCAAGACAGTTGCAAGATAGCTCTCTATGATTTAACAAGAGCACCAAATGGACTTACCCAGTACTATGAGAATGATTAGATGTTTATAGTCAATCCATTAGGACCTGACCACTGTCTTAGTTTTTATAGGATCCCACAGAGATGCTGCCACCCACAAGTCAGAAGGAAGCAACCTTATGAAAAACTACGATATGTTTGACTGAAATAATTTGTATATTGATACAAATTTAAATCTGAAATTGTTTTATATGTCTAAGGTAATTTGTATATTGATACAAATTTGAATCTGTAATTGCCATATTTCGCACATGCTTCTACCTCTATTTAAAATATTTTACACATTGATACATATTAAGCATATTATTGTCATTTCCATTATGCAATTTCTACCTCTTTTTAATTATACTAGTTATAATATATAATTATTATTTATATACCTCTGTTTAGATATTTTATATATCATATATATATATATATATATATATAAAATACTGTTATCATTTTGCATGGTACATGTACTTCTGGCTAATGTTTATATCATAGTCATTCAGAGATTGTACACCCATTTATAGATTGCCTAATTTTACAATGTAAGCTTCAGTCTTTAGGATGATAAGAACTGCGGGTCAACATTGTTTATGTTTGCCATGTAATAGTCATGTTGTTTAGGTTTCCAAAATATATGCCAGAGTATATCAGATAGACAGGAGTCTTCAGCCACTTCATAGACCTGGAGAATATAGCATTTAACATTTTGTTATTCAGAATTTGGCCGTGAGAGATGTGATGACTCCTGGCGTCACTGTTCCTTTCCTGAGATGGTGTTGGGCATCAAGGACTCTCCACTAGGAGCTGGTCTTCCTTGGCAGAAAATGGCCTGTTGGGCAAAGAATCACCCTTACCTCAACTGCTGTCAGTACGCATGCTGTCCAATCCAGATGAGCAGGATGAAGGATAGAGACCGCTGAAATCTGCCTGGACAGGATAAGATGTTTCTCCAAAAATTCTCTGCTTCTGAAAAGATCTATCAGATATCATAGGTCTGTAGCCAAAATGATGGATGCTTCAACGGCACAGCAAAACCATGGGTGACTGTCCAGGTAGCTGACTGTCACTGTCCTTTCCTAAATTTTGGAAGCTACTCTCTTGTGCTTCCAACCCTCAGGTAATATATTTTCCTTCTCAGGTCTGATGGGGTCAAAGACTAGACAGTTAAAGTTACTATCCTCTCATTGCTTAGCAAAGAACATTTAGGTGTTGGATTTTTATTATTCAAGATAAACAGCTTTGAAGTAGTTTCTGTACCTCAACTCTTACCAATACTTTAGACATGTAGTATGTACCTTATATCTGTTGGGTTTTAGTTGTAGTTTGACCCTGCCTGTGTTTTTCTTTTTCCTCTCCCAGACATTACCTTATTATCCTACTGTACATAGTTTTGGTTTAGAACTTTCTTAGTTAGACAAAAGAGGGAGATGTAGTGGGATTCGGGTGTTAGCTGACAAGGCTTGGAGGCATGTCTCTGGAGTTCCAGGAGCCTGAATGGGGCATGGCCAGACTCCATTAAGAAGCCACCAGGACAATGAGCTGACCCTGTTTGTCCCTGTGTTCTTGGGGAGCAGCTCAAACCATCCATTGTCGGCCATTTCCACTCTTCAAGAATTGTCTTAAGGTTCAATTTGTATCATTAAGTGTTTATATAACCCCTTAATAAATATTAATCCTTTCTATCATATATTGCAAGTAACTATTTCGGCAATACACATGGCTTCAGGGAAGGCCTGGGCAAACTTGATCCCATGTAGCTACATGCTCAGCTAAAATTTAGAGATTCTGTTATCAAAGGAAACATTTTTTGAAGTCTCAGGATTATGACATTCTCTGCTCAGCTAAAATTTAGAAATTTAGTTATCAAAGAAACATTTTTTTAAAAATTTCAGGACTATGACATCTCTGCCAATGTCATAATTCTGAGATTTTTTTAAAAAATGAATAATAACTTTTGCTTATGAAACTATCACCATGTATTGAGTGATTCCTTGGCCAAGTCCTTTAGATTTAGATCTTGTAGAAGGCTTGTGAGCCTCTTCTCAGAATTATTACTACAACTTCAACCAAAATTTTGTATGATTAAGTAAGTCACTTGGCCTAAGCTATGGTGCTGTAATAATAAGGATCACAGGACTTGAACTCAGAGCTGGTGACCCAGATCCCTTCCCTTCTATACTGAATTTGTAGTTACTGTCTTTTCATTGGCCAGGACTCTTGTCTGTAGACAATGGAAGCCAGCTGCTGAGGAGCACTGAGGAACTGATGAGAGAGAGTTTGTAGAGCTGGTTTGAGGTTGGTATATTAAGTCAGTCAGGAAGGCGTGGAAGGGCTGTGGCTCCTCTTAGCATTCATGGTTTGGGTAAGAAAACAGCTGATGTCTTTGCCCTGAACAAAGAGAGGACTTGTTTCCTGTCCCACCAACTCTAAATTCCAAGTCTGAATCTCTTTCTTCCTGGCATCAGGCAGCAGTCAGGGCCCTAATTACAAAAGAAAAGGCAAAGCCAACATCTGGGAAGATGTTATTACTGCCACTAAAACTCATGAAGTGAGATTATTGCTTTTTTTTTTTTTTTTTTTTTTTCTTGAGATAGGGTCTCATGTCTTCTAGGCTGGCCTTGAACTCACTAGGGAGTCAAGGATAACCTTGAATTGTTTTTGCATATGTATGTGTGTACATGTTTATATGTATGTGCATGCAGTGTACACGTGTGTTAAGGACTGAATGAGATGGGATGTCTTTCTTAATCATTCTCCACTTTATATATTGAGGCATGGTCTTCATTGAAGCTGGATCTTGCTTTCTCTCTTCCATGCACTACAGTCAGTCAGGCTGCAAGAACTATCTCAGTTATCAGGATCTGAACTCTGGACCTCACACGGACTAAGCAAACACTTTACTTCCTGTGGCACATAAGCCCGATGCTTTGATCCTAGTCTTGAGTGCCAGGATCACTGGTGTACCCTGTCACATTTGGCTTATGCTGTGCTAGTGATTGAACCCAGAGCTTCCTACTGGACAGAAGGTTACCAACTGAGCTGTATCTCCAGCACCATAGAAACCCCATATGCTGGCACATGCCTGCAACCCCAGTGCTCATTCCATCGCTGCATCTCCAGCCTTTCTTCCTAATCTTATAAATAAATAAGACAATAGAAGTGTGGTGATAAGTGGCAATGGCACAGGACTCGGTAGGAGGTTGAGCTAAGTGTTGAACGGTAAGACCTGAGAAGAACTGGAAAATAAATATTATGTTGGATGTGAATCAGCTGATACCAACTATAAATTGTAGAATCTGGACCTGATGTCTCTAATTTAATTCTAGTATTGTTTTTAACTTGTAGTTTTGTAATCGTTTGTACCTAGAGTAGCAGACATTCTGCTTTTTCATCCACCCTGACTTCTCTCCCAGTAGATGGGCACTGCATCAAGAGGCTCACTTGATTCTTTTTCAATCCCTTATCAAAGAAAAAAAAGAGTAGAAAGCTTTATTTTTGAGGGATGGGGATCTTGTTTTCAAAGGTGATACACTGTCTAGAACATTTCCCACACTCTCTACCAAAAGTGTAAATCTAATTAATCGTATCAATAAAAAGCAGGAGTCAGATATTGGGGTAAAAACCTGACAGATCAGAGAAGCAGGGGAAGTGGCCACCAGTGACTTCCTACCTCTTCCATTCTTGTCTCTGTCCCAACTTATTACTTCCTGTCGCATCTCTGTACAGACCTCCAGACCTCTATGGTTAACTAGTAGCTAGCTTGCCCTCTGACTCCAAGCAAGCTTTATCTTTCAGAACACAAACAAAATATCACACAACATATACCCAACCCCCCCTTTTTTTGATGAGTATAAGAAGGGCTACAGTCACACAGACAGGCAATGATGTTTATTGAGCATGTTGGGGGAGGCTCTGCTGCAGAATGAACTGCACATATCATAAGGGCAGTGCATCTTGGGGAGCATAGAGGCTGATGTATTACTTCTTGAGGAACTGAGACATGAGGAAATTCTCCATGCCAGCAAGATATTTGCATAGGCACCCAAGTAGATCGCCTTTGCTTTCTTCTGGTTTGTTATCCTCTCTATGGGGATCATAAATATTGCTCAGGACTCTTTCTTATTTAGGACTCTGGCACTACTTTCCCTGTGGCCTAATCACCACCCATGCATAACCTTGCAGTGGCTTCGGATTGGCAGGTGAGTCCAGTCTCCCTGTCTACAGAGAATGACCAGGCAAATGTGATGTCCTCGTGACAGGACTGCTGACACTATACTGGCTGGAAACCAGTACACAGTGCTGCCTGTAAACTGAGTTCTAATTTGTTCTGCCTGGTTCTCCTGGTGTGTGGATCCAGATTGTACACATGATGGGCCTGAGGCTAATGCTAGGTAAGATTGGCCATTGTTATATAAAATGCACTGGATATTTACACTGGGCCTCTACTTCCATTGTATTTTATTCTTACAACTACTAAAAATATTTGTCGTCACTCTTAATTTATGAACTGGGAAAACAGGGCTCAGGGTCATACTTCTGCTCGTTGACAGAGCCATGAGTTAAGCCCAGGCTCTACTCACCTGTGCGTGTCACCTGACCTGGGCAATGGTGCATTCCTGAGCCCCTGAACTGAAGAGACCAAGGTAGGAGACTATTGTATTAGAGCCAATCCTATCTCAAGAATTAAAACTAAACTCTATAGCACTTTATTTAAAAAAAAAAATCCATGGGTTTTTGAAAATAGGTAAACCTTAATTTGTTCAATCAATATGCTTTTGAAAAGATTGAATATATCTATGAATATGAGCATCCTCAAGGCCTGGGGCACATCTTTAATAGCACAATATTTCCCACTTCGCTTTGCATGTAGAAAAATTAAACAAAATGCTTGTTGACTGAGTAAACAAATAAACTATTATAGACATTTATTTAATTTTTAGTTAAAATTATTTCATTTATTTATTTATTTATTGCGTTTGTGTATGTGCATAGGAGCAGGTGCCACAGTTCCCAGAGAACAACTTCCTGGAATTGGTTTTCTTCCTACTGTGGGTTCCAGGGCTTGAACCTAGGTCAACAGGCCTTGGCAGCAGGTACTTTATCTGCTGAGCCATATCATCCACCCTCATTCAGATTTTAAATGTACTCAGACTAGTCTTTCGAAGAGAGCCTGAGGGTTTATCAGCAATATGTAGATTGATAAGGGCTATTTAGAGTTATTTACAAGTGGTACTGATACATAGCCCTCTGACTCGAGATTGATGGGAAAGAGACTTATTATTATTTATTATTATTGTTGTTGTTATTATTATTAGAGGCAGGGTCTCACTATGTAGCCCTGGCTGTCCTGGAACTCACTGTGTACACCAGACTCAGAGATCCACCCACATGCCTCTGCCTCCTGAGTGCTGGAATTAAAAACTTGTGCCAGCACACCTGGCCTGAGACTATTTATTTATTGATTTGTTTTTAATGCTTTGCAGTTTGCTGAGTTTGAATTTTCAAAAGTTGTAGCTGCATTTGTCTTCACATGAGTTCCCCTTGAAGCAGAGCCTTCAAACAAGGCTGTGGGGTAGTTAGTTAAGGATGGTTCCAGGAAAAGAATCACAGAAGTAACGAATGAATGAGGACAGTGGCTTGATGTCAGATCACACAACAGAATGAAGAACGGATGAGTGAGCTGTGGCTGTGGGACTTGCTCAAAGACCCGTGAGCTGGTTGCCAGCGCTGTTCAGCAAGAACATACCACCTTTCCAGGCTCTGCTGTCAGAGCCTAGTGGGTGGGTGGGGGAGGGCCTTCATGCCTCTGAAAGCCCGGAAGTTTACAGGTGAAAGTCTGGTTGATGCTTAAACCTGGGACTGCCAGCACCAGCTGAGTCAGAACACCTGGGCATCTGCCGTCTACCCAGTTGTGTTGAAAGTTGGAGGTGGGGGGCTGTCACTGAAATAAGAAGGGAGTGTTTACTGCGCTATCAACTTTGAGAAGCCAGTGAAATGATTATACAACATCAACAGAAGAAAATTTTGTCAAGCAAAAGCAAACCAGATTTCCTGTAGATGAGTTTTTGCTTTGCTTTATTTTCAATGCAGCCCTGGTGTGCATCAAGTTAGAGGTTAGGGTTCCCAGCAAGCAGACTTGAGGACAGAATGTGAGTGCATATAGCCTCGATGGGAGGTCCTTAGGACCCACAGCTAAGGGAAGCAGATCAGGCTGTCTGTCAGAGGGAGAAATAGATAGCTGGGTAGTATGGGACAATCTCTGTTCTGTATGACTTTTACAGACTTTCATGTGAGCACTTGGACCCATAATGATGCTGAAAAACCTAAAACCTGTGATAAAAAGCAAAGCTTAATAGAGAAAATCTCCCTCCTCCCTGTGACAAGCTAAACTGAAGACACATGAAATAAAACAAGGTGGTTTTCTCACTTATCAAATAAACTTAGAACTGGACCAGTGTTGCAAGCAAGAAGGTAAATATGTGTAGTTGGTTTAGGTTATATTTTATTATGTTGAGGGTCACCATACAAAATTCGCACTCTAAATTCCGAAATGTGGTCCTAAGCCTTTCTTCCTAAGGCTTCTTACCCGTACGACACATCTTAGCTGAAGGTCAGGTCCCTACTCCAACAGTAGTCTCTGATTCAAAGGTCAGGAACCTGGAGTAGACTCTGAAGCCTTAGGGCAGATTTAGGTGGCATCTCTCCAGATCTTCAGAGCATTGCTCTCCATCTCTGTGTACATACTGTCCAGTGGACCCCATGAGGTTCTAGGACTGTGTCTGGTTATCATGAGTGAGTGATGCCACTGAGTTCTGGTTATCAGATGCAGATTGGGGTTCCTGACTAAGCTATTCTTAATTGTCTAAAAGACTTTTTTTTTCAATGCTCATTACAACCAGGAATCATAAATTGGTGGCCCACAGGCCAGGTCTATCTGAAAAGTCTGTTTATATTTCATGAATTACTTTAAAAATCTACATTTCTGCCTTTTCATAAAACTTCAGAAAAGTTTGTATGTTGGGCTCACATTGATTCACAGCTATTTTCAGATATAATTGAATGGGCTGGAAGGTGCATGCCCCTTTTGGGGCATACCCTTTCTCTGCTGTCTTAGTTAGGATTTCCATTGCTGTGAAAAAACACTCTAACCATGTCAACTCTTAAAAAGGGAAACATTTAACTGGATGACTTCTAGGTCAGAGATTCAGTCCATTAGTATTATGGACAGGCATAGAGGCATGTAGGCAGATATGGTGGAGAAGTAGCTGAGAGTTCTGTATCTTGCAAAGGCAGCAAGAAGTGGTCTGTCACATGGTTGTGGCTTAAGCATATATGAGACCTCAAAGCCTGCCTCTACCGTGACATGCTTCCTCCAACAAAGCTACACTTATTCAAAATAAAGCCAAACATCCTAATAGTGCTACTTTGGGGGGCCCTTTTAACAACCACATCTGCATTCCTAGCTTATTCAGGCCACTTGAGTAATTGGTGTTACTGTCCTAAGTCCACTTGGTTTTCATCTCTGAGCAGTGAAGGAAGCCCAGTCTAGCTATGAATCTCTGTAAACGAGTCTGTGTACCACTGCCATGGATTTTTTTACTTCCTATAGTATCTTGTACCTGGAACCTTTGACTTCCTAAGCAATGGTGCATCTCTTCTTGCAGATTCTATTTGTGCAAGCCAGATATGTCTTTGTAGCTAGATCTCTGGTTTTGGAAATAAGGTTTTCAGCAGCCCTGATCTGGCCTCTGAGTGTGAAGGGTAGTAGAGGTTTCTGGCCTGGCCTAACCACGAAGTCCAAATGAATCTCTCCTGCCTGCGGCCTGGCCTGAGGTTTATATTATTTACATGTTGTTTGGCCTATGGCTCAGGCTTATTGCTAGCTAACTCCTGAATCTTAATTCTACCCATTTCTATTAATCTGTCTTGCAACATGACCTGTGTATTACCTGTACTCCATTATACTTGCTCCTTGGGTGGCTAGATGGCATCTCCTCTGACTCCACCCTCCTTCCCCTTTATTTATGCTTGGATTACCTGCCTGCTTCTATGATGCCTTGTCATAGGCCAAAACAGTTCCTTTATTAACCAATAAGAAAGCATATTCACAGCATACAGAAAGACATCCTACATCAGTGAAGAGTGCTTTTGTCATTTGTAGGAAGGACAAGGGACTTCTGGCTGTTGGAATACAGTTTAAGCCTTGGTGTACCCCCTACCTGGCTGAATCTCAGAATTTCTTGTGCTATTTATAAAAATAAACATTTTCTGATTCTTCCGATTTCAGAATATGTGGTCCTAGTAGGTAGAGGTCAGAATCTATTATTATTATTATTATTTTTGATCATATTAAGGACAAAGCCCAGAGCCTTGTGATTACCAGAAGAAAAGTCTCTACTGCTGAGACATGTTACCTGCCCAAGAGTCATTCTTTTTAATTAATTTATCAAAATACTTCCATGTGAAAGTAGATTTAGGAGCTATAGTGGTACTTGTAGGGTGCTCTTTGTAGTTAGTGTCTGGTTGATAGGCTTGTAAAGCATCCAAGGTCCTGATATACAGGGATCATTTCCTATTCATCTTTTTATCAATCTGTATCCTTTGTGCTGAAAGCTAAGACCCTGCTCTGAAAGTCTCACACTTCCAAAAAATGTCCCATGAATGATGATTGGAGACATGAATAAACATTTTTGAACAGCTTTCTTTTTTATAAATATGATGTCAACTCTACCAGAGACAGGAAGAGTCCCCAGCCTTATCTTGGGAGGTTCTGCCTTGGGGATATTAAGAAATAAATGAATTCCTCTAAAGAAAACTTACATACCTTTCACCAGAAGATAGTTTATTCACTTACCTGAAGCAGAACCTGGGAGTTATCTGTACAATATTTCAAATAGAGAAAAAAATGACTGCATAGAAAAGGAAATGTTCTAAATTATGCTAAAATCTTGCCTTAAAATATAAACTTTCTAAGAATGAGACCAGAAACTCCTTTCATACTCAGAATTAGATGCCATGATACAAATTTAATCTATAATGTTATGGTTTATTTAGCAGGTGCTCTACTTCCAAGGATTCCACAGAGTTCAGGAAACGTGTCTGTAGAATGCCCAGGGAATTAGAATTCTGAGGGTGGAGAAGATCCAGACAATTCTGGCTTAAAGAAAATCATAGAGAAAAAAAAATTTCTGTTTTCACAACCTGTCTTTTCTGGGTACCCCTTGCTTCCTCCTAACTGACGGAATCAGGACATATCAGAAAGGCTGTGGGTCAGTGGAATCCACTCTGGGCTTGAATTTAACCGACTAAAACTTATCCAGTTTGAGGATGAACTTGAAATTCTGGTCTTGAGGTTTACAGAGCCCATGGTCCTCTAGGGTTCAGGAGTCTGTACTCAGTGCTTTGGGAGATATTTCAGCACCCATGATGATTTCTGCCTTGAAATCGACTAAGATTATAAAACATTTCTTTTTATATATACTCATATACTCTTTATATGTAGCTGAGGATGACCTGAGAAACTTTGAACTCCTGATAGCCCTGCTTCTGTGTCCAAGTGCTTATTTCTACTTTCTGCTTAAAAGACAAGATTATAATATAACAACTATTCAGTGTCTTTCAAACATAGATGGAGGTATAGGAAGAAGCCCAGTGGTGGTGGTATGCTGTAGGACCCTGCAGGAGCTTTCAATGTTTGCTCTCTGTTACAAGGCCAATGGTATGAAAGCTTAGTGGTGATGTCAGTACTGGAAATAGACATTGTGCAAAGGAAGCAGCCACATGAGTGATGCTGGACTGTGAACTGACTGAATTACAAACAGCTAGAGCCTCTGTGAAGCTGGGAAGTGCAGCGGTGTAGTAGTGGGGTTTCTAGGTCCCGGGCAGCCAGAGATCCAGACCCACAGACCTGCCGTCCGAGACCTCTTAGCCACCCGGCCGCCCACCACTCAGGCCCCTTGAAATGACTCAGATGCTTATATTAACTTTATGCTGTTTGGCCTATGGCTTAGGCACATTGCTAGCTAGCTCTTACATCTTAAATCAACCCATTTCTATTAATCTGTCTGCCATGTGGCCCGTGGCTCACCTTTGCTTTTACATGTTGCTCCTTTGGCGGCTTCAGCTCGGTCTGCCTCTGACTCCGCCCTTCCTTTCCTACCTATTCTGATTCCTCCTCCTACTTCTTCTATGGTGCCTGTCATGGCCCAGAACAGCTCCTTTATTTAAAGATTGAGATTCACACCATACAGAAAGGCATTCCCACATCACAGCAGTTCACTTCCTTCCCTATTCTATGTCAGGTCAAAACTAATGTGACTCTGTCAGTATGTTTATATGTAGCTGAAGATGACCTGATGTCCTTTGAATTCCCAATAACCCTGCTTTTATGCCCACGTACTAGAATTACAGGTATGTACCTCTATGCCTGGTGCTAAAATAGTTTAAGAAATTAGGACTTAAATTTGGACAATGGTTTCACTGTGAAGAGTCAAGGACATTGAACAGTTAATTTTTTTTCTTCAAAATGGTCAAAGCATGAAAGTAATGCTAGGAAATTGGATGCCATGATGATCAAGTTCTCACCAAGTGCTTCTTTGGCCACCATTTTCTTGGTTATCAGTATGACAGACAAAATTCTAGACAATGACTCATTTGTAAGACTAACTGTTATCTCATGTTTATAAATATATCCGCCTGATTAGCTGATGAAAAGAAAAATTTAAAGGAGAATGATGTAATTGATATAATAATAATGATGTAATAGATATTTAATAAAATCAGTCTAGAATATCAGGAGAGTCACCCACAAAGCCAAACCACGAAGGTAAGGGAGTGGTGACCCAAACAGTTAAGATAGCTGGGTGGAGGAAGAGAAGAGGGTTTTCAACTTTCCCAGAGATTTCTTGGTGGGTTGAGAGAGAAGGTTGGAGTCGGAGGTTTTGTGAAGAGAGGCCTGAGGAATTGGCAGGTGAGAAGTGGCTGTGGTGTGTTTCTCTGTGTCTCTGATATTCCAGCTTTTCCCCAATATCTGGCTCCAGGTTTTTATTATAATACTAAATAGAATTTGTGCAAGGAAGTCAGTACAAGAACTCAAACAGGAGCTGATGCAGAGGCCGCAGAGGAGTACTGCTTACTGGCTGGCTCATCCTGCTTTCTTATAAAATCTAGGACCATCAGCCTAGGGATAGCACCACTCACAGTGGGTTGGTCAGCCCCTAAACACTACTTAAGAAAATGCCTTAGAGGCCAGATCTTATGGAGGCATCTTTTTAACTGAGGTTCCATTCTTTCACATAACTCCAGCTTATGCCCACTAGCGCTCATCCCAAGCTCTGTGTACCACTTCTCTAGGGAGCAAAGCCATGAGGAAGAAGCATCAGATTTATTTCTCCCCATCATGATGATGGCAAAAAGGATGCCAGGTAAATTGTAAAGGTCACTTTGGAAAGAGTTCCTGATTTAAAAAAAAAATCCTCATACTTCACTGCAAGTACCAAATAGAAGAGTATTATATGTGGCAGCTGCAGGGCAGAAGAGATGGCTTGGCTGTTAAGAGCAAACACTGCATTTGCAGAAGGCCCAAGATAGGGTCTCAGTATCCACAGTGTAGGAATCACAACAGCCGTTAATTCCAGCTTCAGGGGGATCCGATGTGTCTGACCTCCCCAGGCACCTGCACTCACATGTACCCCCTTATTATTGAAAAATAGTATTTTTTTTTAAAAAAACAAATATTAGGAAGTCTGCTGTAATCTGTGCTTCCTAGAAGAGTGTTGGAGTGTGTAGCATGGTGTCTCCACAGTTAGGAAAAAGAAGAGGGTTAGCCGCCAGTGAGCTGGCATCTCTTGAGACATCTAAGTCCCCTGACTTTTCAAACTGAGTTTTAATGCTGTGTACTGTATCTCAAAAGTTTTGATAAAAATAAATCCCATCAGGAGATAGATGCATTTGGTGGCAACCTTGAGAGGGAAGTAGTAATTTTATAACTGAGAAAAAGAAGTAGAAATATTTAAGAAATGATACAGTATTCCATTGGAAGCCTCCTTACCTCCATCATGATATGGGCTTGCCTACAGGCATCTTTAGTCAAATCTATGTGATAATTTATGCTGGTGTGATTAAGATCTTTATTGGAGAGTTGAGCAATATCAGGATCAATGGCCACAGCCTTTGAAATGGTGACAAACACTCAGAAGCCCCTCCATTTGGGGGGGGGGGTCACACGCGACTGTAAGCAGTCAAGAGAACACACACCCTTCTGGCAATTTGGTTCATGGCCCGAGAAGACAATAAAATCAGTCAGGTATTTACAAGGGGGTATGCATACCATAAAACCCCTCATAACGAGTTGAACTCAATTCACTTGAAAAGTGAAAGGTAGAGACCAGGAAAAAAAATAGCTGCTCAGTTCTGACCTTTCCAGGAAATAATAAATGGGCTTATGGGATGTCTCATAACAGTACCATAAACGAGATCTTTAAAGTAATTTAGAGCAAGATTTAGATAAAAGAAGAAAAATAAAATCCTATTTACATTAATTTCAGGACATATTTTTTGGCTCTTTGTTTCTTTTTGCTGGCTTAGCTTATTCTCGGGGATGGGGGGGCTGCATATATCTCTAGCTGGAAGAAAGGATGGAGGAAGTACGGGATATGTTGGCTATGCTTGAAACTGCTCTTTCCCTGAGATGCTCATGGGATGGGGGAAGAGCCCCTGTAGGCTGCAGAGACAGCACTGCAGAGCCTCTTCACCACCATCCCTCCCCATTCCTTCCTACTACCCTGTAGCCTCATTCCCTGATGGTGCCAAACACTAAAGTGTTTCTGTGACCTCTGGTGAAGTATGTTTGAAGGCACAACAGAGAAAGCCATGTTTCTTGTGTTAAGTCTGCCCAAGAGCCCAACTATTGCTTATCCGGTGTCTCCAATTTCTCTGCGCTGTGGAAACTTTGTGTGAGTACTGAGGATTTTAAGATTTTTTTTTTTTAACTTCCTTGAGTTATATTAGCATAGGCTACTGGTCCTGAGGCTGTCCCTCACTAGTATATCTCTGCAACTGGGTTGTCCTAGATAGGTTTCCATTGCTGTGATAAAACACTGACCTACCAAAAGCAACGTGGGACCCTGGCACAGTCCCAGTACTCGGGAGGTAGAGGTGTGTAGATCTCTGTGAGTGAGTTCCAGGCTAGGAGGGAGGGACAAGGGCTACAAAATGAGACCCCGTTACAACAATAGTAAGGAAAAAAAAAAGAACAACTTGAAGAAGAAAGGTTTGGGGTTTTTTGTTTGTTTTGTTTTGTTTTGTTTTGTTCTGTAAGGCAGGGTCTCTCCATGTAGTCCTGACTATCCCACACTCCACCCCCAAGACTATGCTGGCCTTTTTGCCTCTGTCTCTTGAGTGTTGGAATTAAAGATGTGTGCCGCCACATCTGGTTTATAAAGAGTTTATTTTAGATTATGGGGTACAGTCCATCACTGAAGGAAGCCAAGGCAGAAACTCAAGGCAGCAATTTGACGAAGTAAACCGTGGAAGAATTACTGGTTTCTTCATACAGAAATGTAGACGGCCGAAGAGCAGGGAGAGCTGTTAAACATTTACCAGCACCCTTTGCCTTGAGCTTTGCCATTAGGGTGAGCAGGCTTATTTTCATGGTAATTTGAACTTGACCCATCATAACTGCATGTAGATATGAGGTCCAACGTTATGTAATAAGAGTATATATGATGTAATGAACAATGGAAGCTTTGTTTGTTACTTTGTGTATTTACTGTCCCATTGTGGACAGAGCATTCAAAATTCCCTTAAGTGGTTTTGGAATACATAATAATTATTCTTACTATAGTCACCACACTATATCTACTTGGATTTTGTTAAGCAGCTACTATTATCCGCCTTCTGTCTTTGTTCTGAGTCACTTTCCTATCTCTGCTCTCTCTGTGGTCAAATAGATCCAGCCACAAGTGAGCCATATTGCATTGCCTCTCTGTTTCTAGCCTGTTCTGCTTAAGCATGAAGTCTAGGTCCATTCGTGCTGTTATAAAGACAGCTGTGTGCTGTTTCATTGTATAGGCATGCCACATTTTCCCTCGACTCACCCATGCTTAGACACTAGGGCTGTTCTGTAAGATGGTGCATAGACAGGCTTAAACATATTCTTCTAGGTATGGCCCCCTCCTTTGGCTGCATTGCTCAGTAGTAGAATTGGGCAGTTCTGTTTTAGTTTCTTGAGGAAATTTTCATAATGGCTGCACTAATTCACACCCCATTAACTGCCTTTCCAACACCTATGTCTTGTCTTGCAGCTTCTAGCCTTCCTAACTAGTCTGAAATGATGTCTCACGGTTTCTTTGATTTGCAGGTCTCTGATTATTGGTGATGGGCAAGATCTTTTCATATAGCGCTAGCCATTCACATACATTCTAAGAAATGTCTGTTGAAATTTTCTGCCCATTTTCACTGAGTTATTTTATTTTTGGTATTATGCTGGTGAGTTTCTCGTATTTTCTGAGCATTAACTCTGCCAAATTCATGGCTTTTTCTTCAGCTTCTTTCTTAAGCTGAAATAACCTAACACAGGCACTTAAGGGGGGGTGGATCACAGTGGCAAGGGTCTCAGTTCGTCACAGCACGGAAGGCATTGAGCAGGAGCCGCTTATCGGTGACAGTGGGGATTTACATCAGCAGCTTTCACATTGTGGGTGACCAGGAAACCGAATTAAGGGCAGGTACAATTTCCAAATCCTGCTCTCAGGGGTCTGCCTCGGCTAACTAGACCCCTACTCCCAAAGTTTCTATAATTTAATAAAACAGTGCAGCATCTGGAGGATCGCGCGTGTGTGTGTGTGTGTGTGTGTGTGTGTGTGTGTGTGTGTGTGTGTGTGTGTGTGTTTATGTGTGTGCTCGAATGTGTGCGAATGTGCAAGCCTGGGGGCGTTAAGAAGCCTGGGATTTCACATGCAAGGCATAACATTCTATCTTTGTCTCCCATAGGCTCAGGGCCACTGTGTAATACAAAACGTACTCAGTTCAACTTCAAATGTCTCCATAATCTTAACAATTATAACACTGTTCAAAAGTCTAAAGTCTCGGTTGGAAAGTTAAGAGTTAAGAATTAGAGAAAGTTGAGTAAAGAGCATTGGCTGCTCTTCCAGAGGTTCTAGGTTCGATTCCCAGCAACCATTTGGCAACTCATAACTGTTCCAGGGGATCTGAACTCTCACACAGACATATATGCAGGCAAAACACCAATGTACATAGAATACAAAATATATATGTGTATGTGTGTGTATGTTTCTTCTGAGACTCAAGGCAAAACCTTAGTTGTAGGCTCCAGTAAAATCAAAAGTCAGTTACATATTTCCAATATATAGTGGTTCAGAGGAAGCATCCCCATTCCAAAAGGGAGAAATGGAAAGATACTTAGGAAAGACTGGCCCAAGAGCAGAGCAGATTCAATAAGGTAAACATTCTCTGTAGGAGCTCAATGCCCAGAATCTGGGGTACATATTGCTTGACCTCAGTGGCTTTTTCTTCTGGAACCTTGATGGAAGTCCCCATGACCCCATCACGCTCACATTCAACATGCAGGCAAAACAGGTACCATGTGAACAGCACCAAATCCAGCTGTCAGGATCCAATATACCCGGCTCACTTTGGACCATGACTGGAACAGCCTCTAAGTAGCTGTGTGTCTGAGCCCTGGGATGGACTTCTCTAGACCACTGTGCTCCACTCTATGAATTATTCTCTTTTCAAAAGAAAGTCTGCCATGTTAATAACCTGGAGGTTTCTATGGGCGGGTCTGATCATCAGGGCAACTCTCCTATTATCCCAGAGCACAATGCACAGTTTCAGCTTCATGCTGCTAATCTCTTTAACAATCACAGCTGCTTTGTAACCCCCACATTCATCCTTTAAATGCCTTCTCACTTCTTCCCTTACCACACTGTGCTTCCCACCTCTTTCTACTCCACATTTTGCTTTGAATTCTCAGTATTAATTTGGCTAAAAACATCTACTAACAACCCTGCCTGTTTTAAGATTTCCTCCACCAAACAAATTACCTTTGGATTCCTTCTCACTAAGATTGTCTGGACACGGGCAGAACTAGCTAGGTTAACACAAGTAGCTTCTAGGCCAGTTCCTGATGGAGTCCTCTTCCATTCTGGTTCTCCAGACTCCCACCAGCATGTCCCACTACAGTCTGCTTAAAATGCCGCAGGGATTCCTTAACCTGAATCTATTGAGAGCCAGAGCAATCCCGGGCTTTCTCCTGGCCCCGGTGAAAGGCAAAAAGAACCTAGTTCTGTGTCCGTGCTCAGGAGCAGATTTGACAAGGCCCAATCTGGGATTGGATCCAGGGCCTCAGAAGTATACAAAGAGTTAAGGCTTTGGTTTCTGAAAACTTGGCTTCCCTCCTACCCCCTAAAAGAGACTGGAGTCATCAGTCCCAAGGCTGCTGTGTGATTGGTCTATAATTCTCTTGAGATACCCTATGTTCCCTTTGTGTGACATTGCTTGATTAGCTTCCTGCTGACTTTGTCCCATTGTATGATAGATTTCTGCTGATTGTCCTATTTCTCCTCTGAAAATAGTATATAAGGTGTTGCATTTAAAAAAAAAAAAAAAAAGCTTGCTTAGCATGAGGCATAGCTTGTGCAAGACCTCCTTGGTCCACATGTTCTATTTCCATTATCTCGGAACCCCTGGACCTTCCTCAGGACCCTGTCATTGAAGAATGACCTGTTAGTCTGGGTCATGCATTTCCAAACTCTTCCACATTCCCTCTCCACAGTAGTACTAAAGTCCTAAGAACCATATGGCCAGGTTTATTACGACAGCAATTCAACCACTCCGTACCAGTTTCCTATGTTAGTTACTTATCTCATTAGTGACCAAACTGGATGGATGATAGAATCAACCGAAGGGAAAAAGATCTGTTTGAGCTTACAGTTTTAGAGGGTCTCATTCCATCATGATGTAGAGGGCAGCAGGAGATGCTACATCTGTAGACAGTGGTGACTGTGGCAGCTTCTCATAATGTGAACAGTCAGGAAGCAGAAAGGTCAGACAGGATGTATTCTCACCCATAGAGATCCACCTACATCAGACAAGCCTCGTGTCTCAAAGGTCCCATTATCTCCCCAACAGTGGCAACCATTGGGGACCAAGTGTTTAGATACTTGAGCCCATGGGAGACATTTCAAAGCCTCTGTGTTTCCAAATACTTTTCTGTTGTGTAGATTGTCTTCCATGTTCCTTCCTTGACTACATGGTAGCTTTCTAGTGTGGTATAATCCTATTTGTCAGAGTTCGAAGAAAAAAAATTCTTACCCAGACCAACGCATCATGAGTGAGGCATTTTCCCTCTGTGTTCAGAGATTAGAGTCTTACATTTGAATTTTATGGGTTTTCTTGTTTGTTTTTGTTTTGTTTTATTTTGGCAAAATGTTACTACATAACCCAGGCTGGCCTTAGAGCTATGATCCTTCTTGTTTACCCCTCTCAGGATTACAAGTATGCCTCATCTCACACTAAAGTCTACACCATGTTGGCTAAATTTTTGTAGCCACTGAAATAAAAAGATGGGGTTTCATTTTCTCTCCCCTTATCTATCCCCCCTCACATCTTATATATATTAAACTTTTACAGAATTTTTTTTTTTTTTTTAAGATAAAGACTGTCCTGTAGTATGAGTTTTCTGGCTCGGACTTTCAGGCCTAACCTCAAGGTCTAGGCTCACAGACCTACAGGCCCGTAGTCCCCCAGAGACACACAGATGCTTTCAATAGGTTTTAGCTGATTGGCCTCAGGCCCAGGCATATAACTTGCTAGCTCTCTATCCTTCATCTAACCCATGACTCTTCCTGCTCAGCCATGCGGCTCGGTACCTTTCTTTAGAGCAGCATGGTTGTCCTCAGCTTCCTCTGGCTTCTCTCTGGCATTCTGCTCTCAGAGATTTTCTTAGTCTGGTAGCCCCGCCCACACTTCCTGCCTGCCTTTGGCCAATCAGTGCTTTTTATTAAACCAGTGGGTGGGACAATTATTTACCATGAAACAACACAATACCCCTACACTGTCCTTTCTACAATGTATGTTACTCATGTTTTCAGTGGAAGTCGTTGGCTGTAGGTGTGTGGGTATATTTCTGAGATCCTTGTATTATCCTCCAGTTTATGTATCTGTTTTACAGCCTCCCCTGATGCTTGGACTGCTATTGCTTTGGGTGCACAGACTAGATTGAACTGAGGAACTTTATACTCCTTTGATTCACAAGCCTTGATATTTACTTCACTGTCAGCGGCACTGCTGCCTCTGGTTGAAGTTCTCATGACTCTCTGGATTCTTCCAGAACTTTCCATCTGTGGTTCTCTGAACATTTATGTTCCAGAGGATGAATAAAATATGGGTTGTTTACCTTGTGGGTTGTTGCTGTTTTTCCTGGCTTTAATGCTCCTGGACCCCCACATAGAAGTTGAGGGCAGAGACAGTGGGTACCATTTAGAGGCGTTAATGATGGTAACAACTCAACAGAGGTCTGACTTAAGGGGACAGAAAAAAAAATGACTTGAAAGGCACATTAACATAGTTTGAAGCGTGGGGGTAACAACTATTCAGCATAAGTGCCACGAGAGGGAGGGTTTTGTGGGCTTCATTCTAATGATATTTGAATGTTCTCCTACTGTGGCTTCCTTAGGAGGCTTGATGCGCTTTCCTTCCAGGGGCTTGATTTGTGATTTTTTTTTTAAAAAAAAGAAGAAATCATAATTGACTTACAACAAAAGCTATTCAAAGCTCACCCTTGTTCATTGACAGGAAAAGAGATGAGGTAGGAATAGCCCAGAGCAGGTAATGTATGTGCCGCCTAGACCAGGAGATCCGAAAAGTTTTGGGTGGAGATGCTGGAGAGAGCAGAGGCTGATTCTAACAGTGTCTGCTGTTTACCTGCATTGCATTTGTAGACAGAAGGCCCCCCTTTCTACCCATCACCCCCAGGCATCTGAGGACATTGCTCAGGTGATGTTTAAGAATCTCAGCAGGATTCGAACTTTCCATATTTTGTTTTGAGAGCTCTTGGCTTTCTGCCCCAGGAGGCTATGCCACTGAAGAGATCCCAGATAAACATGACCTACCTCCATCTGGTTTAGGGAATACCGAGTGGGTCTCGGTTATGACCTCCACTTACCGCGTCCGGTTTCTTTGTGGTCCGAGTTTTGTCCCAGGCGAGGAGCGTCAAGATTAATTAAGTCTACACTCAGGAGTCGTTTAGGTTCCATCATTCAGGCTCTCCATACACTGAGAGGCCTGAGCTTTATTCAGTACATGTTATCTCTTAGACCTGTCTGTCCCTTAGCCATGCTTCTGTCTTGCCACTGCATCTCGCCTAGCTTTTTCCCCTCTAGCTTCCCGCCATGCTGGATTCCTTCTGCTCCTGCTCACACACACTGACTCTAATCCATGCTTGTCCCCAGCTTCTGCCTCTTCTGCCTGCTCTTGCCTGTGTGTCTCTCCTCGTGTCTCTTTTGTCTCAGCTCTCTGTCACCTTAACTTTCTTACACACCCTGCCTCCTCATCCGGGCACACCCAAGGTCATAGAGGATCCCAAGAGACTAGCACTCAGCAGGTGGCAGCGATAAGGAGATTTGTAGTTCCTTTTTCCCCCTGTAAACAAGGTTTTAGTCCTTAGGGGAAGAGGATGGGCCATAAGGCCCAGAATGGCACTTATTCGGGAGACAACATCTCACTCCCCTTTATTAAAAAAGAAATATAGAGAAGGAAACCCCTGTCTTAGGTTCGACCCCTAGCCCCTGCTATAGAACCCGTCATTGGATGTGCCAACTCCTGTCTTAGGTAGATATAGCAGGCGGGGAAGTTGCCCGTCATTGGGAGAGTCCTTCTAACATTGATATGCATATCTGAGCATCAGTCAGGAGTTATAAGGCCAGAAGCCTGTTTTGTTATTTTCTGCTGATGACCTTGCTGCTTTTGCAGCGTATTAGAATGAAAAGACAGCATGCCAACCTTTGAGGCAAAATATTAAAAAGGGATATAAATCTAGACCATTGGGAAGCCACTAGTCAGGGTATTCTATAAGCCACTAGTCTCAAGGGGTATAAAGATATATGCTAACTGCAAGGTGTAATTTAAAAATTGCATTCTAGGGACCCCAAAAGCACTGGTTTAACAATATGTAACTGCTGACTTAACATTTTCTATCTTACTTGAGGTAACACAAATATCAGAATATCCAAAGTTACACAATAGCAATTATTACATATGCAAAATGTCAATAGGGCAGTTTGTTGGTTGACGGATAAATTTTAAAATGTATTTGTCCATAAAAGTCTCTGGAATTTCAAAGGCAGTCACCACTCTGGCTGATAGCTGGTTCAGCAAGGATGCAGCTCTGGCTGTCTGGCTCAATGCATTTTCCGAGGCTGTAGCTCCAAAAGCAGCAGGGTGACTGTGTAGTTATTCTGAAGTTTCTCTTTTGCACCTGGGAGATGGATCTTGGTCGGAAGAAACGCCACTGGCATCACTGCAGCTGGAACTCGTACCAACAGGGCACTGGGATGTTCTTTACTCCAAACAGTTGCTTAAGCTGAAATTTAGAGCTGAACAGTTTAAAGAGAAACCCTCCCCACCCTCCAGGGTTTGAATCTGTGTGAAGTGACCAAGAGGTATGGGGTAGCTTAAAAATGAGTGCTGGCATTCTACTTAGCAGTGCTATTAAAAGCAACTGCTTCAATCATATGTTATGAAAGCTTTTTGTATGGGCACCGTATTGGCAGCCGTGTCAGTGGCCTAAATTGAAGGCAAAAACAGTAGAAAACAAAGGGCTTTTTTTTTTTTTTTTTAAACTTAATTACTTACTTACTGGCTTCATCAGAAGCTTCAGGAACCACAGTCTTTTCATGTTGAACAGAACATACACACCTCTCAGGTATCTAGATTGGCTTCTCAGCACCTGGTGGATAAACACAGACAACCCACCCCCAACTCTGGCCAGCACGTGCTGGCAGTTGCCATTGTCTAGAGGATGCATTGTGGCTGATGCCTTAACGTTTGAGCATTGAGATGAAACTTTTTGTGTAATTGTAAAGCCAAAATTATTTGGGTAGCTTTATCTGTCTGCGCATTGCCTTTGGTCAGTGGTCTAGGCAAGCCAGAATGTTCTCTAATGTGTCCTACAAACACAGATTGCTTTTCATACCATATTAAAATCTGTAAGCTTTGTAATTAGCTAACAATCTCTGATGATTCCCCACATGAGGGGCCACTTCTAGTTGGGGCATAATATTGGCCATATATACACTCAGTATAAATATTAAGGGGTTCTTCAGGATATAATTGAAAGGCAAGTATCATAGCAGTAATTTCTATCAACTGAGCAGAGGCCTGAGGCACTACTACGCTTTATATATGATCCCCATCCACAACTACTGCTTTTCCAGTCTTGGAGCCATCAGTGAAAAGTAGACGTGCCCCAGCTATAGGTTGAGTCTTTATTATCTTGGGAAAGATAAAAGGGCATAATTTAAAACTCTGAATGATTTTATGTTTAGGATAAGCTTGAACTATCTGTCCTTTAAAGGTGCACAAAAACAAACACCAGGAATCATCATTTTGAATCAAATTAGCAACCATTTCTTGGGTATAGGGCAAAACTATTATATCTGCATCTTTGGCAAATAAAGCCCGCCCCAAGCATCTACCCTTTCATAACAATTGAACTATTAATTCAGGATAAGGAATAACTGTGTGCCCAGGTGATGCAGAAAGATGTACCCAATAAATGGGACCCTTTTGCCAAAAAACACCAGTAGGTGCAAAATTAGAGGCCAAGACTAAAAATTGCAAAGGCTGTTCATAATCTATCTGCTGTACTGACATATCTTGTAATGCCTGTTCTATTTTAGTAAGGGCTTTTTTGGCCTCAGGAGTTAAAATCTGGGTAGATGTGGGTTCAGCATCTCCCTTTAGAAGTTTAAAAAGAGGTTTAAGTTCTCTTAAAGGGACCGCGCCTTTATTCGCGGCCAGTGACTTGCTCAAATCTCTTAAAGGGACCGCGTTTTTATACGCAGCCATTGACTTGCTCAATTCGCGGCTAAGTTCTTAAAGGGACCGCGTTTTTATACGCAGCCATTGACTTGCTCAATTCGCGGCTAAGTTCTTAAAGGGACCGCGTTTTTATTCGCGGCTAGCAAACAGAGACGCTGTTTGGCCTGTGTCTCAGGCACATTGCTTGCTAGGTCTTACATCTTAAATCAACCCATTTCTATTAATCTGTCTGCCACGTGGCACGTGGCTTATCTGTTCTTTTTTATAAGTTTTTTTTTTTTTTTTTTTTAACTTACTTCAGCTGGATCTCTCAATGTCTTTTATAAACTTTAAGGCCCCCCCCCCCCCCCCCCCCCCCCCCCCCCCCCCCCCCCCCCCGTCAAGAACCATGTACTAAACTCCCTTATCCGAGTGCGGTCCGTCCTTTATTTTAAATTCTTTGTTACCTTAGTAACTCTGGAAGTTCGGAACCAACCGAACTTGCGCCTACTCCTGGGTTTATCCCAGACACTCCCCGGTCTCTGTACCGGTGACCTCGTCCGCTTGTCCCTCTTTATCCGAGTGCGGTTCGAGCTTTTATTTAAATTCCCTGTTTCCTTAGTAACTCTCCAAGTTCGGAACCAGCCGGAACTTGCTAGGTTGAGTTTCTCATATTTCTATATTTCTATTTATATTTATTATCTATTAGGCGCCTAACCCTGGGTATTCTTTTCCCAGATTTCCTTCCCCGGTCTCTGTACCGGTGAGTCTTGTACGCTTAAATCCTACTTTCCTGGACCTCTCGGTGAGGACCTCCATTTACCGAGTGGGTCTCGGTTATGACCTCCACTTACCGCGTCCGGTTTCTTTGTGGTCCGAGTTTTGTCCCAGGCAAGGAGCGTCAAGATTAATTAAGTCTACACTCAGGAGTCGTTTAGGTTCCATCATTCAGGCTCTCCATACACTGAGAGGCCTGAGCTTTATTCAGTACATGTTATCTCTTAGACCTGTCTGTCCCTTAGCCATGCTTCTGTCTTGCCACTGCATCTCGCCTAGCTTTTTCCCCTCTAGCTTCCCGCCATGCTGGATTCCTTCTGCTCCTGCTCACACACACTGACTCTAATCCATGCTTGTCCCCAGCTTCTGCCTCTTCTGCCTGCTCTTGCCTGTGTGTCTCTCCTCGTGTCTCTTTTGTCTCAGCTCTCTGTCACCTTAACTCTCTTACACACCCTGCCTCCTCATCCGGGCACACCCAAGGTCATAGAGGATCCCAAGAGACTAGCACTCAGCAGGTGGCAGCGATAAGGAGATTTGTAGTTCCTTTTTCCCCCTGTAAACAAGGTTTTAGTCCTTAGGGGAAGAGGATGGGCCATAAGGCCCAGAATGGCACTTATTCGGGAGACAACAAGGGAACAGTGTCAAAAAAGTATTGGGTCCCAGGGGGCCACAATAGAGGAGGTCATAATGATTACTGCATGGGAAACTTCCACTTTGATTCACTCTAAGGCACTGCCAGTTGGATTGGGGGCTTGACTATGCACCTTTAGAGATGCAAGTTATCTTGATGACTTTGTGTGTCTGTGGAATAGAGGGGGTATGCACAAAGATTTGCTGTAAAGAAAGAGCTCTTTGAGTTCTACTGTTCTCTGGGGCTATTGGTCTTTACTTATGACAATGCCTTGGAAGAGTCCCCTGTGTTTCTTCTGCTTTCTGTCACATTGGTTAGATTCCCTACAGATCCGCTAATTCTACTGACACGTGGAAGATTGTCTAAGGGTAAATGATATGTGTGATGTTTAAAAAGTGAAGAGAGGAACAGGTTTATCTGAAACACAATTTCCTTTCCTCAAAGGGCTCAGGCTATTGTCCTGCATCTGTGGTTCATCTCTGCAGAAGCCTGTGGACTCTTGAACACAAAGCTGTTTTGAGATGAACAGCCTCAGTTGTGTGCCTTTTATTCCCATGCTTTCTGCCTACATTTTTCTTTTGTCAATGCTAACAAATACTTTTTGTGGCTCTGCACCTTGACACCTGTTCTACTCACCTGGCATGGCCCCTGGTCACCTGGTCAGTCTTGGCTGATTGCCTGTCTCATCAGCATTGATGCCTCATGGTTGAACTTCAGTCTCTTTTTTGGGAAATCAGACAGGTGCAGTCTCCCAGGACTGATGTGACGATTAACCCCATGTCAACATGTGTAAACTCCTGGCAGATCTGAGCCTTGGATGGCATGCTCTCCATCTTTCTGCCTATAGCCATCTGCTTGTGACTCTCAGATTGACAAAGCTGTCAGCTCCTGTTTGTGTCTGACCATGAACTGCTGAGGCAAGGGCTCTCTTTATAGCACTAGAGCTGGACCCAAGACGAGGGACAAGGGAGATGATCAGAGGTTGATGTCAAAGGAATAACTAAAGGCAGGCAGAGTTCTGTGAGTGGACTCCCAGTCTGGTTAAGTGGAGGGCTAGTCTGATAGTTGCCAAGGAAACTGATCTAAACTTAGGAATACAGTTATCAATTAATTTAGAATTTTTACAGATTGCTCTTGGTATTGTAATAGGCAGGCACCCCTAGGGAACCCCAAGACACCCCAAGACACCCCAAGACCACGGCTAATGACCACTGTTAACATTAAAAAAAAAGAGAGTTTAATGAATATGAATACTGGTACACACATGTGTAGGCTCCAGGCACTGCAGAAAAGCCTGGAGCCCCGAATATTTTCGGGGCAGAATTCTTATACTCCACTTTGGGTAGGGGGGGGGGTATGGGCGGGCTCGGCGCTATAACAGGGCAGGGCCAAAGGTTGGCTTAGGACAGGGTTTAGGAATGCAGGCAGGCAAGCTATTTCCTGTGAAACAATAAGGACCACCTGAAGACTTTCATTTCCTGGAGCAGGACACATTGTGCAACCTTCAAACAGTTAACAGTTAACAATTCTCATGGTAGGGCTTTCCAGGGTGACCCCACCCAGGTTGCTAGATCAGGAATGTGGTCTCAGAGCCTTAACTTGGAAAGTCAAGCTGCTCACCAGGTGGGTCTCAGGAATTTAGGAAGTATCAGGCTCAGGCTTCTGGGTGTGTACCAAGCAGCCACCTCAACCTTGGCTAGTTTCAGTGACCTCAGGAAGGGGTCGAGGGGGAGAGAGTTACAGGACTTTTCTATTTTCACAGTATCAACTGCAAAATGCCAGTAAATCTTTTCTTTGGTGTCTTTAAAATCTGTATGTAGAATTTAAGCACATCATATAAGATTAAGTGTTCCCTTTTCACACTCATGCCTTCCTCTTCCCTCAGTCTTTTAAAAAGCATGACTTCCTATTGTTTTATTTTTATAGCCAACACACAGAGAATTAAGAGAAAAGAACTCCTAGGTACCCAGAATTGGTAACTCATCACTGGCTGAGATTCAATGCTCTCTTTTGTGATACGTTTATAACACAATAAGCATCTCTCCACCTTCCCAATTCCCAGAATTCAGAACGCTAACAGGTATATTCACCACGCTTTCTTCCATTTCCTGTCTGCTCCCGATCCTGCAGCCATTGCTCTGGGGTTCATTGTTCCTTTCACACCTTTCCTTTGTGAACAAGCTTAGTCACATTTGTACATTTAAAATACTCTGTTTAGTTTATGTATTTTGTCCTTTGTTAATAGACTACTCTGGTGCTGGAGAGATGGCTGAGCTATTAAGGACTCTGGCTTTTCCAGAGCAGAGCACTGGGTTGAACTCCCAGCACCCACATGTGGCTCTCAACTATGTGTACCTCTGATTTCAGGGAATCTGATACCATTTTCTGACCTATGAAGTCACTGCACACATTTGGTGTACATACATATATGCAGGAAAAATATCCATACTCATAAAATAAAAATAAAAAGTCTATGTCTTATTCACTGTTCTATTGCTGTGATAAACATTATGACCAAGGCAACTTATGAAGGGAAGCATTTAATTGCTTCAGAGGGTGAGTCCATGACTGCCATGAAGGTGGGGGTGGGGATCTGATGGCGGGTAGGCAGGCAGGTCCTGGGAGCGATATCTAAGAGCTTACATTTGGTCAATAAGATGGAAGTGAGGTGGAATAGATGGCCTAGCATGGGCTTTTGAAACATTCAAGGCCCCCACCTCAGTGACATACCTCCTCCAATAGGATCACACATCCTAATCCTTCATAAACACTCTGCCAAGTGAGGACCAACCATTAAAACTTATGAGCCTATGGGGGCCGTCCTCATGCAAACCATCAGGAGAGGTTTAGAATTGCTGATTGGACAGGGAGGCGGCTAATGGGCCAATCTCATGCAAATACCACCAGCATAAATGGCTTTCTTCCCGCCAGTTCAAAGGCTACCCTGCTCATGGGTGCTCACAGTCAAGAGGTTGTTTGCTCCTGGAACAGCCGGGGAGGAAGGAAGAGGATGGAGGACACATGAATCAGAACCCAAGACATTTTTTTTCTGTTACCATCACATCATCTGTTCCCACCTCTACTAAACATATGTCCAAAAATTAGTCAAGGAGAATGGGGAGATGGCATAGTGGGGGAGAGCGCTTGCAAGTATAAATGCCTGAATTTGAAAAGCTAAGTGTGGTGAGTAGCATATGTTTATAATCCCAGCACTGGGGATGCAGAGATTCCTGGGGTTTCCTGGCCGACTGGCCTAATCTAGTTGATAAACTCCAAGCTAGTGAGATTTTTTAAAAAGTAAAGAAAATTGGATGTGTGCCTGATGAACGACACTACTCAGGTTGTCTTCTGAACTGCACAAACACATACACATTCATAAACATGCGCACTGCACACATATAAGCACACATATACAAGTACACACACACATCCAAACCAAAAACTATAAGCAACCTTCCAATTAAATGCTTCTCTCCATAAGCTGCCTTGGTCACATACTATATAACAGGGACTCAGACGTGAACTATCTCTGTGTTCTTTGTCCACATGTCTGCTAACTCCCTACCTCATTGCTATGGTTTCTATTTGAAGGATATTGGTGGAGTAAGCTCTGAACCATTAACCTATTCCAAGTGACTCATTTTGACCTGACCCTGTGAATTTGTCACCGAATGAATGAGTGAATGACTAAATGAATGAATGAAAATCCGTGGAATAAAAGGTCCTCATCAATTCTTTCAGCACTAGCTTTTGAGGAGGTAGTATCTCTGACCTTTGCATTAAAGAGATTAAAATGTGTTGTGCATATGCATGAGCATGCAAATGTATGTGGATAATTGGCATGTTAGGATATAGTGCTTTTCTATTAAGAGACTCTAGAAACTAATCTTGACTTAGGTTAGTTCTTTGCAAGCGCCTGGCCTCAGGTTACATATCTACAGGAAAAGTCATGAGATAAATTAGCAGAGCCTAACTTCCCACAAATAGATACTCCAATTGCATTTTCCCTTAATATTTGGCAAAAATAAATGCTATTTCAAGTGGTGTGATCCTAGAAAAATGACAGAGGTATTCAGGCATCTGCTCCTGTGTCCTGTGAATAAAGTGTGGCTAGTAGCAGCTTTGGGGGTTGGGGGGAGCATGCAATCTTGTTTTTACATGCACCACCTGACTGGGCAGTAAACAATTCTCCTTTCTTCCTTACAGTGTTCTGTATTACCATGGAAATCTGAGCACTGTGCACTTCAAAGCTCTGAGCTTGGCAATGAGAAGGGGAGGGTGGCAACCTTTCCTCTAACTTCTATGAGGCAACACAAACAGTGGCCAGTTCTATTTAGCAGGTGCCATACAGTGAATGTTGGAATTTTATTATTTTTACACAGTAATGCACCTAAAGGTTCAATTTGATTTGTTTGGTTGCAAAGACAATTTAAAAGTCTGAGCTCAAGTTAAGAAAGGCTGTGTATTCATAAATATAATGACCAAGGGAGCCATCTTCTTTTTGCCCTGTTGGAGGAAGGGGACTATTTCTTTTTACTTTTGAAAACTGACACATTGGGTAGGTGTGGTGGCACATGTCTGTAATTCTAGTGTGTAAGATGCTGAGGCAGGAGAATTGCAAGTTTGAGGCCATGAATGAGTGGAGGGGGGAGTACATAAACATTTACATCTATATGGGATGACTTGATAATGTGTACAATGTGTCATGATCCGACTAGAGTATCTACCGTTCCTGTAGCTATTCAGCACGTCTTTGCTGTGGGAACACAAACTCCTTTCTTCCTACTTCATTATGAGATGCATAACAATTATATATAATGTGAAGGCATCAATTTATCATTACAAAACTTTATTTCAGAAAAAAAAACCACTTAATGCCTGAGGGCAGGGCCAAGTTCTAAGAATCTGGGAAGAATCTCAAAAATGCTCCTGACAGCCAATAGATTCAAAACTTAGTTTCATGCCAAAAGTTCAGCCAGTAGATTCAGGACTAGAGTTTGCACCAAAAGTAATAGTTAATAGTTACTGTACCCTGTTACAATAACAATAAGGTCTCTTGGCCCCAGGCAGCCAGAGGTCCAGACCCACAGACCTGCAGTTCCAGATTGCTTAGCTGCCTGTCGCTGCTTAGGCCCCCAGAATGATTCAGACACTTATTAACTTCATGCTGTTTGGCCTACGGCTTAGGCACATTGCTAGATTGCTCTTACATCTTAACCCATTCTCATTAATCTGTCTACCATGTGGCCCATGGCTCACCTGTGTTCTTTTCATGTTTCTTCTTTGGTGGCTGGGTCGATCTGATCTGACTCTGCCCTCCTTCTCCTACCTATTCTGATTCCCCACCTATTTCTTCTACAGTGCCTGCCATGGTCAAAACAGTCCTTTATTTAAAGATTGATATGTACAGCATACAGAAAGACATTCTCACATCAGTACCCCTTGCCCCTTTACCCAATCCATAAATGCTAAGCAAATACCCCGCTTATGTATGCATTTCTTTAAAAACCCCCTCACCTCTGGGCTCTTGGACGAAACCCTTCGCTGTGCTGGAACAAAGTGTTTAGACTCAGGTGTGTGTTTGAGCCTGTCCAAAATGATAAACTGACCCTCCTGTGTTTACACAGGAATCCAGTTCCCTGGTGGCCTTTGGGGGTCCCTCGACATGGGTACAACAATAATAGATGGCAAGGCAGAGTCAACCCACTGTGCATAGGACATAGAACGTAATCCCATGTAAATTTTTGAAAGAATGCATTCACCAGGAACCTCCCTCTTATACTGGTCTTCTTCAAAGAGCTTTGGCTTGCTGAAGCACTCAAGGGTCCTGGAGTGGAATATTCTACGTGGCATACTCTTCTTAGGAGAAGCAGTCTTCTGACCCCTCTTCTGTCCTAATCCAATTTGGGGGGTTCATTGTATGAATGGGACAATGGGACAATGTAGGGTCCCTGTTTACAAAGTAATAGAGGCAGAGTGATATCTTAGTGGGTAGAGGTGCTTATTGCTAAGCGTGGTTCAGGAGTCAGTTCTCAGGACCAGCATGGTGAAAGAGAATGACCTTCTACACATGTCTCCACCCTCAATAAATGAGCAAATGTAGTTTTAAAAAAAAGTTTAGAATTTGAAGATGACAACAGCATCTTATATCAAGTATTTCAAGGCTGGGCCTCATTCATGGATCGCTGTGTGACTCACAGGTCACATGCTGGTGCAGCACTCTGGGCTCTGACCTCATAAGGAAGATTGGGCAAAAAGGGAAATCCCCTTGTTTGTTTTCTGAGATGATGAAGAGTTTATAGCACGTATCCATGGGCCAGAGTGCAGATCTTCCTGCGAGGCAGGGAATCCCTCCACAGCCTTGGTGAGCAGGACAGCCATGGGTCTGGAGTAAATGGACCCTTCGAGTTCCTTTCATTCGCTTGTCATTCACAGCAGAACAATCTTTATCCTGAAGGGAGTCTAACTCTAATGCTTGTCTTCATTAGTCTTCCCAAATTGAGACCTTACCTATTGTGACCCCATGCTGTTCATTTGTCATCAAGTGTCTCTGTTTCCCTCATTTGTAGAGTCCTTACTTCACGGGATTAAACAAATGATGCATACTAAGTAGAATCCAGGCACACAGTCAGCTCCCAGGGAACCGGGGCCATTATTGCCATTATTGTGGTAATCCCTTGCTTTTGGGAAAGTGTGTGTGAGAGAAAGGCTGTCTTTGTGTACCAACCCACTCAGGCCCAGGGTGACAACTCCTTGAAAGGCCTATGCTGCCCCTGTAGACCTTCCCGGACTCACTTTTCTTCAGCCTCCTCCGACTGAATTCCTTTCAAATGCAGAACCTTTTGAATATGATGAAAGTCTACACACTAACAAAGCCACATGGCTGCCAGCAAGGTCACCCAAGGAGAGGCAACCATGTCCTCTGGGCAGGAAGAACTACATGCCTTGATTCAAACACGGGGAGGCTTGTATTGCTGCACTGAGCTGTGCCTGTGTGATGGTGGTTTGACAGCCTCTGTGTTAGGGGGCCATGGACATCTGCTACGTTCTTATCACAGATTTGCACAGATCATCGCTGCAGATGAGAGGCTCTAGCTGGTTCCTTCCAGGAGAATGTGGAGTCCCTGTTAATCCTTGTTCCTTTCCCTTCCCTCATGGAGTGTGGGGTGGGGTAGGGCTCCTCGAGGGCCCATGTAGACCAGTATCTAGGGTCATGAATGACTTCTTTATTTAGAATAGTTTTATTTTATTTACTTACTTATTTTGCTTTGAGAGACGGGTTTCTCTGTGTAGCCCTGCCTATCCTGGAATTTGCTCTGTAGACCAGGCTGATCTTGAACTCACAGCGACCTGTCTGTCTCTGCCTCTCAAGTGCTGTAATTAAAGTGTGCACCACCGTGTCAGACTGGAACCTCATGTCTACACTTACATTCTTAGAGCTGGAGGAGTCACTGAGACTTGGCAGGACACCTCCTTTACTCCTTAAACTTTTATTCCATGTGACAATGGAGCTCAGGTTCTGCCCCAGGTACTCTGTAGCAGGGACTCCATAGTTTCGGCAGCTCTGGCTCTAAAGCCTTCAGGATGAAACCCTGTTCTCCAGGGAAGGATACCCTGCTTCACAGTACACTGTTGAAATATCTGTAGCCTTACTTTAGTTCTGGAGCATATGATGAGGGAGACTTTAAGCTTCATGGTATTTTGCTGTATTCTTTATTTGGTCTCAGAATTGCTATTACTACTATCTGTAGATTAGGAACTAAGGATCTTTTAGCATGCTGCCCAAGCATGCACAGCTGGGAAAGGGCAGAGGGAACTGGGAAAATCAACTAACAGTAAATACTGGATGATACCCAGAGAGACATAGAGATGGCGTACAGTAGGACCTGCACACAGAGAAGGGTAGGGGTATAAAATCAAATCCTTCAAAAGTCCCATGACAACAGATGAGCCATGCTGTACCACTATCTCCAGCAACCTTGGGCATCATGGGGAAGCAGCTAGAACTTTCCCAGTATGGGAGGACTCCATGACTCATTGGGAAGCAATCCAGGAATTAGTGGAGATGGTATGGTGCTGTGGTGACCATGCCACCAGAAAATAAGGTTCATCGTGCTTTTAAAGCAGCCTGTAACAAAATCCACCCCAATCACACTCCACTGCCAGGGTTGGTGTTCCTGGGCTCCTGGTAGATGAGTGGGTTGGTCTAGGGAACTGACTGGGCTACTGCACGTAGAAGGATCCAGGACTAAGATACCCAGGGCTCCACACAATAGAGATCCTGTGGCTGTTGCTTTTTTTGGTCATAGTGATAAAATATCTGACAGATGTGCCTTAAGCAAGATGGGCTTCTTTTGGCTCTCAGTCTGAAGGTCTAGTACCCAGAGCAGGGAGATAAAGGCTGCGAGACCACAAGGCCATAATGCACCTGCCATCAAAAAGCAGAGGAAGAGATGAGTGGTGGCACTCAGATTGTTTCTTCAAGGACCTCAGTTTATGTCACTGTGTTGTCTAAATGGAATGCTGTCTAAATGCTCAATTATGCCTTTCTAGAAATACGGTCCTAGATACACCCAGAGGAATATTTCCATGGTTCTGTAAATCTCATCGGGTTGACAGAGAAAAGCAATAGTCAGGAACCCTAAGCTCTTTCATCTCTGCTACATGGGGCTATCCCAGGCTAGGGCTGAGCTTGGGCAGGACTCTCAGTGGTACCAGATTATGGCAATCCTCTCTATTATAAATGACCATAGTATCAGGGAACGCATGTCAGGATCTATAACTTAACATTATCGTATGATTCTTTGGTTGGTGCCTATCATCTGTTAGTGTCGATCTCTGCTCACCATTTCCACTGTGCCTAGATCAGTGCTGGCCAAACATCAAGCAGATTTAAAATCATTCAATGAATCAAGTAACAAAAAGAAGTCAGTGAATTTCTAGGAGTCAAGAAAGTGTGTCAGAAGTACCTCCCCTGACTCTGCTGATGAAATGTGTGGCAGATTCCATAACTATCAGCTCTTCAGCGAAGGATCCAGAAAATGCAGTGTTTTGCAAATACAACCTTTAATCCTCTTCACTTCCTAGAAATGCATTAATCTTTGGTTGAAATGCAATATTGGGGCAATAAATACGCTCTTTTGCTCTGGCTCTGAAATTTTCAATGATCATTTCCCCCATTTAAGGCCGAAGATAATCAGGAGAAAAACGAAGTAAAGAAAATGGATCTTCAAGCTGGACAAGGAGATCGAAGGTCAAGGCAAAAATGCTGAGGATTTTGTGAGCCATTTTACAGCCTTCAAACAGTTCTCTCTCTCTCTCTCTCTCCCTCTCTCTCTCTCTCTCTCTCTCTCTCTCTCTCTCTCTCTCTCTCTCTGTGTGTGTGTGTGTGTGTATTCAGCATATATATTTACTGAGTAACGGGATTTCTAGGTCACACAGGAGTTTTTTTCCTGGTATGTTGACCTCTAAATCACCCTAATTCACATCCTAACCAACAGTGAACAAGGACCCTTTCTCTTCACATCCTTCCCATCACTTGTTACTTTTTGGTAACTTTCATTCTACCAGAGTGAAGTGGTCTCTTGCTGTGGTTTTGACCTGCCGTTTCCCTAATTTGTGATAGCAAATTGGTTTTCAGTGTACCTGCTGACCATTTGCATGTCTTATTTTGATAAATGCCAACCTAGGTTTATTGTTTGGTTTTATTTGGGTTATTTCTTGCTTCATTCTTAAGATTTTAAAAATATTTTTATTAATTCTTCAATGATTTTATATAATGTGTTTTGGCTATATTTACTTCTATGGGCGGGGCTACCACACTAAGAAAACTCTGGAAAGAGGAAGCACAGAGCGGAGATGCCAGGAGATGCAAAAGAAAGAAGACCAGAATGCTGCTCTGAGAAAAGGTACTGAACCACGTGGCTAATCATGGGCTAGTTTAAGAGTAAGAGTTAGCAAGTTATATGGCTGAGCCATAGGTCAAACAGCTTGTAATTAATATAAGACTTTGTGTGATTATTTGAGACTGTGGGTTCAGATCTTGGGGTTAGACTGGTCCAGACACTCTTACTATATACTTTCAAGGCTTCCCCTGAACTCCCCCCTGGTCTACCCCCATCTTCCTACTCCCACAATTGAATTTCTACTTCTTTCTTTTAGTCAAAACCCCACTGACTTCAGTTGGTACTACTATATAGTTCTGGGTGTGGGACCACCTACTGGAGTACAGGCTACAGGAGCCACACCCTTAAGGAAAACTGGAGTTCACTCCCCCAGAATCCATCAATTGTCCATAGCTCATCCATTGAGGGTTAGGGATGGGAGTTCGTGTGCTCCTCGCTGTCTCGTGCTGCAATGATCTTGTGCAGATCTTGTGTAGGCAACTTTAGCCCGCTGTTAGTTCAGGAGTGCGAGGGTCCTCTAATGTTCAGAAGACACTGTTTCACCATGGTCCTTCCAGACCCCTCCCGACTTTTCTGATCTTTCTGCACCCTCTTCCACAATGATTCCTACACCTTGGGGAAGAGTCTGAAAACAGAAGTCTTCTTTGTGGTCCAGCACCATACATGTCCCCTGCATTTTGACAAGTTGTGAGTGTTCCTGAGATTTTAAATTCCTTAACCATTATGGGCATTATAGTTTCAAACACACACTTCACAACATTTTTTTTTCTGAGTCTACAGAGATTTTCTTCATTTTGAGGATTGTTGGTTTTGCTGTGCACTTTTGAAATAGGGATAGTTGAGTTTCCTCCCATGTATCCTTAGAGTCTTGTCCAAAAAAGATTTATTATTATTATTATTATTATTATTATTTGTATGTGTGTGTGTGTGTGTATCTGTCTGTGTGTGTGTAACTCTCTGTGTGAATGCCACTGTGCAGGTGCCCTTAAAGGCGTGAAGAAGAAGGTGTTGGATCCCCTGGAACTGGAGTTACAGATGATTGTAAGCCACCTCACATGACTGTTGGGCTCGAACTCCCAGATCTCTCAAAGAATAGCAAGTTCTCTTAGCTGTCCTTAGCTTCACTTATTGATACTTTACTACATCTCTGCCTCTCAACATCCGTGGAATTCTGTTTATGCTCTCCATGATCTCCTGTCTCCTCACAAATGGGGATGATTCTAGCAAACACCATATGCAGGCTTTTGTGAAGGGTACCTCAGCTCATCCCAGATGCTTCAAGAAATAGCGTCAGTTTGGGGGTTTGGAGTCCAACATCCAGGGTCTGAAAGAACCCCCACTCCCCTGCTGCCCCTTAAGAGGCCAGATATTACACTTCCTTGCCTGGTATTCTTTTTATGGGGATCATTTGGTTGTTATGAAAATGAGTAAGTTAATCTGTATTAAAGGATTGGGTGACACCTGTACTCAGCAAGTATTGTTGGCTGCAATTAGCATGATGGATGATATAGCCCAGATTGAATGTGGCTTACAACAGCCATGAAATAATATTTTCATTTTGTGGGAAGCACAGACTAGAGACAGAAGGCCAGGAGGGGTTCCACCCGCTTGAGCTCAACGGATCTCCTGGTGTCTCTGTGGGTGGCTGAGCTTAGTCTGCTCCCACAGGTGTGGTCACAGTGGCATCATCTCTTTTGGCTCAGTCATCATCCATTAGCTTCTAGAATACCCACCCAAGACATTGTCCCACCCTCACACACAGCACTCTTGAATTGAGCCAGGCAGAGAAGCAGCTACTACACCCACCCTTGTGTGGGGTGGCTCAGGGCTTACTGGAACCGGGATTTCCCTTTTGCCTTGGGCTCAGCCTGTGAAACAAAGCACATAAAAAATAATTTCCTAAGGAAGCTGTCCTGGTAGACAATGCCTTTTTGTTTGCAGGTACATGATGCTGTTGAGGCCTAAGATTTTGTCGTCTGGAATCTGAACAGCTGGGCTGTCTTTCTGGTGTCTAGGACCTGCTGGGACCTTGCTTTTCCCAGTGTCTCCGGTGCGCCCTTGTCCTACAGGGCTTTCACTTGTGCTGGTGAAGCTTGGCTTATATTGAGAGACAAAGTGCAGGATGGGAGGTAGCTGAGAACAAAGACCCTCTGCAGGTGAGATTCCGGAGCACCAGGGCAGTGGAGCTGTTTCCTAGGGTCCTGGAAGTCACTCCTGTGTTTAACCCCTGTGCACTGTTTCTCACAAAATGAAGGTGACATTAACTGACTTTGGTGAATATCCCAAGACTAATTAAATCTTTGGGAAAGGGTTAGGGAAATATAGGTAGTGTCTTTGTTGACAAAGCTGCTCTACTTATCAAACCCCCAGGGCTTCAGGGCCAAGGGTGTGAGGGAGTCATGGAGAGAGCAGGTAGGAAGGCTGTATAATTTTTCCTGCTACCTCCATTTCATCCATTCTTCTTCCCCAACTGCCTCCCACAAGACCTGGGGAGGCTTTCGGGAGTGGCTGCTCCCTTGGGCAGGTCTGATAAAAATCACACATTAATCCTGCAAAATTTGCTCTTCTCCTGGTATCTTTCTATTTCTTTTTACCCCTTAGCCTCCTTTAGAGCATCTTGGTTTAATTCTCTGGCTATAAACAAAAAGGAGGCTGCAGTCCTTAGGTTCCATCACCTCGGCCACCCAGGGAGCCTGCTCTGCCTGTGTGTGTGTGTGTGTGTGTGTGTGTGTGTGTGTGTGTGTGTGTGTGTGTGTGGTGTTTTTTCATCTGGAAATGAAGTCTTCTGAGAGCCTGTGTACCCAGGCTGACTTGGTAACACTGCAAAGCAGCTCTAGCATTTCTACAAGGTGCCATTTCTCCTCAGAGGGTTTCTAAGTGACTGCTCCATTCTTCTCTCTCATGCTGGGTAATGAACTGACAGAGCAAGTAAACTCACACCACCCACCCAGAAGCCAAAGAGCAGGACTGTGAGATAAAGCTATCCCCTTCAGACTCAGATTTAAGGCAAAAATTCTAGTCAGCCACCAGAGGGTGCCCACAGAGTTCTCTGAAAATGACCGAAAACATGAAGAATTGCAGGAGAAAAAATTTCCAGTGTGTATAAGACCAAGACCAATAGAGCTTACCCACCCCCGACTTAGCAGAAACTGTCGGAGAAACTCTGAGAAAGAGGTAGTGGGGCTACAGGATGGAAGGGGGCGTTATAGAAATTACTAGAATTTGGGTGGAACAAGTAGTTTCCAGATTTTAAATTGGCAATTGAAATAGCGTTTTGTGTCCTGGCCCAGGAAGCGTTTTCTTTTCTAAGCAAAATTCTCTACCAACCCATCCCCCAGCTCTGTGTACAAAGGGAATGCAAATACATGTAAATATTAGTCTGAACCAAAAGCTTTCTGGAAGGTAAGGCAGCTGGTCCTGCTGCTGCATAAAGAAGTAAACTGTGGTGGGAATAAAAAAGTAGATTTATTTTTATTTTTATTTTTTATTTTTTTTATTTTTTTGAGCCATGAGTCTTGCCCTAGGGTGAAATCTCAGAAGTAAGAAATGAAGGGACTGTGAATCTTCTAATAGGTTTGGTTTGAGCTGGGCTGGCATCGAAGCAGAGAGCAGATCCTTCCCTTCCAGCAGGGCCTGTGGCCTGTACACAGTGTCTGGTGTCTCTGGCTCCAGGGCCTGGCATGATGACCTATGATGGCACGATGACCTGCAAGAAGTAGGTGCCTGTGAAGGAGTCATGAGAGAATGGGAAGAGAACTGGGGAAGATGGGGCTGTCTGGGCTAGCTGGGGACCTTTGCCAGGGTGAGATGAGGCCTGGAAAAAGGAGCCGGCTGCAGCGGGAGGGTCATTTCCCCATGGGAAGTTGCCTTGTTATGGGACTTGGTGTCATAGTCGGTGCAAAGAATCCTAATGACTCTCTAGTCTGTCTTTGGGGCCAGAGGTAAGGAACATATCTTTTTATATGAAACATAATGAAATAGTCTTCACCGTGTGGTACTTTCCCTTGGTTCCACAGCTCCGAGCCTCACCTGCAGGTGACTCCCTCCTACAGGGTCATCTGACAAGTCCATTTTCCTTCTGGAAACAAGCTCTCCCCCTCTTCCCCCATGCCCTCAGTCTTACCCATGTTCTTTCCCAGCCCAGGAGGTTCTGGGGGACATTGCAGTTATTTGGGGTCCACCCTTTCAACAGTCTGATAAGAGCAAGTTTCCCCGCAGAATGTGTTCATTCCTGCCAGACAGGCCAGTTATACCGTGTTGCGTCACTATGACAAAATAATTAAGATACATAACGTATATACCTTTTGGCTTACAGTTTCAGATTATGACCAGAGGCTCTGTTGTTGCTGAGCTTTGAGGTGACACAGACATTACAGTGGGGAGCACATGGTGGAGCAAAGGTGGTGACTTTCCTTGGAGAGATGTAAAGAAACACCATATTTGCCCCAGAGAGTGTGCTGACACACCAGGAAAGAATTCCACCTAGGCCTAGGCTGCTGGGCCAGTGAGCTTTCTGGGTTACTTACCAGAGTGTTGGCCACACCCCTTGCAAATATACCACCTGGAAATCCCAACCTCCAGTACTGACACAGGAGAGGCTCTAACACCCCCCTCCCCAAACTTGTACCTCCTGCTATGCTAACACCCTCCAACAACCCCAGTCCTGGGGCAGACTGCATGAAACCGGAATGCTGACTTCTTCACTGCTCCTACAGACTGCTTTATTCTGTTTATTTCATTGCTGTGACTATGAGCCAGCTTTCCATAGGTCACCACAGGACCTCTGTTTTGAGATGGCTAAAGGTTGTGCCACATGTTCAAGGGGGCTTATATCTTATAAGAAGATACAAGAAGGAAGGAAAGAAGGAGAAACAAGCAAACAAACCACGTGTAAGGATATGCCCTTTCAGGGCACATCGTGATGACCTAATTCTTCTACCTTGATCTCACTTTCAAACGTTTCCACCAATTCTCCATAGCCCAGTAGGCCGTGATCTTATCAATGGATTAACCCAATGATGAGGTTAGAATCTTCCTACTCCAATCACCCCCCCCCCCAAAGGCCTCATCCTTAAACACTATCCCTCTAGGATACTAGGGATAATGAGCATTGGGGAAAGATTTCAAATCCAAACTAATACATGCTTCTTCTATGGCTTCTCTACCTGAAACCTTTGCTGCTAATATACAAGGCTACGGAAACAGAGGTGTGAGTGTGTTGACTTTGTCCTTATGAAGTCACTTGTCCTGTTTGAACACTCTATTTATTCACATGTGTTTCTGTTCATTCAAAGTTCTTGAGTACTTGACTCTGGCCACTACATGTCCCAGACAAGGATCACAGCCTCTCTTAGCCATCCCCCCAACCCCATGGTAAACTGGAAAAGTAAATGTCGGAGGAAGTAAGCAAGCCCTAAGTAGTTCCCATCAAGACCTCTAGTTTTCTGGGATCCAGCTAGTTTGAAATGAAGAGAAGGAACTGCTTGCTGGGCAACTAGACTGCCATTTATGTTTCTTAGAAAGTGAAGACACTGTGTGTATATGTTCTCTGTCTCTGTCTCTCTCTGTGGGTCTGTCTCTGTGTCTATCTGTGTCTCTGTCTCCTGTGTGTGCATGTGTCTATGTGTCTCTTGTCTCTCTCTATGTATGTGTGTGTCTATGCAAGCTTGAGAGTGGGCTTCAGTGATGTCTTACTCTGACATAGAGACTATCACAACGCATTGGCAGCCTCTCTTGCCTCTCTCTGGTGTGCACAGGGAGGAATATATGATTCACGTTTAAATTTAGAAAGAACTGTAAAACTATAGTTTGGAGACGTGCTGTTTCCTGTAGGTTTCTGTACTTTCTGGATACCCCAGAGGGAATTATCATGTCTGTGCCTTTTGTCACAGCAAGGTCACTCTGCATGTTCTCTTTTCGATATTTTCCCCTTGAAGTTACTTTTACAAAAGAGACTGGCTTTAGGAGTTGTCTGGCTTCTTCCTCCCATGCCCATGGCTGCATCTATCCATCTGACTAGCCCTATAATGACCATCTTTCCCTAAACAGACTGGGAATAGCCTTCTGGGCTGGAACTTCATTAGCAAATCTCATATTGATGAAGCCCAGGTCCTTTCTGAACCCACTAGGGTCCCCTATAAGAGGCATTTGAAAGTATAGATGGTAGGTACTTCAGTACATCCACAGCACTGTTTAGTCAGAGAAGGTCAGACTTAAGAAATGTTTGCTCTCAAGAGATTTTAGGACGGCGAGAGAAGCAGGCAAGAGAGCAGCAGGCAGTATCAAAGAGGCAAGGTTGGGGCCACTGTTGTAATCTCCTGGTCCACTGCTGCAGAAGGAGCCCACGACTCACCTCTCAAGTGCTGGGTCAGCAATGGGCATCTAGCGATTGGCAGGAGTTAGGTTCCTTCCTGGAAAAAACCCAACCAAACAAAACCATAACTGTAATGCTTAGATGTAGGGAATATGCTTCGAGCATAGGAACTTGGGGCTGCAGCTACCTTGCTGAACCATGTACATCCAAACACAATCATCCAGCAGAGAAGTGGGAGGGATGGTTCATGGAGAGGCTCAGCCCAGGGTCTGGGGCTAGAGGGGTGACTTCCTTTCCCAACCCAGGTCACAAAGCAGGAGCCTTCAGTCCTTACCTGTGTTCTATGAGGTACAATTCTTTAATATAAAAATCCCTCTAGGTCTCTTTCCTTTCTTCTTCTTTTTAAAAACTTTTCTAACAATTGTATGTTCCAAGATTTTAATTTAAACTAGTATAAAATGATGTATTGGTCTTGTAAGGTTTTGACAAATAATGACAATACAACAAAAGTGTGCCCTCTCATAGTTGGTGAGGCTAGAAGTTTGCTGGGTAGCTGCTTTGTTTTGGTAAACTTGATATAATCTAGAGTCACCTTGGAAGAGAGAACCTCAATGGAGAAATTGCCTGCATCAGATTGGCCTGTGGGCAAGCTTATGGGACATTGTTTTGATTGATGATTGGTGGAGAAGGGCCCAGCTCACTGTGGTAAGCGCCATTCATAGCAAGTGGTCCCAGGGTGTGTAAGAAAGTAAACTGAGCAGCCTTTCTCTGGCTTCTGCTCCAGATTTTGTCTTCAGGTCTTGCCTTTAGTTCCTGCCCATGCTTCTCTAGACATTGGATTATAAGCTGCAAGATTAAATAAACCCCTTTTTCCCCAAGTTGGTTTTAGTCGGTGTTTTATCACAGCAATAGAAAGCAAACGGATAGAAACATTGCATTGTGGAATATTGCTGTGACTGACAGGACTGTGTTGACTTGGGGGGATTTTGGAAGGTTTTGGAACTTGGACTTGGGGTAAAGACCTTGAGTACTCAGAGCTTAAGAAGATGTTCTGTGGGGCTTGAGAAATAAGAATGTTGAGAGAGGTATAGTACAAAGTTTTAGAGGGAAGTTTGAGAACTTCTTAAAGACTTTTGAGGCCATCTATGTGACATTTGGAATTGAAAATATGTGTTTTCCAGTTATGCTAAGCCTAAAAAGTCAGCTGTGGTTAAGAGGAAGCCAGAACTACTGAAGTAAAACTTTGCCTATTGGAACAGTTGATGTTGGCTATTGAGGGCTAGGAAATCAGCTGTGATCAAGAAGGGATCTGCACCTTTAAATGAAATAGTCTAGAAGTGTTTTCTCAGGATCATCAAAGAGAATGGTGATCTAGAGGTGGCCAAGGCTGCATCTCAAGCTGGTGGTGTTATTCTTCCACACATTACTGATTTTTGTGGCAAGAGGGCTGTAAGATTGGAGGGGCCATGAAGAGCGGCTGCAGGTTGGCATTGTGTGAGGTAAGGAAAGGCCATTGGGGAAGGTGCAGCCTCAGTGGCAGAGGAGACCCTCGTATGTTGGGGATGTAGGGCTGTGGGATGGTTACAAGGACAGAGGCAGGGGTGGAGTGGAGATGGCCTGAGCCTAGAAGATAAGCTGTGTATGTGCTGTGGTGGCAGAGCTGGAGAAGAACATCTTCCCAAGCCCTTTGGAGCCCAGAATATCCTGAGTGAGTGAGCCCCAGGCATTGCACACTGAATTATTTACACCATTGGACATTGGCTTTGCTCTGGTTTGATTGTGATTGTGTTTGGTTCTTTTATTTTATTTAGAAGCCCATGGTTTTGAGATTTTAAATTTTTAGAGAGACAGAATTTGTAGAGATTGTACTTGCTAGAGTATTGAAATTTTAAAAGATCATGGGACTTTTAAAGTGATACTAGGTTTTATATTGAGATATTAATATTAATATGGCATGTTGGAGACAAACAAGGAAAGTTTATGGTTTAATAGTGATACGTCTCTGTGTTAAGCTGACAGCAGGTCAGTTGTGCTAGGCTTTATATTGTCAAGTTGACATAAGCTAGAGCCATCTGAGAACCTGAACCAAGAGAATGACTCTGTCACATTTGCCTGTGGACAAGTCTTTGGGGGCATTTTCTTGATTAATGTGGAAGCACCCAGACCATAGGAGTGGGCCCACCCCCGGGAAGGTGTCCTGCGGTACCTAAGAAAGCACAGCAGTAAGCCTGTGGACAGTGCTTTTCCGCCATCTCTGCTTTCCACCTCCTTCCAGGCTCCTGCCTTACTTCCCTGATGACAAACTGACATTGGGAGTTGTAAAATGAAATACTTTAGTCAATATTTTATCACAACAATAGGAAGCAAATTAGGACAGAAGTTTAATCTTTAGGTAACAGGAGAATTGATGCTTTCTAAGATAGTACAGATGTCTCACCATCCATGGCATCCTTTGGTTTCTGAGCACAGGACTTCAATCTCTGCCTTTGTCTTAACCTAACTTTCTCCCCATTGAGTCTCTGAATTATTATTATTATTATTATTATTATTATTATTATTATTATTATTACTAGTAGTAGTAGTAGTAGTAGTAGTAGTAGTAGTAGTAGTAGTAGTAGTAGTAGTAGTAGTAATTTTGTCTCAAGGATATTTGCAAATGGATTTAGGGCCAACTTAATCCTGGATAATCTTGCCAAGAAATTCTTACTGTAATTATGTCTTCCAAGACCTCAATTCCTAGTAAAGTCACGTTTTGATGGTTGGAGTTGCTGTACCTTTGGTGGGGAGACTTAACTAAGATACTACAAATGGTGTGTGTTTGTGGATAGATCACTCAGCTGGTAGCTTGATGATGAGTTGTAACAGACTTGCAAGTTTGTTGGGCTTTGTGACATGGTGTTATCACCTACAAGGTCCATGCTTAAGAGCTATGTGGTTGGGTTACTGAAAAAAAAAAAAAATCTCCCCATGTTTTAAGGGAGTTGATGACCATAGTGCTGGATTATATTTATAGCTCTGCTCAGTTGCAAATGGCTCATGGGCTGTTGTTTGGACACACCTGGGAAAGAGTGACTCTCAAATAAGCCTTTGACATGGGTAAGCTAACTAATACATCTGCTGTTTGTGTTTGAAGGCTACAGTTGGCTTGAGCTGCTGCCAGAGTTTCTAAAGATGATGGAAGATGTGTCACTTAGAGGACACTCTGGTTCCTGACCAGGCATTCTAGCCTACCTCAGGGTCCTTCATGCCTTGGTAAGAAACAGTTCCTCACCATGTTAAGCCTATCTTTAACTGGATGTAAAGACATCTCATGACGACCTACCAGCTGTGAAGGCCAGTGCCCTTATGGATCGTTATAGCAGCTATTTTTTTTTCTACTTAGCATGTTAATATTTACCTGCTCATTTTTCCAAGCTCAGGTTGAAGTTTCCCAGTTTCTTTTACCCTGACCCAGAATGTGTTCCTCTTTCCAAATCTCATAGCATCCTTATATTAAAGAGCTCATCTATACGCTATGGAATTTTTTCTTTTTCTGCCTCTTACTTTAAGTTCCTGTTTTTAATTCTTTCAATTCTCAGAGCCTCACCCAGATCAAGAATATAATACAAGTTCAGTAAATATTTACATATGAATGAGCATCATGGGAATATCAAAACTACCATGGGCTATCCTCCTACATGTCAGAATGGCTATTATCAAAAATTAAACAGTAACAAATACTAGTAAAGATGTGAGCAAAGAGAACCTTTTCTACACTGTTGGTGGGAATGTAAATTAGTACAAATACCATGAAAAGTGAAATGGAAGTTCCTCAAAAGAAGATGACAAAGACGATGAAGACATTAAAACCAAAACTACCAGGAGGGTGAGGTAGCTCAATTGGGAAACGCTTGGTGTGGGAGCATGAGACCCTCAGTTCAGATCCCTAAACACTGCATATGATGTCTGGTGTGGTGGTGTGGATCTGTAATCTTAGCATTGGGGGTTTGGAGGCAGGAGGATCACTGTAGCTCACTGGCAAGCTAATCTTGATGAATCAGTGCCCTAAGGTTCAGCGAGAGATCCTGTTCCCCACAAAAAACACATGGTGGAGAGTTATAGAGGAAGACACATATCATTGGCCTCTTGCCTCTATATTCACACACACACACACACAAAATAAAAGTGCATTTTTAGACCCAGTTCTGGATATAAAATCCACTACTACAAGCTTCTCCTTTATCAGAGGAAGCAGATTCATGCCAATGTTTATTACAGCAGAATTGACAATACCTAAGATGTGGAGTCAACCTCAATATCCATTTGCCAGCTAAGAGAAAATAGAATTTATGCATACCAAGATACTATTCAGACATAAATGAGTAAAATTCTTACATTTCTAACAATATAGATGATGTTGGAAGGTTTTAAGTAAGTCAGACATTCACAGATAAAGACCATATATTCTTATTTCCACGTAGAAGCTAAAAGTAGAGAAGTAGAAAGTAAAGGTTTCCAGAGTCTGAGGGGGATAAGGAAGGGAGAGATGCTGAGAGCCTGGCTAATGAATGCAGCTGCACAGAGGAAATAACTTCCAATGTCCTTTAGCACAGACCGATCACTGAGATTAACAATAATTAGCTCAACATTTCACAGTAGCCAATAGAAAAGGTTTTGACTATTCCTAACACAAAGAAATGATGAATGTCTTAAGTGATGGAGGTGACAATTGTTCTGATCTTCAAATTCTGGATCCATGCTCAGAAAGATCATGCTGTGCCCTAAAATATGTACAATGAGTATCAATTATAAAAGGACATTATAGGTGATTATTGGAGCTGGTGTGGCTCAGTGGCATAGCATGATGCCTTGAATCCAATCTCCAGAAACTCCACCCCAAGCTTATTAAGTAATTGGATTACAGTAAATACAATGAAATATTAAGTAAGTGGGTGTGATTCCTTGTGATATCTGGCAAAGGAAACCATCCAGGGGAGAGGATGAGATAGAGTACCAGGCAGATCAATCATCTATTGCCCATGCATTGCTACTGGGATACAATTTTTATTTTCCTTCAAGTATCTCCTCTTTCCCAAACTGTCATTTGCCTTGGAACAACTCAGCCATCCCAGTTCTGGGTAGCCTGACTGATCTAAGAAACATCTCATTTCCTTGCCAATGATTGACTCAAGAGTGGACATGCCAATCAATTGGGGACTATGAGACAGAAAAACTTCTGAGAGTCTCCTGGTTCCTAAGGGAGGACAGAAAGAGATGCTTTCTCCTCTTCTACAGGGTTTCACTGGACCTGAGGTGGGCACCTGGAGAAATCCATGCCATCTTGCACTGGCCAGAGATAGGATGACAGTAAAAGCCTGCATTTGTGTGGTGACAGGGCAGGACCCCTGAACTTGTCTGCCTTTCCTACCAGTGAGGCTACCATTGAGCCAAACAATGAATTTCCTTGTTGTTAAAGGCTGTTCTGTCTGGGCTCTGTGACTTGAAACTGAAGGCCATCTAACAATCAAGGCCTGCTTTTCAGTAACGTCTTGGCTTGGTTTTGAAGTGTCAGGCATAGAACTGAAGGTCATCTCTCTCATGAGTCTGGCCATACACTAGGATTTGGGAATGTGAGCTTTGGTGTCCCCTGATCTGCTCCTTGCAGGCTTGAGCTGGCTTCACTTATTAGACTTCTATCTCTCAGATGGAAGGAAGTAAAAGCTCTTTCTCCAGAAAAGAAAGGAAAGCCTGGCTGTGAACTGTCTGAGGAAAAAGCTATAAAGCCATGAGGGCAGAGCCAGAAAAACTCACTTCTGCCAAACCTCTGACCCAAAGGAAAACTTAGGAAACATGACATTTTTTTTTAATTGAAGTATAATTAGCTTGAATTAAGCTTCTAAGACTTGAAACAACATGTCTCTGGTACAGAAATAGACCAATAAAATAGAGCAGGAAATTGAGAAGGAAGCTGTCCATGCCCACATGTTCTATGAGTAGAAAATTCTGAATCAAAATTGCATCTGTACTGACCATGCACAGATACATTTTTTCCATTGTCCTCTAAGCAATATAAGCAGATATTATATTATATTCTTTATGTTCCTGGTATCTGCATATAAGTTGCTCACCTTGTCAAACATTCTAGATGGATGGGTGGGAGATTAGACACATAAAAATGTGAAACCATATCGATATGGAAAGAGACTATGAATGCTTTATTCTTTTAATTAAATTTTTTAAATTAAATTTTTTATTTTATTCATGTGCATGCTTGTGTGTCTGTGTGTGTCTGCCATGAATGAATGAGTGTCCTTGAGGGCCAGAAGAGTGTTTTGAGTCCCCTGGAGCTAGAGTTAAGGCAGTTGAGGGGGTTCTGGTGCTCTGGGAAAACAGTGAGCACTCTTAACTGCTGAGCCATCTCTCTAGCCCAGGAAAGCTTTTTAAACTAATTTATGGCTGAAAAGAATCCAAAGTACAACACAAATCACAGAAGTCATTAAATAAGATTAAAATTTTAGCCACATTAAAAAAAACCCTCTCTGCATGCAAAAATGGTCATAAGAAAAGTCAAGAGTCAAGAGTAAACAGAAGCAGACTCACATCTCATTCCTCACATTCAGTATGAAAAAGACCCGAACCCAGGATACTGTATCCTGATTGGCAATTCGGCAGTAACAATCAGGATTACAAATAACATACTCTGGTTCAGCAACCTGATTTGCAGGCATTATTGGTAAGATCTATCTCATATGTTAATGTCAGTTCTATTAAATTACTTGTACATGTCTATAAGTAGGAATTGCTTCAGTATAAAGTGAATTATTATGGGTTGTTGGAATGATCATCAATAGGAAGAATGGTTGTAGAGAGGGAAGCTGTGCCGAAGTAATAGCTTACCATCCGTCATAAAAGACTGTATGCTGGTATGGAGTGATCTCTAAATTAGTAGTGAAGACAATTGAGACAAAGCGCATAATGCGAACTGTTCGTGTAAATAAAAGATGGTGGGTAATACTTTTATACAAATGTACTTAAATGTGTCTTCAATGAAAAGGAAGACATTGATGATCCAGGTTTGGATGAGAGCTAGATAGTTGGGGCTACAGGGAGCGGGAAGCCTCACCCCTCCCGGATATAATTATGTGCCTGTTGAATTAGGAGCAATGGAAATGTGTTATCTATCCAAATGCATATGTTACACTTTAGAGATATTTTAAAAGACAGTGCAAGGAATGAACTCCTAGCATCTGAGAAATAAAAACTCATCTGGTGTAAAGGCAGATGCTACAGAAGTTGAGGCAGGTGGGTCATGAGTTTTGAGGCCAGCTGGGCAACACAGTGAGACTCCACCTGAAAGTAAGAAAGAAACAAAGAAAATGGAAATAAAGAATTATGAATTAGATTCTGTAAAGCCCATGTTCAACATGAGCAGGGCCAAACACCCCCACCTGAATCTCCCACCTCAAGGTAGGCTGAGGCTTGGCCTGTCAATTCCAGACCTCATTTGGCACTTCCCATCTCTCCTGGTTTAAGCTCAAGTCTGTCAACCAGAGATTTGCCTCTCTGCTTGTGTCTTCTACTTGTTCTGGGAGATCTGGGACAGAGCACCCAGGTGAGTAGTCTAGATTTCTCTGTGGGGCACAACTCATGGGCGCACATAGTTCTTTGTCCAAAGGAAAGAGAGAGGGGTGGAGTCACTGAATTCTGGAAACCTTGACTATGGCAGAAGAAATGATTCACCTTGTGCAGGAGCTCTGTTCTTGCAAGATACTGTAATGTGCCAGGATGGACCATTAAATAAAGTCTAGAAGGCAGGGGAACTGCCTGCTTACCTCACTTAGACTGAATTTGTCTCTCTTCAGAGCTTTGTGGTTGGTGCCTGACTAACACTAGAGGAGATTTAGTGTCGTGTCACATTCTGATCTGACTTCTGAGTTGAAAAGGACAGAAAATGAAAAGTATGGAAACCAAAACCAATGGCCTTCTTTAGTCTTTACCGTCCCTTTACCATACCTTCCTGGAGCTGTGGAATAGTTTGAGAGCCTTCATTGTTCAGGTTATTATTAACAAAGAGCTGAAGCATTTCAATTCCTAAAGAGTCCTTCATCTCAAAGGAGCTGATGTAATTCACTAATTCAGTTACCTGAGCTACATTTGGTAATTATTTGAGGATCACTTCACCCAGAGGTGAATTTGAAGAGTGCTGTGACACAGCCCATAGTCACTCCATTCTCCGGTTGGTGCCAAGGAGAAATGCATAGCTAATCGGGATGCCCTCCTGGAGGATTTTCTCAGTGAAAACTTCAGGGAGATGGATGCTGAAAGAATGTAATTAACTGCCCGAAATTAATATCTCCAACCTTACTCAAGGTCTCCTGACCTCTTTACTAATGTCAGGGTGGAGAGGTAGCTTGTTTCGGAATGGGCCTCTCTAGTGGCTGAGAGACCTGGGAACAGCAGGCACTTCACTACCATTTCATTTCCACCTGCACACAGTGTGCCATTCTTTCAATATGTGTGTGTAGGAGGGGATTGCAAACGGCACTGTATTTATAATTACTTTCATACAATCACTTCTAGAACTTAAAAACACAATTGATTTTGCAGGTTGTACTTGTGACCTTGATGAACTCACTGGTTTGAGAAATCACTTAGGGTGTTATAAAGCTGCTTGCAAAGATTATTGTTTGCTTTGGTTTGGGGTTTTGTATTTCTGTTTTTGTCGCTTTTCTCGTTTAAATTGTCTCTTTAAACTTTATTTACATGTTTCTTTATGCCTGTGTGAGTTTATGTGCACTGCATGCATGCAGGAGTCTATGGAGACCAGAAGAAGGTGCTGGATCCCCTTGAACCGAAGTTGCAGATGATCATGAGCTGGGAATAAACTAGGTCTTGTGTAAGAGCGGTGAGTGCTGTTGACTGCCAAATCACCCACCAGCCCCAACTGTAGATGTCCTTTATCTCATTGGGGACATTGCTCTTATTCACAGTTTGTGAGTTCCCCCCCCCCCCTTGAACAACTGTTTAGTTTTGTGGAATATCTGTGATGTCTGGAGCTTGTTAACGGTTGCAAGATCAGTACTCAGAAGCTGCAGAGGAGGTAGACAGAGGGGCCCGCCAGACGGGTCATTACACAGCAGCTTTCTGGGTTTTTGGAAATGACCAGTCTTTATATGGGATGTGAGTAGGACTGTTCTTCCCCATTGCAGCAGCTCTGCCATCGAAGAAGGGGAGAGACGATAAGAGCAGGAAACTGAGAGCCTGCCGAAGTATGATGTGCACACCCTCTTGGTGAACACATACCTGGATAGTACATGATCAGTCTATTCTACTCACACAGTCAATTGTTCAGTGCCTGAATGCTTGCTTTCCCAGTCAGAGAGACTCAAAGTCCTGTATTAGACTTGTGTCTTCAATTTTATTTTAGAAGGTAAGGTGTTTATGAAAAAAAAAAACCACCTCAATTGTTATTTACTTGAGAAGTATAATTCTTTCTTAAGGCATAGTTTGGAATCTCTTCAGATCATGGAGGTGGCAGGTGACAAGGTGTAGGTCAGCGATATGTTAGTCTGTGACTAAAATGGGGAGTTAGATTGTGTTTCCAGGAACATTGACCCTTGACCTGTTTCATTCTGGGTTATTTCTTGTTTCTCCAGGAGACATCACCACCCACTGTGTCCTTTCCTGGCTGATTCACAGTTATGATGGGTACCATTGTACACAGTGAATTACCACTGCCTTTGAGATGTAAGATGAAAATGGGGTGTGGGTTAAACTCATCTGGAAGCAGCTATATTCTTTTCAAGATTTTTATAAACCTCACACCAGAGCCTTCCTTCTCCTGGGCCTTGTTCTATTCCCAGCACTGTGGCTTAGACTAGATGTACTCTATGGACACTTGACATTCAGCCTTTCTGAGACTGTCTGCTGCTCCTGCCCCTTTGTCTTCACCTGGAATATGAGTCACAAATGCTGCCTGCTGCATGTCGGGCTTTACTAAAGCTACCCACCTACTTTCTTTCTCCAGGAAGAACAGCATTAAAAGCCATCCTGCTTTGTAAGCTCTCCTGGTGGACACTCGAGATTGTTTTCCAGACACTAGAAGGTTTTCCTAATGTAGGTCTTTAAGTTAAATGGCCACGGTTGTGATGTGATACCTCTTTGTTCTTGCCTTGTTGTTGCTATGGTTGTTCTAGGAAAGGCTGAGACAAAATCAAAATTACAATAGAGTGCAGAGTGTTTTTCCAAAAGGAAGAAGTAGCATCTGGGTTGTTCACTATCTTCTTATGGCTTCATTATTAACGGACTCTGTCAATGAAGAGTATTGGGTGTCTGCTATGCCCAAGTTACTCACTACATGGGGAAAAAGTAGATTTCGGCGATGACCTGACCTACACTGTCAATTGAACTACTATGTGACATCATTCTCTGCTCCACGTGTATCTATTTATTTATTTTCCTAATGAGCCAAGGTTTCTCTGTGTAACAGTCCTGGCTGTCCTGGAGCTCACTTTGTAGAAAACATTGGCCTCACAGAGATCTGCTTGCCTCTATCTCCCGAATGCTGGGATTAAAGGCATGTGCCAGCACCTCCTGGCTCATTATGTTTAATCTTCACAAAAAATCACGTACTATGGTTTTTTTCCCCACAGAATGTTATTGCCTTTGTCTTCTCTGTTCTTATAGCTGTTATAAAATATCAACCAAATAAATTATTGGGAAGGTTGTAAATATTCCCTTCCTTAATGATTTGTTTAGCTGATGTTTTGGTGCCATGTAGTATGTGCTATGTGTTAGGGTTTATAGACACAAAACCACAGCTCAGATCTCAAAGGGACACAGTTTATTCTAGAGCTAAATGTGTATCATCATCACCTGGAAGCTCAGGGTCAGATTACTCCAAACACTATGTCCCAATAGCTTCAGAATTACATGATATTTTTTGTAGTAGCAGAACAACAACAAAAATCATACATCAGGGCCCCCTCTGCTTACATTGATGGATCCATCAGGCAAGGATCCATCAAAACAGAAAAGCCTTCCATGCTAGCTATGACACCCTCAGCCTTTGAGTTGGTGAGGCTGAGGGGCCGTTTGTATCTTCCAAAGGGATTTACCTAATAGCCACAAGGATGTTAGGCCACAGATGTGGCTATTTATGGAGCCAAAATAGTCTAAGATCATTTGGGTCAGAATCGTCAACATTCCAATTCTCTATTATCATTGGAGTTCTAATCAGATTCAGCCCTGTAGCATGTTTAATGTGAATGGGGCTTTTCTCCCTGGGAACTTCAGCCAACAGGATATAAATAACCAAGACAGACAAGGTTTATCTGACATGACTGTCAATCTGTTAATCATGGTATCCTACCTGTTTTCCAGCACAGGCTTCAAGCTGGTCAATCATAAAACTTCACATACTTTTTAACACTGGTAGAACTTGGGATTAGGAGCATAATAAAAGTAGAACTAACCCTTATGAGCCATCAATCAAATACTATTTACTGGAATACAATGAGCACGTCTTTATTCAGTTGAGCCCTAGATGTAATGCTAACTACCTCACAATTATACAATTATACTCCTGTTTCCATAAAGCAATAAGTCTCTACCTTTTCTTGTTTTTGCTTAAACTATTAGTCCAAATAATATAAAACTGCCAATTTTTTTTGTAGGTTGAATGTCCAAATTTTATGTATTCTAACCTATGCCGGGGTTTCTGCTGCCTACAGTCAAAGCCTGACTGATAATGGTGATAAAAGAAAAAAAAGGAGGCAAGAAGACAGTCTCGGATTGTCCAAGTGTGAGTAGCAAGAGCCCAAACCTGGTGACTTCAGGGTCCCCTAGTCTTAATAGCCCAGGACCAGTCCCACACACAGAGTTAGGAAAACTGAACATTTTCCCCCAGTGGTAACACTCTCTTGACGAAGAAGACAGCATGAGCTGGTTTAGACCCTTGTGTAAGATGCTTGCCCCCTCCTGGACTTAGCATTGCTTTATAGATTGGCACTTGGTGGGATTCTGATATGAAAAATCCTTGGGATTTCTGGCCGTTTGATGATTCTTCCATTTGGGGGCATGTTGATGGAAGCCACGTGTGTGCCATGTAATCTTAACTCCTCCTTCCGTGGGTCACAGCTAAGTGCTTCAGGTTGTTTGTCTGAGTCAAGATGAAGCCTTGGAAAAGAAAATGGAATAGAGAGAAGAGGAAGGGAAGGTCCAAGAGGTTAATAGTTTAGCAGCAGCAGCCACCTGCTCAAGATGAAGATGTTGTTCAGTGCTTAGAGTCCTTACCTATGATGTGTAAGACCCTGAATTCTATCTCAGGCACTGTGTGAGTTGGAAGCTGGGTATACGCACCACAGGTGCTTGTTTCTATGTCTCTAGAATCACTGTAATCCCTGTACTTTTGAGGTGTGCCTATTCAGTTCTACTTTTTGTGAGATTACCAATTATTTGTTGAAGCAAATTTCTCTTGTACTAAGCCAGCTAAAGTTGGTTTTAAATGAACATTAGCTAATTAAAAATATTTCTTATATTTTTAATATAGACCATACACCCGTGACTTGGTATTCTGTTTATAATCTCGAGTTGACTTACAGAGGGCATTGCCTATAATTCCCTGCCCTAGTAAAATCTGGAAAGGTTGCTGTCTCTGCTATGGGAAGTCCCAGATAAAATGGGAATAAAGAAGTACATGATGAATTTCCCATCTCTAAAGAGCTGCTGAAGGAGGCAGCTAGTGGAGGTGCAAGATGAACACTGCCCAGTGACACACTGGGGTGCCAACTAGAGGGGAGGAAGCCAGCTACTCCCACTATTCTTGACTTGGGGAGAGAAAATAGAACAGATCAGAGCAGTGATGCTAGGCAGCCTGGGTGAAACCTTCCAGTCTTGATGCTTTGGTCATTATTTCAGAAGTGATGTAATTGTTACCTGCACATTTACCCTGGACCTCTGTGATCTTATCTCTGAATGGGTTAATCTGCTTTTAAAGGATACCCAAATGCCACTACGCTAATCCTTACAACCCTTTGTTCTTTCTAGGAAAAAAAAAAGTGCAGACAGTAATAGATATACCTGAGAGGTACAGCCAAAAATGCTCTCCCTAAGAGTGCTGTCTGAATAGAACAAAAATTAAACCTGGCATACGGATGTCTATGCTTATAATTCCACATATTTCAAACCTCTTCTTGGACAGATTCTCCAAAATCTAATGATTAAGGTACACAGTTCTTTTTAAAATTGTATTGTTGGACATGAATCAAGCCATCATCTGTGAGATTCCCAACATAATAATATATAGCCAGTATTTTCATTGTTCTGAATTTCAGGGCTAATCTAAGTTTAAACTCTTTATCTTAGAAACCACTAACAGTAGCTAATTAGCACATCTCATTCTGGGTGTATTTGCCAACCAATTTTAGAGACTCATTTGCCTGTTAAGAGATTTTATTGAACACCAGCACCACAGTCTCTTCTTTTTTTCTAGTAAACAGCTCATGCTTATTATCTTATTACAGGAATGCCACTGGTTAAATCAGACTCTGAATATAAATAGCCATATTACTGCCATCAGGCATCAATGTTTATTTAGTGGCTGTGAGTCATGCATACCTCTTTGATCGGGTTTGGAATAAGCCACTGCAGTTTTTGTTCAAAAAGGCTATTTGCAAAGGCTACAGAAGTATAAGTTAGATTAAATATGAAATTAATCAGCGTGGAATTTTATCAGCCATTTCTGCCACTGAACACCAGTTACCAAGAGCACGTGCAAATGAGGTCCTGGGCATAATGAAGTTGGGACAGCTTAGTTGAAAGGTCAAAAAGATTCCACGAGATCTGGTGTGGTTTGCGAACTATCTTCATAGGCTCATATATTTTACACTTGGTCGCCGGTGAGTGGCGCTGTTTCGGGAGGTTTCGGAACCTTTAGGAAGTAGAGCTTTGTTGGAGGAAGCTTTAGCACTGAGGGCAGTCCTGGAGGATTTATAGGTCCAATCCACTTCCTGTTCTGTCTGCTTCCTGTGTCTCAATGATATGTTATCCTCTAGCTTCTTGCTCCTGCCTCTCTGTCTTGCCATCCTCTGCATGATCTATCCCTCTGGAACCGTAAGGCCAAAAATGACCCAGTCTTCCTTTCTGTCAGGGTATCTGTTGTGCCCGGAATCCAAACCCTCAAACAGACCATCAAGAGGCCGGTCCAATGCAACAGCAAAGAGTCTTTTCATTGACTAGCTAGGTTGGGTCACTCTGTCCATCCAACACAGTGGTAGAGTAGAAACCCTGAGCAGCACGAAACAAGGGAGGGCTCTAGAGGTTTCAGAGCTGGGTTACAGTCCTGGGACTGGACTAAATCCGGACGGTGCCTGTTACAAATTTATTGGCTGCTTTGAATTCTAGGGATGTTTCAAGATTTAGCAGTGGTCATTTCCTTATATCAACAGCTCAGCAGATGTACCAGAAAGGGAATGTTTGGAATGTAAGGTATTTCTCCTTAGGTGCTGGCTCCTCCCTGGGTGGTGCCTGCTCATGGGCCCTTCCTGGTACCACCGGGTGCTGCCAACAAGAGTCTGCTCTCTGTCTACCTTTCATTAAGCTTGTAAGGGCAGTCGTGAGGTCACGCTGCTCTGGGCCCTGCAGTATCCTATCATAAAAAACAGAAAAGTAACTAATACAGTTCTGCCATGGGGGGAAGGAAGACTAAGGTGAGGTGAGAAGGGAGAGAAGAAAAGGGCGCCGAGGGAGTCCCGTGCTCGGCTGTGCACCTACTGTGTCCCATAGTACTGTAAAGATAAAATTTTCCTTGCCTAACCTAAGATTTGACCTCTTGTGCTGTCACGCTAACTTTCTGTTTGCTAAGAAGGTACCTGTTCACTAACCCCCTCCTGAGCAACACAGGATCTGCTTCCTCCATTGCTTGGCTGGGGGGACTGCATTCCTGATGTAGCAACCCGGGTGGGACCACCCAGGAAAGCCCTACCATGAGAACTGTTAACCGAAGCAGGAACTTTCTGAAGCTTGCACAATGTGCCCATTGTGACCATTGTTCCAGGAAATGAATATCCTCAGGTGGTCCCCTGCTTGCCCAAGACCCTATTGTTTCACAGGAAATATGCCTGACTGCCTGTCACATTCCTAAACTCTGTCCTAATCTGACCTTTGGCCCCGCACTGTTGTAACTTTGCGAGCCCAGATGTATCCCCTCCCCTACTCAGAGTGCAGTATAAGAATTCTACTCTGAAAACATTCGGGCTCTTGGCTTCCACAGTGCCTTGAGCCCACACATGTGTGTACTGGTATATCATTCATTAAACTCTCTTTTCCTTTAAAGTTAACAGTGGTCATTAGCCATGGTGTTGGGTCTCGGGGTGTCTAGCGGCACTAAAGTTAGGGGCACCCGCCTGTTACATTACATGTATTAATTACGTTTCTCACTGTGACAAAAATAGCTGAAAAGCGACTTAGGAAGGAATGGCTTGTATTGCCTTGTGATTTGAGGGACCACAGTCCTCCATGCTGGAAGGCATGGTCTCTGGAGGTGAAGTGAAGTCTGAAAGCAGTAAATGAGGGAAATGATGCTGTTACTCAGCTTTCTTGCCTTATTTTTCAACCTAAGATCCTGGTCCATGGCCTACCATCCTCATGGAGGGTGGGTTTTTCCCTCCTGAGTTGGATCTCTCAGGAGATGTTTTCAGAGGCACACATCAATTGTGTCTTAGGCCATTCTAAGCCCAGTCAAGCTGGTGGTGAGGATTAGCCATCACAGTAGAGTGCCTGAAGTGTGATTTGGGTAACTTAAGAAGACAAGCACAGAGGTCTTTAGAAGAAGGCTTACTGCTTCCTTGTATCATGGAAGCAGATGTGTGTGACTCATAATGGACTTTTAGAAAAACAGGAAAAGTGTACTTTTTACCTCAACACTGGGCTTGTGTGTGTGTGTTGTGCATATGTGTGGAGGTCAGAGGTGAACATGGGGTGTCTTCTTCAGTTGTTCATCTTTTTTTTTTTTTTGAAACATGGTTTCTTACTGAGCCTGGAACTTACTGATTCAGCCAGACTGACTAGCCAGTGAGCTCCAGGGATCCTCCATCACTCTGTCCCTGTCCCTAGCACTGGAGTTATACATGTGCCACCATGCCTAAAGATTTACATGGATGCTGAGGATCAGAATTCAGGTCCTTATGTTGGAGCCATCTTCTTAGCTACTAACTAAACCTTTTTCTTTTCTTTCTTTTCTTCTTTTTTAAGATTAAAGATGTCACAGAGGGTAAGACAGAAGCATGTGGTCTTTAGCTGGTGAAACGGTGGCAGTGGATGAGGTTGTGGGTGTATCGATATGGCCTTTTAACCAGAGAGCTCACTTAAACTGGGGGCTTTCATTTATTCACCATCAGCTGATCCTTCAGTTTGACAGGCATGGTGCTGAGACTAGCTGTAAATAACACTATGGCGATTCCCATCATAACTTTCTCCTGGCCTCATTCTTACAAAGCCTTCCTTACTGGTCAGCAATCGTGACATATCCCACAGGTGACTGTCCCTTGTCCTCAAAGCTTATGTCTGGTATTCGGCACTGTCTTCAACTTCTGCCTCCAGTTCCTTTTATTCCACATAACCTAACCTTCTCTCCCATGAAAATAAATTCATTCACACTCATTCCCCCTGCTGCTAACAAAAGAGGACATATCTTTTCTTTTATAACTGATGAATGTTGTGGGATTATATTCTTGTACGTTGTAGATATTTGTCCCACCTGCTGGTTAAATAAAATACTGATTGGTCAGAAGGAAGACAGGAAGTATGGGTGGGACTACCAGACTAAGAAAACTCTAGGAACAGGAAGAGCAGAGCAGAGATGCTAGGCAGATGCAGAGGAAATAAGTCCAAATTCTGCTCTGAAAAAAAAAGGTACTAAGATACTTGGCTAATCATGGGTTAGTTTAAGATGTAAGAGCTAGCTGATAATATACCCGAGCCATAGACCAAACAGCATGTAATTAATATAAGCTCCTGTGTGTTTCTTTGGGACTTTGGGACTGCTGGTCCAGACCTCAGGGCTAGGCAGAGATAAGCAGTTGTTGGCAGGTCCAGACCTTGAGGCTAGTCTGGGCCAGAAACTCTTACTACTTTTTCATCCCTCTGCTGGGATTAAAGGTGTGCATTACCACTCTCGGATCCCCATGACCTGACTGTGGGTGATTCTGTTCTCTGATATTCCAGGTTGATTTTATTAAGTATAAAATATATCATCATAGATGATAACCTCCTACCTGTGATTGGACTCCATTTTCTCCCAGAGTTCTTCTACTCAGAAATTTCAGTTTGTGTCTTTCAAGTAGCTTGCACTTTTTGTATTTAGAACCTAACCCCCGCCCCCCCATCCCTTAACAGTAGTCTCTTCTTTGCTGATGACAAGTTCTTGAATGAATTGTCTACTGAGAACTCTCATTTTCTTAGGACCCTTAGAAGACTGACATTGATATATGCCTGCAGGTAGATTGTTTGGAGTGCTATTTAGGAATCTTTCCAGCATGGGGGTACAGGAGGCCAGACTGGCAGAGGAAGAAATGACAATATAGATGTCATCATAGTGAAATCAACCAATTCCAGGGGCGGATGGCTTTTAGGCATCCTGAATTGGGGCAGAAAGGATAGGCCTTTGTAGCTTTCTACTAACCTAACAGTGGATATGCAAAGCAAGTGTATAAACACAGGGAAAGCAGGACCATCCGGAACAGGGTAATTCTTAGAGAGGGAGGGATCTACCATGAGACACAGACAGACAACTGTCCCAGCAGATGAGAAAAGGAGAACCCACAGAGGTGTGGGTGACGCAGCTTAGAACACTCTGCTGACTTGTCAACTTCTTGCATCCTGGCTTCTTCTCTGCCTAATTCATATTCAATGTGGAGGGCCATTTACAATTGGATATCACACAAGAGTGAAAAAAGTATGCTGTGGTAGCCAACTCCAGTGCTTGAGAGCTGAGGTAGGAGGACTGTGAGTTTGAGGCCAGCCTGGACTATATATCATGGACCAAGTCTTAACAACAATGAAATGTCAATGAAAGAAATGCAAATGGAATGTTCTTCACCTCCCGCCCCTTCACTCCATCCTTGGGCTTTATCTCTCTAAGGAATGACTGGCCGGCAAAGCCCCCTTCTCCTCTTCTCTCTTTTGTGCTTTCTTCAGGGTGCTTTTTTATTTTGCCTTTCTGGGGGATTCTTGTGTGTAGAACACGTCCTGAGCGGAGCCTTGTCTTCCTGTGTGCTCATCCAGGTAGGATGGTGCTTGTGGTCTTGTGATTGCTAACAGCTTTCTTTGCTCACCCTCTTCCCCCTTGTCACCTGGACTTGTTTTTGTCATAACTGCTCAGCATTCTAATTCTAACCAGGGCCTGGGGGGGGGGGGAGATACCACCTTTTCTCAGATCTCCCACTTCAAGCAACTTCGAAGACCTATCAACTCCAATGTCTAGAGTGTTCTAGACTCCAGGGAGGGTATTTGATCCCCTGTAGGTGGTTGTGAGTCATCTGACATAGTGCTAGGAACTGAACTCAGGTCCTCTGGAAGAGCAATAACCACACAGAGCCTGGTGTAGTTATCGAATCATCTTCTCATGGATTCTTGGCCTGTTCCTTCCCCCATCTCCTGAGAGGTAAAGTCATTTCAAAATTGAATAAATTCTAGGCAGGTGTGGTATCACCCACCTGTACTCTCAGCATTCTGAAGAATCCACATTGGAGGGTAACATGGGCTGTTTACCATGTTTGATATATACATGTTTGAGATATATATGTGTATATATATAATAGTTGATTTTATGAACAATTTTAGGCTATATATTTTAGATTATATATCTATATATTTTATATATAACAGATATAAAGATACATATGAGAGAGAGAGATTAAATTCTATTTCTTACAGCTAACATTCCCACCAACACAGTATAAAAGAAAGGGTATAACTCAGTGATAGAACACTCTGATGCACTTCAGAGGTTGAGGCAGGAGAATTGTGAATTTGAGGTCAGTCTAGATGACATAGCAAATCCTGTCTCAATAACAACAAATTAGTGAATTATATTCAAATGCCTCTTCCATTTGTCTCTGCTCTGTAAGGGGAGGTAGGGTAACCCAATGCCCCCCCCCCCCCATCTCCCTTGTGGTTGACTTCAGTATGTGTTTATTTTCAGCCTTTCTGGGGTTTGGGTTTGATCCCCTAGTGCTCAAAATCAAAATCTTAGCTGTAATCAAATAAGTATCAGAGCTATTGTTGTGTTTGCAACACATTTTTGTGAATAAAAAGAACAATTTAAACCTCATGACTTAGAGGTGGAGAGATGGCTCAGTGATTAAGAATACTGGCTGCTCTTCCAGAGGACCTGAGTTCAATTTCCAGCATCTATATGGCAGCTCACAACTGTCTGTAACTCCACTTCCAAGGATCCAACACTCTCCACAGACATTGATGCAGGCAAAACACCAATGCACATAAATTAAAAAATAAATAAAATTCATGACCTAAAGCTGATATTCAATTAGAAAGTAAAATCTAAAATAATTTTATTTTCTTTAAGCTTTTAATTACAAGCTAGTCTTATTTTATGAATAAACATAATAAATATTTGATTACAATTTAATTGACCAGATAAACAGGCTAAGTTTCTTCGAACAATTTTGTCTCATTTATATCTTAATTATAAAATTCTTTTAAACATTTAGATTGCATTTTAAAATGGAATATATTTTATGTTTTAATATTTATCAATATATGTTAATTGCACAGAACAATGAGTTTTATTGTGACTTTATTTTTAAAAGACATCTCTACCTGGTACTCTTCCCTCACCCACAACAGCTACAGTGACCAGGCAGCAACATTCTCTCCCTACCAACCATCCCCTACCTCATAAGTGACTATCAGAGCCACTGGCTCCATCTGCACCATTTGGAGGAAGAAATGTGTAGATGGCAATGTAAGAATACACTCAACAACATAAAAGGCAGTATGGCAATACCAGAAGCTAGTGGTTCTATAGCATCAAGACCTGAACATCCCAACTAGATGAAGCAGAAGAAACTATTTTAAAATAATTTTTTGAAGGTTGTAGAGACCCTTAGAGGAAATCAAAATTTTCCTCAAAGAAATGTAGAAAAAGATAAACAAAAATTTGGAAGAAATCACAAATCTCTTCAAGAAAGCAAGAAAAATCCATCAGACATGTGAAGGAAGCAATTAAGGAAAAGAATTCCAGCTCAAAGGAACAGAAAATATAATAATAAAAAAACCATAGAAGAAAACTTTGCCAACCTAAAGAAGGACATGGCTATGAGGGTATAAGAAGCTTACAGAGCACCAAATAGACTGGACCAAAAAAAAAAAATCTCCTTGCCACATAATAATCAAACACTAAGCATACAGAAAAGAAAGAATATTAAGAGCTTCAAAGGAAGAACAAAAGGTCGTTACTTACAAAGGCAGACCCATCAGAATTGTACTTGACCTCTCAGTGGAAGCCCATGAACAGAGACCATGAATTCCAGTCCAGACTACTATACCCAGAAAACACCATAGATGAAGAAAACAAAATATTCCATAACAAAACCAGATTTAAACAATACCTATCCACAAATCCAGCCTTACAGAAAGTACTAGAAAGAAAGCTCCAACCCAAAGAAGTTAGCCACACCTAGGAAAACAGAGGCAATAGATAATCTCACACCAGCAAATCCCAAAGAGGGGAAACACACACATACACACTACTACTAACAACAAAAACAAAACGAAAAATAACAGGAATTAATTACTGGTCATTAACATCTTATAATATCAATTGACTTGATTCACCTTAAAAATAACACAGGCAAACAGAATGGGTATAAAAACAGGGCCCATCTTTCTGCTGCTTACGTGAAACACATCTCAACCTTAAAGATGGACATTACCTTAGAGTAAAGGGTTGGAAAAGATTTGCCATTAAGTGGTCCTAAGAAACAGGCTGATCTAACAAAATAGACTTGAAACTAAAATTAATCAAAAGAGAGAGAAGGACATTTCATATTCATCATAGGAAAAATCCATCAAGATGAAGTCTCAACTCTGAACATCTTTATCCCAAATATAAGAGAATATACATTTGTAAAAGAAACATTACTAAAACTCAAATCCCACATCAAATCCCACACACTAATACTGAGAGACTTCAACACCCTACTATCACAATGGACGTGTCTGCCAGACAGAAACTTAACAGAGAAATAAGGGATCTAACAGAGGTTATGACCCAAATGTACTTAACAGATATCTACAGACCATTCTACCCAAACAAAGAAGTATACCTTCTTCTTAGCACCTCATGGAGCCATATACTCAGTCACAAAGCAAACCTCAACAGATTAAAAAAACAAAAAAACAAAAAGGCAACAATCCCCCTGGGTCTTATTGGATTACCATGGTTTAAGGCTAGAATTCAACAACACAAATTGCAGAAACCCTACAAACTCAGGAAAACTGAACAATGCGCAACTGAATCACAACTGGGTCAAAGAAGAAATAAAGAAGCTAAAAACTTCTTAAATTAAATGAATGTGCATCATACACAAACTTATGGAACACTATGAAAGCCATGCTAAGAAGAATGTTCATAGCGCTAAGTGCCCACATAAAGAAAGTGGTGAGATCTCATACTAGTGACTTAACACCTGAAAGCTCTAGAACAGAAAGAAGCAAACTTATCCAGAAGGAGTAGAGGAGAAGAAATAACCAAATTGAGAACTGAAGTCAGTAAAACAGGAACAACAACAAAAAAAAAAACCAATACAAAGAATCAATGAAACAAAGAGTTGGTTCTTTGAAAAAAAAAAAAAAAAAGATAGACAAACCCTTATCCAAACTAACCAAAAGGCAGAGAGATAATATCCAAATTAACAAAATTAGAAACAGAAAGATAGACATAAAAACAGACAATGAGGAAGTCCAGACAATCATTAAGTCATATTTCAAAAACTTGTATTATACAAAATTGGAAAATGAAAAAGAAATAGACAATTTTCTGGATAGGTACCACATACCAAAATTAAATCAAGACTTAATAAACAATTTAAGTAGACCTATTACCCCTAGAGGAAATAGAAGCAGTCATTAAAAGTCTCCTAACCCCTATGCTCATATAATCCCTCTTTCCACTCTTTGAAGAGAACATGATGGAATGGGATGTTAGAGGTGGGTGAGAGACACACAGAGAGAGAACAATAAAATAGATATCTTGACAGAGGGAGCCATTTGCAAGTTAAGGAGAAACCTGGTGCTAGGGAAATTCTCAGTAATGCACAATGATGACCCCAGCTAAGACTCCAAGCAATAGTGGAGAGGCTGCCTGAATTGACTGTTCCCTGTAATCAAATTGACCACCAGCTTAGTTGCTATCATAAAATCTTCATCCAGCAACTGCTGGAAGCAGATGCAGAGACCCACAGCTAAACAGTGAGCCAAGCTCCCAGTCCAGACAAAGAGTGGCCGAGTCTAAGCATCTCTTGCTGCATCACGTTCCACCACATTGCATGGGGCAAGGGGCCACCATCCATCAGCCACTTGGGTATACACGTTATCATAGCACAATACCCACCATCTACAAAGTATTTTCCTTCTCAGTTCTTAGTAGATAATTTCAGAATTGTTCACCCCTATAACCAAAGAAATGTCCATGCTGCTGTTTAATACTTGCTTGTAGTTCTTTATGTCTTTAGATCAAAACTAAAAACTTACTAGGTTTTTCTTCAGTACATTTGACATTATTCATATAAATTTACAATAAGGGTTGTTCCCATTCAAATTTTACTCTAGGTTTCTCATCCACATTCATCTTTACTGGTTCAACTTCATGGTTTTTGATGGTATGAAGTAACCTACTTCAAAAAGTCAAATTTATATCAAAAAGACTCTCCCAAAATCTTACTTTCCAAATCTGTTATTACTTTAGAGTTTTTGCCCATACCAATGGATAATCAAAGTTTTTCAAATAAGCAGATACATGCAGAGTTTCTCATAATTTATCTTCTTACACAAAATACTGAATTCCTTCTTTATTCTTCGTTTCACTATTTACCTTTACTGCATAGTCTGTGAACCTCCTTCTGCCTTCCCCGTATCTTCCCTGTCTTCCTTTGGTTATCCCTGCTTCAGTGTGGGCTACTTTTTATCCAAACACTCCACAAAGCTTCTTACTACAATTTACATTCCAACATGGGACACATACACCCACATAAAACCTGAGAAAGTTTAAAAAGTGGTCTATAACACAGAAATGAAGCCAAACACAGCTTCATAATTGTGGCTCCTAAGTGGGTCTTGATGTAGAATGGCATGTGAGCTTGAGCTATAAAATGTTGGGCTCCCAGCATGTAGCCAAAGCTGCAACATGACATGTTCCCAAAGTCTCACATGAGTCTCGGTACAAGCACGAGCTGCTTATCACAGATTTATGGTTACTGCTCTTACAGACCAAAAGGGTCAAAGATGGGTTCTGAGTGGCAAAAGGGAACAGAGTCAAAGATGGGTTCTTAGTGGCAGAATTGTTTTTGAGTCAGTTCTGTTTGCTGGCAATAAGAATAGGCACAACTTCTTTTAAGAGAGGCTTCCTAACTCAGCTTTAGTGGCAAAGACCTACACAAGGCTCTTTTAAGAGGCTCTGCTGCCAAACATTTAAATGAGGTTATGAGCAGCAGGCAGTGGTGCTTTACTTGGTGATAGTGTGGACACTAAATTCCCCAGAATTGGGGTGATAAACATGGTTTCTGGCAGTAATTCTGCCATGAAGCTAAGTTCTCCACATCAAGAAGCTGGGTAAAGCCCAGTGGAACTGGCTGCCAGAGCCAAGCCTTTAATCCTAGCTATACCTTAGCAGATTAAAGGTGTGGTCAAAAAAAAGATAAGATATACAGTAAAGACAGATTCAGAAAAAAAAACCCTCAACAACCTCTAAATGGTTTACAGTGTGTTTAAAAATATACATTGGTTTGAGAGAGAAAAGAAAAAGTAAAAGAATAGAAAAAAATCCTTAAAAAAGAAATAAAATAAAAATACATATATATGTGCTACATAAAAATAGAAAATACACGGAGTCTGGATACTGTATGTTGTAGTAGGAGGTTTCTGGCCCTGACTTTTGGGCCTAGCCTCAAGGTTTTGACCTGCAGACCCGTAGTCCTGAAGTACCGCACTCCCACAGTGACACACAGATGCTTTCAATAGTTTTAGGCTGATCAACCTAAGGCCCAGGCATATAACTTGCTAGCTCTTTGTCCTTAATCTAACCCATGTTCCTTCCTGTTCAGCCATGCGGCTCGGTACCTTTCTTTAGAGCAGAATAGTTGTCCTCTGCTTCTTCTGGCTTCTCTCTGGCATTCTGCTCTGTGCTTCCTGTTCTCAGAGTTTTTATTAGTCTGGTAGCCCCGCCCACACTTTCTGACTGCCTTTGACCAATCAGCGCTTTTTATTAAACCAGTGGGTGGGACAATTATTTACAATGAAGCAACACAATCTTCCACATATCCCCTTTTCTCTTCTTAAAACAAGAAGAACTCCAAATCTAATATTCTTTCCCCCTTATCTATAACAACTTATAAACAACACTGTAAATAAACACAAACATCCATAATCCATGTTTTGGGAATGTGGGCATCATTCTCTAGGATACTTCCTGCTGAATGAGGGAGTTGGCAATCTCATGGGAATCCAAAGAAAAATGTGAATTATGCACAAGTCTTTAGTGGAGTAGTCTGTAAGGCTAGGTCCTCTCAGCCAGTCTCCTTGAAATTGTTCTGGATACAGAGCTCGGGAAACTTCAACAGAAGTGCTCTGAAATGCTGAATCATCTGGTCCATCCATTTCTATTTTTCAGGGGGTCTTCCTCTATCAAACTTTAATCCAGAAATAAATCCACAGCCTCTCATTTTCTGTGGAAATAAAAAGAAAACTTCTTCTCCAAAGTAGCATATCTTTGGATTTCAGTTTTAAAGTCAACTCATTCACAAAATATATACATTGAATTAATCCAACAGCATTTGTAATCAACTGTTTTTTAACAGCTTTTACTAAGTCATTTTCAGTCAAGAAGCTTAAAGATAAGACAATAATATACAGTATCCAGACATTCTTTGTATTTCCCATCTTTACATGACTTATTTATTTATTTATTTATTTATTTATTTATTTATTTATTTATTTATTTTACTCTATTTCTTTTTTAAGGGCTTTCTCTACCTTTTCTTTTCTTTCTCTAAGCCTATGTGTGTATATATATATATATATTTCAACACTAAACCACTTAAAATGTTTTTAAAAAACTGTCTTTGCTGTACATTTATTTCTTAACTTTTTCTGTCTCTGACCACACCTTTGCTTGGCTAGGGTGATTAACTCCCCCCAGATTCTTCTATTTCTTTCTGTTTCTGAACACATCTTTAATCTGCCAAAGCTCAAGGTTGGTAGGATGGGTGGATGGCTCCACCCAGCTCCTAGCCTAATTTCATAGAATTTATCTTTTTAGCCCAGGTACTCTGGGAATTTTAGGGTTCATATAATTACTAAGTAAAGCTTTGCCTTCTGCTGCTCATTAACTCCATTTAAGTATTAGGCAGCAGGGCCTCTTTAAAAACTCACAAGTGTTTTGCCTCTAAATCTGAATCAGGAAGCTTCTCATTTTGCCTCAGGTAAACAGAGCAGATACAAGAAAAAAACAACACCACTAGAAAGCCATGTTTGATTCTGTTCCCTTTTTGTCCTTATGAACAAAAACCTTAAATACATCATTTATGACTTTTTGCTTATATTGAGGGCTCTGTGAGACTTCGGGAACCAGCTATTTTACACCTTAAGCTGCACTCCAAAAGCCCGCAATTGTAGCTCAAGCCCACGTGCTTCACCAGGGTGTCTCTGTACCACAGCTAACGTGGGAGACACAATTCAGAGGCTGCTTTGGGCTCTAGACCATTTTTAAGCTTTCTATGTCTTTATGCAGGTATATTTGACCCACGTTGGGCTGCCATTTGTAGTAGGAGGTTTCCCACAGTATGTTATATTGTCTTTGAATTATTTGCTAAGGAAGGAGCAAGATCTGCTAAGAGATATTTGATTATAAATGCTGCTTGATTAATGCAACCTATATATTTTATAAGTGACTTTACTTTAAAATCAAAAATCAAAAGATATGTTACTTTGGAGAAGAGCTTTTCTTTCTTTTTCCACAGAAAATTAGAGGCTGTGAACTTATTTAGGATTAAAGAAAATAAGGTTTATTCAAGGAAGACCCCCTGAAAAATCTCTGATGGGAAGAGATGGCCACATCATCTTCAAGGCTGCCAACTAAGATGACCCAGCCTCATGACCCTCATAAGATTTCCAGGGCCCCCAATCAGCAGGAAGGAGTAATGGAAATCTATGCCCAAATTCCCAAAATATTGTTCATAAATGTTTGTTTTCATTATAAATGGTTAATGGTCATAGTCAATCTCTTTCTAGGGAAAAGGGGGACTGATATAAAAATGATTTTAAAAGATAAATTATTGAATCCACTTCAATCTACCCCCCCCCAAAAGCTGTTAATTTCAAAATACTTTATATTAGTATAGATTTGGGTTTTTTTGATACAAATTTAAGGTTAGTTTGGTTATACCATATTTATATTTCTACTTTTGTTTATGTAATTCATTTAAAATTGTCATGTATATAAATAGAGATTAATAGTTAATCATCTATGATAAACCTATAGTCATGTTAGTGAGGTTTTTAAAAATATATAAATATATATTTCAATTAGATAGGTAATCTTCAAACACTTCAAAGACCTATAGAATATTACATTTAAAATATTTTAAGAACTTAGACTTTTCTGGATAATGAGACATGTCTTCTCCTGGCAACACCAATATACTTCAAGGGAGTTCAGGAAACTCCATTTGGCAAAAGTTCTTTACTGGTCAAGAAACTGTTCTTGCCTTGACTGCTTGACAGTATGCTGAATAGACTGGACACATTGGACTTTGGCAGAACAAGACAAGATGGTTCTTTAGGTTCCTCTTTTGCAGAGAAAACTTCCAGACATTCTTTAAGACACAGGGAGAAGTAACTAAAGAACTATGCCAGAATGGGCAGAGCAATCCTTTAAATTTCCTGCTTCACTGAAAAGTTTGCCAGAGACTCTAGACCTATAAACTAAAGATGGATGCTTCAACATTACAAAGGAACTTTGGATGATTGCCCAGATAGCCATATGTCTCTGACATTTCTAGACTTTGCACGTTGCTTGAAATGTACTTCCTGATTACTTAGGTAATATTATATCCTTCTGTGGTCTTTTATGGAGTTGAAGATTAGATATAATTGCAGTTTTCCTTAGTTATAATGAAGGGTAAATTAGATATAAAACTTTGGACTCACAAGGATAAATGATAGAGTATTTTCTTTAATTTTGCTAAATACAAACAGACTAGATATTGTAACTGTAGTTGTTGCTTGACACTTGTCTTGTTATACGTAATTTTGCTATGCTGAAATGGGATGTATTTCCGTATCCTGTGAATTACCATTGGATAATAAAGAAATTATTTTGGCCTATGACAAAGCAGCTGATAGGCAGGCAGAAAATCCAAGCATAGATAAAGGGGAAAGAGGGTAGAGTCTGATAGAGATGTTGAGAGTCCCACTAAGAGAGCAGGAGCCTTGTGGCAAGACATAGATTGGTAGAAATGGTTTGAGCTAAGATGCAAGAGCTAGCTAACAAGAAGCCTGAGCTATACAGTGAACAGTTTGTAATTAATATAAGCCTTTATGTGATTATTTTGGGCTAAGCAGCTGTGGGCAGGTCTGGATCTTGGGGCTAGGACACTGGCTACACTCCTACACTTGATCATTTGAATACCTCCAAACCTTGGCCAATTGTATCTACTGTTATGTCCATATATCTTTCTATAATCATGAAGGCAAAGTCTAAGGATAAAAATCATATACAGAGCATTGCTATCCAGAAAGTAGTGTGTGTGTGTAGTGTGTGTGTGTGTGTGTGTGTAGTGTGTGTAGCCATTAAACACTACCAAATTCTTCACTGTGAGTGTGTATTGGTTTTGCATTTTAAACAGAATGTAAGAAATAACTACATTCCCACATAGCCTTGCTAGCAGAATGACTTGTCAAGATTTTTAGTTATTGACAACTTGATTAAAAAAACTATCAATTATGTTTTGATTCACATATCTGTCATTGTTTTAGAGTTGAACACATTTCTTCATGTTTACAAGTTGTTTTTGTTGTTTCTATACATTTTATTTACATTATTTGCTATCAGATTTTTAGTAATTTCTGTCTCTACATGCCAATCTCTTTATTTTTTTTTACTTAAATTTTTTCATATAATACAATTGGATCATATTCCTTCCTCTCTTCAATTTCCTCCCATATCCTCCTAGCCTCTTTACCCACCCAACTTCACAACCAAATCCTAAAACAAATCAAAACAAGCAAACAATCAAAAACAATGTAAGACAAGCAAATAAAACAGAAAGTGCACAAAACCCCAGAGAGTCCATTTTCTGCTGGTTAGTTCTTCCTAAGGTTCTCTGTGCCTGTTGTCTCCTTGTGAATTTCTGTGCTAGTTCCATTTACAGCAGAAAGGAACTTCTCTGATGAGGGCTGAGCCAGGCACTCATCTCTGGGTGGATCAGTATGTCAGCAGGAGTTATCTATTTATTTTTTGCTGTGTTCCTTTAGCATGATATAGTAGGATTTTCCCTAGGCCTATGGCCTATCTAGCTGCAGATTCTTGGCTACTTTAGTAGTGTAGGGTATGGGTTCCATCTAATAATTCCTGTTTTGTTTTTGTTTTTTTCTTTTTAAAGTTCTATGTGCAATTGGGCATGTTAGGTAAATGTTCTTAATATCTAAAGACATCTCTATACAAATTGTCTCTGACCCAATCTCCTTTTATAGAGGATGCTTTATGTTTTATTTTTTGACAGTTTTATAGTGTGATGGTTAATATTAGATGTTAACAGGGTCTAGAATCACCTCGGAGACATAGCTTCTGCACATATCTGTAAGGGAGTTTCTAGATGAAATTAGTTGATGTGGGAAGATGTGTGTGTGGGGGGGGGGGCATCATTCCTTTACTGGGGTCCTGGACCGAATTTTTAAAAAAAGCCAGCTGAGCACTTGAGTATATTTTCTGTCTGCCTGTTGATTGCAGATTCAATGTGACCAGCTGCCTTAAGCATTTGTTGCCATGACTTCCCTGCCCTAAAGTGTGGTGATACATTTCATATTTAATAAAAACCAGTCTTTAATATCAGAGGGATCTACCTACGATCAACGATCAACCCAGCAGGATCAGACAGTGGTAATTTACACCTTTAATCCAGCACAGGGAATATCCAGGAGTGGTGACCTACGCCCTTAATCCCAACAGATCTGAGTTTGAGGCCAGCTTGGTTTACAGAGGGAGTTCCAGGCTCCCAGACAGGCAGTGGTGGTGCCAGGCCTTTAGTCCCATAACTCCAGAGACAGATCTTTCTGAGTTTCTGTGAGTTCAAGGCTAAGTATCAAATAGTAGTAGCCCATGCCTTTAATCTTAACCTGGATGTGAAACAACTGGGTGAAGAGGGTATTTAAGGCAGGCTAGGAAGACAGATTGAGGCAGTAGAAGCGAGAAGTGAGGGGCTGAGGAAGCTGGAAGACAGCCGGGTGAGATTTAACTGTGGTGTTTCCTCTCTTTGATATCTCAGCCTTTTCCCGAGATCTGAGTCAGAATTTCCTTTATTCATGAAACAGTAAAGAACTGTGTTTGTATCCTGAACCTGTGAGCCAAAGTAAAACCTCTCCTGTGCTGTCCAGTTTTATACCAGTTTGACACACGCTAAAGTCATCAGAGGAGAAGCCTCCATTGAGAGAATGCCCGGACAAGCTTGGGCTGTATGTGAGCCTGTAAGGCACCTTTGTTTGTTGTTTTTTTGAGAGATTTCTCTGTTTAACAGTTCTTGTTGCCTTGGAGTCCTTTGTAGACCAGGTTGGTCTTGAACTCAGAGATCTGCCTGCCTCTGCCTCCTGAGTGCTGGAATTAAAGGTGTGCCATGACTGGCTGGACATTTTCTTAACCAGTGACTAATGGGGGAGGGCCCAGCCCATGGTAGGTGATGCTTAATCCTTAGGCTAGTGGTTCTGGGTTCTATAAGAAAGTAGGCTGAGCAAGCCATGGGAAACAAGCTAATAAGCAGGACCCCTCCATGGCCTCTGCATCAGCTCCTGCCTCCAGGTTCCTGTCCTGTTCCTTTGATGGTAAAGGAAGTATAAACCAAACCCTTTCCTCCCACCCAGCTTGCTTTACAGTCCTGGTGTTTTGTTGCAGCAATGGAGATCCTAACTAAGACACTCCCCTAAGTTGCTTTTGTGGGGTAGTAGCAGAGAAAAGTAACCAGTGCATTTACTCACACTGTTTTAGAGTCTTGATGCCTAGTACCCTTGCCTGGCCAATTGTTGGTATGCAGAAATCTTTGAGAAATGGCAAGGAAAGAAATCACATTCACCTTCATCTTGGAGATGCTGCAAAGTGACTCACTCTTGTCCAGCAGACAGTTAAGGGACCCTGCCCATAGAGAAAGAATGAATAGTTTTAAGCAATGCAGGCAGCTGGCACAGTGTGAGTTCTGCAGTGTGTTTCTTTTCTGCTATGTTCTGGTTGGCTCACAGCATTGTGTTAGGGCAGGACCCAAAGAAGTAAGATAGTGACATTCCAGGCCAAGACGGCAGCCAGGGCCTGTGTGTGTACAATAGGTAAGAGATGGTTAAGGTGGACAACCAAAGGATTTAAAATTTCTGAGAAAGCTGGCATTTCCTGGAGTCAACTTCAACTGTGGGGAAACAGAGGCCTCAGGGGATGAGCAGCTTCCCCCCAAGTCACAAATGTAGTCTCATCCAAAACTCTTTTAAGTTTGAAAACTAATACTTAATATGTAGATAATCTGTAGAACTAATAAGGTCTTTCATATAATCCATATTAGAAATCTACATTTAGATAAATTTTATATTTAAAAGTCATTTGGTCAGCTATAGTTTTAATTTTAAGTGGTATGGCCAGAACGTTTCTGAATTTCCCTTATCAAAGGAGCCAGCCTCTGTCTTCATTCATTCGTTTATTTAAAGAATACATAGTATTTTTCTGACTTTGGGGGGGGGGTTGCTTTATTAGACATCAGTCAGACACATATAGGTTTTTGTTGCTGTTTATGTCTGTTTCATAAAAAGATAGATCTCACTATAATAAAATAGGTTTGCTCTCTTTAGATACATTCTACTTTTCAGAATATTCTCAAATTAACTTAATTGGACTCTTGTGTTTCCTAAGTCTCCTTAAGAAACAAGCCGTTTCTACCTAGATTAATCCAATCTATTATGCTCATGTTTCCCAAAGCGATAATAATCACAGGGGTGCTTGTTAGGCATACATATTCACACCCTCCCCAGACCTTCCACATCAGGGGCTCTTCAGGATCAGAAATACATAATTTTAACACAGATGCAAATTTTAGGAAATGATTTTGTATTAGTTTGAGGAGTTTAACTCTCAGCTGGCTGCTTCACCCTAAATCCTCTTACTTGTGGATTATCCCCAGGCTCTGAGGGCAATGCCAATAAAACTCTTGGCCTATGGCAGAAACACTGAAGAAGGTACAACTTCTCAACTCTGGCATTTCAACCCCAGCCTGCTGGCGCCTCCAAGAGAGCTCCTCAGAATATGTAGGTCAGATCAGCCACTGAACTTTAGAGTGACAGCATTGTTCGGGATACAAACGAAGCAATGTTGGTTATTCCAAAAGTCTACCATTACAGAGTGGGGCGGGCCAAGGCAGTGATTGGTTTGGACAGTGTAATCTGATGACCAAAGCATCTGATGAATCACATGCCTGATTCAATGACACCATCATCATAGACAGTCTTGACAGTCTTGATAATGACATCTCAGCTGGGGCCACTCATTCCCCTGTTTTCTTTCTTTTGTTCTCTCTCTCTCCCTCCCTCTCTCTCTTATTATGTTTTTTAATTGAAAATAGCTTTTTTAAAAAAATATATTCTGATTATGGCTTTCTCTCCCCCAATACCTCCCAGACCTTTCCCAGTTCCCCACCCACCCAAATCAACACCCACCCTTTCTTATTCTCTTTCTCATTAGAATATAAACTGTCATCTAAAAAAATAATTTTTAAGTAAAATTAATTAAAACTAATATACCAGACAGTTTAAAACAAATGAACAGAAGAATGAGAGCCCCAAAAAGCTTAAAAAATATAAAGACACATTTATACACACAAAAATTCCATATAACATAAAACCATTATATATACATAATTACACACACACACACAGGAGTGGTTTGTATACTCAATGAGAGGCAGTTGGGGAAATGTAGTAAGAGGTTTCTGGCCCTGACTTTGGGCCTAACCTCAAGGTCTACAGACTCGCAGACCCGCAGACCCGCAGTCCCACAGAGACACACAGATGCTTTCAATAGTTTTAGGCTGATCAGCCTCGGGCCCAGGCATATCACTTGCTAGCTCTCTACCCTTCATCTAACACATGATTCTTCCTATTCAGCCATGTGGCTCAGTACCTTTTCTCAGAGCAGCATTGTTGTCTTCTTCCGGCTTCTCTCTGGCGTTCTGCTCTGTGCTTCCTGTTCTCAGAGTTTTCTTAGTCTGGTAGACCTGCCCATACTTCCTTCCTGCCTTTGGCCAATCAGCGCTTTTTATTAAACCAGTGGGTGGGACACAATCTCCCACAGGGAAAACTACCTTTTCATTTGAGAATAGTTAACAGTTGAGGCTAGGTTAGGAATGGGATTGGATCTACTTCCCTTCTCAGCTCTGGGACCCCATCAGGCCTGATCTGTGTAGCCCTGTGATGCCACATCAGTTTTTATGAGTTCATGCATGTATCCAGCCTGCTGTGTTTAGAAGGCCTCGATTCCTTGTGCTCCCCATCCCTTCTGGCTCTTCCAATATCTCTATCTCCTCCTCTACAGGGTTCCTTAGTCCCCGAGAGGAGGATATTGATGGAGACATTTCACTTAGGGCTGAGTGTTCCAAGGCCTCTCACTTTGCACATTGTGAAGAAGCCTCTTCAATAATGGCTGAGCAAGACCCCAATCTACTAGCAGAGCAGAATGTCATCATGAGTCATTGCTGTATTCTTTGAGCAGAATGGTAGTACCTGGTTCCTACTAGGTGCCCGGTCTATCCAGTCTCAGGTTCTTGGCCACCTGAGCATTGTTGGGGATGGGTTCCATCTCACAGAATGATCTCAGACTCATCAGATACTGGCTGGTCACTCCTACAGTCTTCAGGCCACTATTCCACTAGCCTAGGGTGCTTGCAGGCAGGTCACCGTCACTCTGGTTCCCATCCACTACAGCAGTAAGGCTGTCGGTTTACACCTTGCATGCGTTCACCTTTTTGACCTATATAAATTTATTTGGCACTTTTTTAAAGCATTCAAAATGTAATAAATGAGTGGCCATTTAGTGTAAGGCATTATGGGGTGGGAAAGCAAGATAAGAAGCTACTAAGAAAAACAAGTTATTGAGGCTATAAAAATACTTAGGCAACAGTTCCTACTCTGGAGGAACTTAGGTCTACACTTGGGGGATAAAAATATAAATAATCATTAAAACTTGGCAATCAGAATAGCCAAGAAAAGTCAGGTCTAAAGAAAGCATATTCGTTGCAGTAACTAAACCAGTTTTATACTAGAGGAGGGAGGTTAATAAAGCAGAAGAATAAATACAGAGATAAAATTAACCGTATATAATAATTAATGTTTGATAGGCTTTCCTTTCAAATTGATAAGGAAAATACAAATTATTCAATAAATTATTAGAGACAAATGACTAAATCTTTGTACAATAAGTTAAACAGAACCCCACTCTTATTCCATGTGCCAAGTTAATTCCTACTTTAGAGGACTGAAGAGGTGACCAGTTAATAACTTGCTTGCTGCACAGGGGTGAGGACCCGACTCAGTCCTCACCACCATGTCAAAATTGTCTGGGGCATGTACCTGGAGAGCTGGTAATAGGGGGTAGAGATGGGAATGTTCCTGGAGCAAACCTGCCCACTGGATGAGTAAATTCCAGGTTCTGTGAGAGACTGTGTCTTAAAAAAAAAATAAGGCCAAAAGCTTTGAAGAAGGCATCAATGTCAAGTTCAAGCCTCTGTGTGCACTACCTCCACAAATAAATGTAAAACATTATATCACTTATAATATATGACATTTACTTCTGTGACAGAAAACAAAAAAAGGCTTTGGAACCTCTAGTAGGCAGGCTTTTCTGAGCATAAAACAAAATTTAAAAGCTTCTCTGAATTCCTGGGGGTGGGGGTGGGGCCAGCCTAGAATCTTGATATAGCCCAGGCTGGCCTGGAACTCACTATTTAGCCAAGTTATCTTTGTATTTATGACTGTCCTGATCCAGCCTTTCAGGGCCTGGAATTACAGGTCAGTGCACATGCGACTGACCCCAGCAACAGGAGAAGACCAGCTCTCAGTACAGACCTTCACACGTCTCTGATGCTGAGGCCTGAGCTATAGTCTGCAACAGCATTGCCCTGGAGAAGAGGAACCTGCCAAGCCCGTTAACAAGGTCGTGGGAAATGCTTCTCTACAGTCTCTGGTCTCCCCCACCCTCTTAGTCTCATAGATGAACAAACAGTGATGGGTCATGTAGATAGCAAACATTCGCGAGTCATATAGATGGCATCAGAGTATGTGGGATGTTCTCAGGGTAAGTCTCATGTAGGCACCAGATGGGGGCATAGTAAAATATTGACCTTCTATCTGCTATGCAAAAAATATACTGGAAATCTACTCAGTCCTCTTTCTGAAGATCTCATTTGATTTCCCTAGAACTCATCCAGAAAACAAGCTACTTTAAAAATACTTTTTATTGTTTGGCTATTTCATACACATACACAAAGTATGTAGCTCAGTGGTAGAGTGCTTGTTGGGACCATTGACAGGTCCCAAAGCTCCTTGAGGATGCTCCCGAGCCTTGCAATGCATCCTTGTGCACTCTCTTGCTCTCTCACTGAGGACTTGGAAATCCTGGGAGTTGATCTCAGGATGAGGATGGCAGGGCTCCCCCTCCTCACTTCTTCTCAGTTGTCTTTCTTCAGTGATTTCAAGATCTTTGTGGTGGTTTGAAGGACAAATGTCTCCCATAGCTTTGGGCATTTGAATACTTAGTTCTCAGTTGGTGACATGTTTGGTTTGGGTGGTTTGGGAAGTGTAGCCTTGCTAGAGGAAGTATATCCTGGGGTCTTTGAGATGTAAGACCTTGTCCTACGCCCAGTTCATTCTCTCTCACCTCACGCTTGCAGTTCAAGATATGAGTGCTTTCTCATGGTCTCAGCTACCACACTTGCCTGATTCTTCTCCTACCCTTCCCCACAATGGACCCTTGTCCCTTTGGAACCTAAACCCAAATAAGCCCTTCTGTCGGAGTCGCCTTGGGCCTGGTGTTTTATTGCAGCAGCAAAAAATGTAAGTTGAGTTTTGCTGCATTCAAGGAAATGCACTTGAGCCTCAGCCTACTTGGTTATCAGCTTCACAGGCTTGTGAGAGAGGATAGAGTGCCAGAGTCTGTTAACAATGAAGGGCTGCTGATGCCTGGACCTCATATTCACCATGCCTCTCTGTGCTCTTCAGGGTGAGGCTGGCCCTTTCTTAACCTCACTTGCCAGCTTTTGAAGGTTGTCCTTGGTTTTGGATTCTGGAATTTATGCAGGGAAAATGGCCCTGGAGTTTCTTACTGTCTTCCATGTACTTGTCCAATTGACGCATTTTCCCCAACTTCAAAGTAGACCTCATCTGTGAAAGCTGGTCTTGGCCTCATTACAATGCCATTAAGTACTAGCTGCTTGGGTGTCCTTAATCCTGGCTGGCATGTGCCCAGAGACAAGTATTGCATTGCAGGTGAGCATGTCCCAGGTTAAATAAAAACTGTTACCAGTAATGGCTGGAGTAAGGAGCTCAAAATTCAGGGAGAGATGGGTGGCAACAATTAGCTAGGCGGGTGGTTCAAATCTACCCTCCGTACTGAACCTTTGATCGAAAAATTCTATTTATCAAAATAAAGGAATACTCAAATAACTGTACAGAGATGGATATGCAAGGTTATTTATTGTAGTGCTATTAGTTTTGTGAAAGACCAGCAGCAATCAGTAATGTTAAGTACTTTGTAATACAGCCGTAATGATGGCACAATTAAAGCCCCTGATCTTAGGAAAACTGCTTAAGAGAATTTTTTGCTAAATGAGGAATCATGAAATATAATGCACTTTAGGCAGAATATTTAACCTAAGCTATTTTTAATGTAGAGATTCATTGTTGTTTGCATGTTGAGACACACTTTTCTCTCAGTGACGACTTGCTGATAGAGTTCTCCTTCCTCAAATAAGCCTTCTGTGATGCTTCAACTTACCTTCTCAATCTTGTCTCTCCCTCTGGCCTTGCTTACTCAGGACTGCCGCTGCTTCTGTTTCTCACCTCTGCAGGTGCCCCCCATCCTGCAGGTGCCCCCCTCATCCTGCAGGTGCCCCCCTCATCCTGCAGGTGCCCCCCCTCATCCTGCAGGTGTCCCCCTCACCCTGCAGGTGCCCCCCATCCTGCAGGTGCCCCCCTCATCCTGCAGGTGCCCCCCCTCATCCTGCAGGTGTCCCCCTCATCCTGCAGGTGTCCCCCTCATCCTGCAGGTGCCCCCCTCATCCTGCAGGTGTCCCCCCATCCTGCAGGTGCCCCCCCATCCTGCAGGTGCCCCCCTCATCCTGCAGGTGTCCCCCCATCCTGCAGGTGCCCCCCTCATCCTGCAGGTGTCCCCCCATCTTGCAGGTGCCCCCCTCATCCTGCAGGTGTCCCCCCATCTTGCAAGTGCCCCCCTCATCCTGCAGGTGTCCCCCCATCCTTCAGGTGTCCTCCCTCATCCTGCAGGTGCACCCCATCCTGCAGGTGTCCCCCTCATCCTGCAGGTGTCCTCCCTCATCCTGCAGGTGCCCCCCCCATCCTGCAGGTGTCCCCCCATCCTGCAGGTGCCCCCCATCCTGCAGGTGCCCCCCTCATCCTGCAGGTGTCCCCCCATCTTGCAAGTGCCCCCCTCATCCTGCAGGTGTCCCCCCATCCTTCAGGTGTCCTCCCTCATCCTGCAGGTGCCCCCCCATCCTGCAGGTGTCCCCCTCATCCTGCAGGTGTCCTCCCTCATCCTGCAGGTGCCCCCCTCATCCTGCAGGTGCCCCCCCATCCTGCAGGTGCCCCCCTCATCCTGCAGGTGCCCCCCTCATCCTGCAGGTGTCCCCCCCATCCTGCAGGTGCCCCCCCCATCCTGCAGGTGCCCCCCTCATCCTGCAGGTGCCCCCCCCATCCTGCAGGTGCCCCCCCCATCTTGTAGGTGCCCCCCCATCCTGCAGGTGCCCCCCTCATCCTGCAGGTGCCCCCCCCATCTTGTAGGTGCCCCCCCATCCTGCAGGTGCCCCCCTCATCCTGCAGGTGCCCCCCCATCCTGCAGGTGTCCCCCTCATCCTGCAGGTGTCCTCCCTCATCCTGCAGGTGCCCCCGTCATCCTGCAGGTGTCCCCCCATCCTGCAGGTGCCCCCTCATCCTGCAGGTGTCCCCCCATCCTGCAGGTGCCCCCCTCACCCTGCAGGTGCCCCCCCATCCTGCAGGTGCCCCCCTCACCCTGCAGGTGCCCCCCCATCCTGTAGGTGCCCCCTCATCCTGCAGGTGTCCTCCCTCATCCTGCAGGTGCCCCCCCATCCTGCAGGTGCCCCCCTCATCCTGCAGGTGTCCTCCCTCATCCTGCAGGTGCCCCCCTCATCCTGCAGGTGTCCCCCCATCTTGCAAGTGCCCCCCTCATCCTGCAGGTGTCCCCCCATCCTTCAGGTGTCCTCCCTCATCCTGCAGGTGCACCCCATCCTGCAGGTGTCCCCCTCATCCTGCAGGTGTCCTCCCTCATCCTGCAGGTGCCCCCCCATCCTGCAGGTGCCCCCCTCATCCTGCAGGTGTCCTCCCTCATCCTGCAGGTGCCCCCCCATCCTGTAGGTGCCCCCCCCCATCCTGCAGGTGCCCCCCTCATCCTGCAGGTGTCCCCCCATCCTGCAGGTGCCCCCCATCCTGCAGGTGCCCCCCTCATCCTGCAGGTGTCCCCCCATCTTGCAAGTGCCCCCCCTCATCCTGCAGGTGTCCCCCCATCCTTCAGGTGTCCTCCCTCATCCTGCAGGTGCCCCCCCATCCTGCAGGTGCCCCCCTCATCCTGCAGGTGTCCTCCCTCATCCTGCAGGTGCCCCCCTCATCCTGCAGGTGCCCCCCCATCCTGCAGGTGCCCCCCTCATCCTGCAGGTGCCCCCCTCATCCTGCAGGTGTCCCCCCATCCTGCAGGTGCCCCCCCATCCTGCAGGTGCCCCCCTCATCCTGCAGGTGCCCCCCCATCCTGCAGGTGCCCCCCCATCTTGTAGGTGCCCCCCCATCCTGCAGGTGCCCCCCTCATCCTGCAGGTGCCCCCCCATCCTGCAGGTGTCCCCCTCATCCTGCAGGTGTCCTCCCTCATCCTGCAGGTGCCCCCCTCATCCTGCAGGTGCCCCCCTCATCCTGCAGGTGTCCCCCCATCCTGCAGGTGCCCCCCCATCCTGCAGGTGCCCCCCTCATCCTGCAGGTGCTCCCCCATCCTGCAGGTGCCCCCCCATCTTGTAGGTGCCCCCCCCATCCTGCAGGTGCCCCCCCATCCTGCAGGTGCCCCCCCATCCTGCAGGTGTCCTCCCTCATCCTGCAGGTGCCCCCCGTCATCCTGCAGGTGTCCCCCCATCCTGCAGGTGCCCCCTCATCCTGCAGGTGTCCCCCCATCCTGCAGGTGCCCCCCTCACCCTGCAGGTGCCCCCCCATCCTGCAGGTGCCCCCCTCACCCTGCAGGTGCCCCCCCATCCTGTAGGTGCCCCCTCATCCTGCAGGTGTCCTCCCTCATCCTGCAGGTGCCCCCCCATCCTGCAGGTGCCCCCCTCATCCTGCAGGTGTCCTCCCTCATCCTGCAGGTGCCCCCCTCATCCTGCAGGTGCCCCCCTCATCCTGCAGGTGCTCCCGTTAGGCTTGCTTTTTCTCTTTCCCTGGGTCTCTTTGCACAGCTGGAATCTTCTCTCACTGTAAGGGCTACTTCAGAGATGCCTCCCTGCAGGTGAGGTAAACCAAGAAGTGATTCCTCCTCAGAACATGCCGGCACTGTGATCTTAAACTTCCCAGCCTTCAGATCATTGTATTTCATTGTGGCAGCCTAAATGAACTAAGACCCTAAAACAGTTAAAAATGTAATCTCCAGTCAACTTTAGCGTTGCTCTGTATGGGTTAGCATCCTGTCGCCATAGCTGTGGGGAGTGGAGGAAGGAAGCCTAGAGAGAATGTGTAAAGGGTAGATGATGTCCTGACTGAAGGACCTCAAAGTCTCAGGCCCATGGCATTAGGCAAAGCCAAAATGGGTGAGGCTCAGAGGGATGGCAATGCCCTCTTCTAGGTGCAAATATTGGCAGACCATACAAAGCCTCGCAAGCATAGCCTCCTGCTCTGGGATGATTACACCTGAGATTGTCTAGCTCCAGAGAGCTCCTACCGAGACAGGCTAACTCTTCTCCCTCTGCTGCACATGATAAACTTGTTTCAAGTTCCAAATTGTTGCACAGTAGATACATAGACTCTATCAGAGCAAGTACAACCCTCCTGATCCCAACTTCTGTGTGTGTGTGTGTGTTCTTTCTTTCCTCATTGTGGTTACTCCTAGTCAGGATTCCAGGACCAAGCCATGGTGGATACAGCATATAGCAAAAGACCTGGGAGAATTCACGTTTAAAATAAGAAAGGATTAGCTGGGCATGGTTGTATATAGCCAGCTACTCCAAAGGCTGAGATGAGAGGATCAGAGGATCACATGAGTCCACCAAATAATTATTTTAAGTTATGTGTGTGTGCATGCTAGTGCACTACCCAAAGAGACCAGAAGAGGGCATTGAATTGAAGCTGTGATTACAGGTGAGTGGGAGCCATCTGTCCTGGGTCCTGAGAACCATGCTGTAATCTGTTTCAAAAGCAATAACTGAGCTAGGCAGTGGTGCATGCCTTTAATTTCAGCGGCAGAAGGATCTCTGTGAGTTCAAGGCCATCCTGGTCTACAAAGTGAGTTCTAGGACAGTCAGAACCATACAGAGAAACCCTGTTTTAAAAAACAAAACAAAAGGAGCAATAATTCCTTGTAACCACTGAGCTATCTCCCCTGAGCTCACAGATTTAGGGCAACATGGTAAGACTCTATTTCAAGTATGTTTAAAAAATGTTTTTAAAAAAGAAAAATTTCTTTTGACTCAACAGCCGTGATATGTTTCCTTATTGTTTGGACCTGTAATAAAGTAGCATAGCATGGTGGGTACCCGTGATGGTGCACTGTTGCTTACCTCATAAGCCAGGGAAAGAAACAGGAAGAGAAAGGGTCATATGGCATAGTGACCTAAAGACCTGAGTGTCCTAAAGGTTACCCACTTTCAATGGCACAACCCTGAGGACTTAAGCCCTTAATATAGCCTGGTGGGAGATATTTGGTGTTGAAGCTATAGAGTGGAGCATAAGCCACCAAGGAAAGTTGCACCTCTTAGAAGAATCTGGCCTTTTGTATCCACATATTAGTTGTATTCTGAGGCCTGTCTTAGGTGAGGCAGCTCCTGTCAGCAGGAATCATTCACTGGAAGAATGGAATAGGTAGGAGACCTTGCTACCTGCTGGGGAAGTACTTAGTAAAGGATATCAGTGTTGTGGGATATTTGATCATACTATGAACCCAAAGATTGCATTACTTAAATAAAATCAATCATAGGTCAAGAGGCCAAGCAAGTAGTCAGTTAAGAGAGTGAGGGGAAGTTGGGAGGTCAGAGAGAGAGATGCACAGGAAGTGGACGGAAGGGACATCTGATCGGAGGAGTTTTTGTTTCAGACACTGTAGGAGAAAAGTCTCTGGGACAGTAGAGGAGAAAGGTCATCTGGCTGCTGTCTCTTCTCTCTGAACTAGTGTCCTGTCCCGTCCCGTCCTGTCCCATCTCGTCCCCCCCCCCCCCACCATGAAGGCAGCTGAGGCAGTGGCAGAGGAAGAGGTGGCAGGATGTGAAGGCTCCCGGGCAGCAGCCTAGGCCACTGAGGCAGCCAAAGGATCAGGTAAAACAACATATCAAAGCTTTATTTTGCTTTGTTTTGTTTTGTGGTTTTTGAGAGAAGGTTAGGGTCAGGGTCAGGGTCAGGGGCAGGGTCAGGGTCAGGGGCAGGGGCAGGGGCAGGGGCAGGGGCAGGGTGTTGGTTAGGGTTAGGGTTAGGCTTAGGGTTAGGGTTAGGGCTAGGGTTAGGCTTAGGGTTAGGGTTAGGGCTAGGGTTAGGGTTAGGGTTAGCGTTAGGCTTAGGCTTAGGGTTATTGTTAGGGTTAGGGTTAGGGTTAGGGTTAGCGTTAGGCTTAGGCTTAGGGTTAGGGTTAGGGTTAGGGTTAGGGCTAGTGTTAGGGTTAGGCTTAGGGTTAGGGTTAGGGCTAGGGTTAGGGTTAGGGTTAGGCTTAGGCTTAGGGTTATTGTTAGGGTTAGGGTTAGGGTTAGCGTTAGGCTTAGGGTTAGGGTTAGGGTTAGGGTTAGGGTTAGGGTTAGGGTTAGGGTTAGGGTTAGGGTTAGGGTTAGGGTTAGGGTTAGGGTTAGTTACCAGAAACTGGTAACTAACTATAGATCCAAATTCTTGGGCCTTCCTCAGGCCTCATGAATCAGAAAACCTTAGCTTTGAAACGGCCTGGCCATGTAGCTTTGATACACATCAATTTGATCATTTTCACTGTAGACCAGATGGGGTTTAGGCTTACCATGTAATAGGAAAAAAAATTGGGGGCTGGAGATGTGGTTCGGTGGTTAATAGTGCATACTACTTTTCCAGAGGATCTGTGTTCAGTTCCTAACACTAATGTCAGGCTTTTCACAACTTCTTGTAATTCCAACTACAGGGTTATGGTTAGGGTTAGTGTTAGGGTCAGTGTTAGGGTTAGGGTTAGGGTTAGGGTTAGGGTTAGGGTTAGGGTTAGGGTTAGGGTTAGGGTTAGGGTTAGGCTTAGGCTTAGGCTTAGGCTTAGGGTTTGGGTTAGGGTTAGGCTTAGGGTTAGGGTTAGGGTTAGGGTTAGGGTTAGGGTTAGGGTTAGGGTTAGGGTTAGTTACCAGAAACTGGTAACTAACTATAGATGCAAATTCTTGGGCCTTCCTCAGGCCTCTTTAATCAGAAAACCTTAGGTTTGAAACGACCTGGCCATGTAGCTTTGATACACATCAGTTTAATCATTATCACTGTAGACCAGATGGGGTTTAGGCTTACCATGTAATAGGAAAAAAATTGAGGGGCTGGAGATGTGGTTCGGTAGTTAATAGTGCATACTATTTTTCCAGAGGATCTGTGTTCAGTTCCTAACACTCAATGTCAGGCTGCTCACAACTTATTATAATTCCAACTACAGGGAATCTGATGCCTCTGGCCACATTTGCGACCTGAATCACATGTACATACACACATGCATAATTAATAAATATTTTAAAAATCCAAACAACTCAGGACCACATTATTGTGATAAGACAATGTTAAAATTTAGGGCTGGGAAATAGTTCAATGGTAGAATACTTGCTTAGGTTGTGGGAGGCCCTAGGTTCATCCCTGGAGCTCATACACAAGATTAATGTAATGACTGCTCTATGCATTATGGGTTTATTTTTACATCTCTAGAACACAGGGGAAAGAATAAAATGGAATTTGTCCTCTGTTACCAAAAGAGTGGCTAGTTCTTTGAATTCTGGTGTTTAGGAGACTGGAGTGGGTGGAGTTAATGGTATTTTCATTGTTTAGAGGGGAATGGTTCCATCCTACAGACATGGCCATACCTAATTATCACATCCGGATACTCATTTACAGTCGTACAGCTTCTAAAGGTTAGCTTAATTTTTAAGGTGGTTTTTTATTTGTATAAAAAGTGCCCAGATTGTATGGAAATTTCCTTGTTCTATGCATGCAGTTATTAAATCTTACATTGGCATGGTATGTTTTTCATAACTCACACTTTAGTATTGATGTATAATTACTAAAGTCTCAAGTGCATCCCGGTGTCGTTGGTATCTACCAAGTATTCTTTTTCTGTCCTGGGATCCTTTAAAGATTCTGCATTTTGTTAAATCATCATGTCTGCTTTAGGCTTCCTTCGCTACAACAGTGTCAAAAATGGACTTAATTTTGGGCAATTTCAAGGAATACGGAATGGGTTGTTTGCAGACTGTCCCTCAACTTGGACTTGCCTGGTGTTTTCCTTATGATTAAACCAGGACTGTTGTTTGGGAAGTTAGTTAGACACAGAGGCAAACTACTATTCTCATCAAATCGTGCCTCAGACACCCATGACCACGTGACATATCACTGCTCATCTTGACCTTGACCTCAGGCCTAAGACAAGACAGAAGAAGGGTCTGTGCACATGTTACAGGGGAGAGTTTTAGGAACTTGGCATTGCAGGTTAGTGGCACATGCCTTTAATCCCAGCCCTTGAGAGGCAGAGACAGGCAGCAGATCTCTGTGAGTTTGAGGCCAGTCTGGTCTACAAAGCAAAGACAGAAAAACCCTGTCTCAAAAAAAAATTAAACAAACAAACAAACAAACAAACAAACAAACAATAAAAACCCTTGGTATTAGTTGGTGTGGCAGGATGGTTTGGGGGGTAAAAAAGAAGGAGGAGGAGGAGGAGGAGGAGGAGGAGGAGGAGGAGGAGGAAAAAGCCCAAACTTTTGCCAAGATTTCTAACTGGGTGACTGGGCCCTTGGCCAGTTTATGCCCGCACTGCAGAGGTGCTGATGGATGATCTGACTGGGTAAAGGATCTGGAGACTGTGTTCTCTTTGGAGCTGGAGAAGCTTGAGGAAGGAGAGTTTCTGGTTGAAACATTACATTTGGCTGCCTGGAACAGAGTCTGAGAGCTGTGACTGGCACACAGCCTCCTGCTGGCTGCATCTGCCACTCAGCCTGCCTGGCAGACCACCTCCCAGAATAACTTCGACATGTACCTGGAAGTGACAAATTCTTTCAGGAACTTGGGTCCTGAGTTTGTAGAAGTAATGGCAGGAACTGGGGACATGTCAACATTCCCCTGGCTATTTTTTCAACCTGAGCCTGGATGCCTCAGGTCAATCAAGGGACCTGTGGCTGAAATCTGTCCAAAGGAAGTGGACTAGACTTCCATTCCGTAGGCATGTGGCTGTAGAAAGAACTGAAGGGCAACAATGTACTAGCAGCTCTTCTCTGTGTGTCGGATGTCAAGGCTTTTTTGGATTCCTGGGACTGGGGTGTGTTTTTCTTCCAAACAACAGAAACTTGCTGTCTTAGAACTGGTATGGCAGGACACACTGTAACTGTATCATGGAATTCTGCCTCAGAAAAAGAAAAAGACACGGTTGCCTCATGTACTGGAAAGGTTTGCAATCACAGTATTGACAGAGCCATATTTTTCTTGAATACTGGAGGGAGGGGCAGGTTCTTCTTGGTCCCGTCCAGCTTCATGGTTTGCTGCAGATCTTGGAGTGGCTTGGGTTGTTACTTCAACCATCCAGTCTTGGTCCCTGAAATCATGTGATATTTTGCTGATATGTTTGTATTCAAATTTCCCTCTTCTTATAATGCTATTAATCACACCACACTTTGGGCTCCTCCCCATCTAGCGTAACCTGCTGTTATCTCAGTTGCTTCCCCCTGTAGCGATTCTACCCTTTGGTTTCCTTTCTTAGGTTCTGGGTGGACACAAGTGCAGATACCATTCAATCCTATACAAAGAGAAGATAATTCTTTTTTATGTGTCTGTCTTATCTGAGTTTCTTTTTGCAACTCTTGTGTTACAAAGGTTGCAGCCCCTTCCCAACCGATAATGTTTACTCCAATTTGAAAAATGCACCAAATTACATGTAGGGAACAGCACTGCCAAGGTTACTGGTACCAACCACAGTACCTTGTACTAGGACTCTCCCTCCAAACCTTGCCAAATCCTGTTGGGAATGCAGAAAGGAGGGTTGGCAGCTGTGCCTGGGGAAGGGTTTGGGCGTTTTTTTTCCTAGGTCAGAGTAGAGAGAGGGGTGTTCTGTCTGTGTTTGGGATGAGCTGCTAGCTTACTGTACATTGGGGCTCCCCTGTCCTAAAAAAAAAACATGCTAGCAGCAGAGCAGCTTAGAAAGTGTGAAAGAGATAACTCTGCCATATTCCCCCACCGCTCGATAAACACTGCCTGTATTCTCAAATTCTGTCAGGTACTGGGGCCCATAGGGTAGTGATTTCTTTCATGACTGCCACACCCCAGCCTGGCCTTGATTAGTCAAAGCACGTGCTTAACTGCCTCTTTCTGTTCCCCTGATGTTCTGCACGTCCCACCATCCAGCAGTGCATGCTTACCCCTCCCTGGAGCTGGCTGGGTGGAACAAGATCCCTGTACTACGTTCCCTTGGAGCAGCTGGGAGACAGGTTTAAATCTTGGATTTTCAGCACAACTGAGTTAAAAGTCCCTTGGACATGTTTGTTTATGAGTGCCCGAGACAGAAACCCAAGACAGGAGAGAAGGACACCTCGGTGTGTTTCACTAATTAAAAATGCCCTCAGCTTCTTTCGGAAAGCCTTCCTGTCACTATGATGTTTGGAGACAAAGGCAAGAGCATCTTGTGTGGAGACTAAGACCTTCAGGGGACAGTTTGGCCATAAGAAACAAAAACAGAAAAGGCAAGGGATGGGCAAGGGATGGGCTAGTAAGAGGGGGTTGTCTCAGGGGAAGGGGAGGGAGGGCCACAGAGGGCAGTGGGGGAAGACAAAATGTTGCTTGTCTTGTTCCATATTCTTCATGTAGAGTTAAAGACACACAGGAACGTGCGCACACACACAGACACACACACTCAAAAACACACACCACATAATGTGAAACAGAAAGGGAGGCAAATGTGAGCAAATGTCTGTAGGGGGATTGAAACCAGCAGGGGAAGGCAGTTATGGAGGCAAATGTGAGCAAAGCTCGAAGATGTATATATATGAAAATGTGAAACCCATTATTTTAGACACTTAAGAAAATTAAGGAAAAGATAACTCCGTAACTGGATCTTAAGGGGGTGGTGGTGATATTCTTTAAACAACTGTTTCTAGACCTAAACCTCTTGAAGAGTATCAGTGTGACATTACAGTCTCTTGTGTGACTGACACACAGCTTTCATTCTTTCCCACACAGCTGCTCAACCCTTCCGCAGAGCAAAGAACAACCCCAGGACGAGATCTACACTCAGTCCCCATTTACTGAGGACTTTCTGTGCTCCTTTTGGGTGCTTTGCTTCATCATCCCGTTCTGTCTCCTCATCACTTTTATTCCCACTTCAGAGAAGGAAACAGAAACTCATTACATAACATGCCCCACGTCTTAGTCATCGGCATCTTGAAACTAGCCGTGAGTGACTCCGGAGCTGGGATTTTGTTCACTCTATTGATTCTCAGAGACAACACCCAGAGAAGTGTTCTCAGCATCTGCTGAGACCATGGGCACAGCAGCTTTTCATTTCCCTCATCACTATCCAGTGTGCACCATTCAGTAGCTCAGCAGGTACCGTGTGTGCCTGCCTGCAGAGCCAAAGTTGTCTCCTATCTCAGTGGCTCTAGTGTCATTTAGAATTTTTCCAGCAGGTACCAAAAAGAATGTTATATTTTAGAGATATCAAAGAATGAAAGAATCAGAAACACCCTAAACAGCAGAGCCCTGGCCAGTCTCCATCCCAAGGTGGAATTAGAGGGGGTGGGGAAACATTCTCTGTCCTCTGCTGTAACCAAAGGCCATAGGTATGAAAGTGTCTCTTCACTCAAGATGTGTGCTCCAGCCCTACCAATTCATACATCTTCTATAGCACTTATAATTATTTTTAACTTCAATATGCAGAAAAGTCCAAATGAATAATAATGACCACCCATCTTCCTGCAATCCACAGTTAACCAATGTTGATGCACTTGCTTCTAGGATTGATCTGTGCCTTAAAACAAAATAAGCTATCTCAAATTCAAATACATCCTTTGAGTCATTGCAGCATGGAAACATGACAAATGCAATCTTTCTTTCTCTATTCAGAAATAGCTATAAATTAAATGTGCAGTCTTTCAGTATTAAAAATATTTGCATATTCAAAATATATTAACTCTTGCTGTGTATATCTCTTTCCACACATAGTATCACGTTACAAATGACATTTTGCATCTCACTGTCTTATTCGATGTATTTTTTTTGAGACATATCCACTTTGATGCATAAATATACAGATTACTTCTCATAAAAGCTGTAATGGTATTTTATATACCAATGTCCCATATAAAAATTATAAACAAATGCATTTGAATGTTTATTACTTTGCTATTCTAAAACAGTCACACTTGTCCTCTGGCCTCCCACCCTGTACAGCCTTCTGTTCTGGTGTTTTCAGTATACAACAGCCCGCTCTGCTGTATCTGAGGCCTTTGACTTTCATCTCCTGTATCAACGCTTGTAACAACATTTATTGAGTGCCTTCTGAACATAGGTCATTGTTCTGATGCTTTCTGTGTATTAATATATTTACTTCTCTGAAAAGTCTTAAAACATAAGCCCTGATCTCACTGTTCCCTTTGGTTTTGTTTATCTCTTTGTTTTTTAAGAAGGAAAATGGAGAGATGGTGGCTATCAGTTGGCTAAGAGCCATTCCAGAGTCTGAACACTGCAGCCACTGTCTGGGTCTGGACCAGTCTCTTAAGCGGGCCCTTACGTTTAATTCTGCTGGGTTAGCAGCTTCACTAAGCCATGGACCTCGAAGCAGGGACCTGGGGCAGAACTTACTTTTCCATGATCTGAGTCCATATTGCTATGTTAATTGCTGTGTCTTTTAGTCTGTGTCCCATTCCTTCTCCTCTACCACATACATTTCTTTCGCTTCAAAAGCATCCTTATGTCTCTGATGTCTCAGTCCCTCCTACAAGCTTTGAAAAAGTCACGTGTTAGAGTTGGTGAGATGGTTCACCTGGTAGAGGTGTTTACTGCCAAGGCTGATGATCTGAGTGGAGGGAGACAAGTGTCCACAGTGGTCCCCTGACCACCACAAGAGAGCCGTGACACGAGAACACACACACCCTCACACAGGCATATATACAAATAAAGGGGGGGGGGTGACGTTAGGCGTGGTGTGGTGGTACACTCCTTTAATCTCAGCACCAGGGAGGCAGATATCTGTGAATTCGAGGCCAACCTGGTCTTTGTGAGTTCTAGAACAGCCAGGGCTTTGTAGAGAGGGCCTGTCTTAAACAAACAAACAACAGGAGAAGGAGGGGGGAAGGAAAAGAAAGAAATAAAGAGAGAAAGAAAGAAAGGGGAAATGATTGCACATTAAAATATATGAAAAAAATAGAAGCTTTATAATGTGCCCCAACTTGGAGGAAATAACTTGGGGGAAGAGTGAAGGAAGTCTGGAATTCTTTTGTGCCCTTGGGAGGCCCAGGCTTGCAACCCTGTAGGTCCAGAACTTCACAGGAGGAGGTCCTGCTGCGTTCACACATTCAGCAAAGAGTACTTCTAATTCTGTCCTTCAGCCGTCAGGCACGTAGGCAATTTCCTTTTATAAAGTCGGTGGTTAGAACTAAGCAGGTGCGGGTTTCAGGAAACACAAGCCAGTCCCCACACCAAGAAAGATGCGGTTGATAAGGGGCTCCCCGCCTCTTTCAAAGGCTACTCAGCTCAACTCGCAGTGTGCCCGGGTCGTGACCCCTGCAGCACCCCTCTCTCTCCCTCTGCCCCTCTCTCTGTGGGTGAGGCAAGCCTGCCTGCTGCACAAAGAAAACACTGGGGACCAGGAGAAGGTCAAGATCCTGCTGTGGAAGGACCTCCCCTCGGGCCGCTCTCAGCCCCCAGCCTCCTGCCCCTCTTTCGAGCCCCACGTAGCATCGTGGGGTTCAGGAATGCCTCTGGGCGTGTGAAAGCCGCAGGCGAGCTAAACGGGGCGCCCCCGTACCAGCAGGCAGGCAGGCTGCACCGTGAGGATGGCGCTGACTCATGCTCTCGATACGTGAGCCTCGGGTGGCAGGCAGGGCCAGCCTGGGCAGGGCGGGATCCGGGACTTCGTCTTGCCTTGCGCCTGGCCACCAGCCCAAGGCGCACCCCAGAGGGACTTCACCCGGCCCTGGCTGCAGCCCCACGGCCCGCCCTTTACGGTGGGGGCTGATCTTTGGTCCCTGGCGATAGCTGGGCTGGAGCAGTCCGGGTTTCTGGACATTGCCTTCGGGTGAGCTTCTCCTTGGCCTTCTGGGAACCTACAGAAGCCCAGGAGCTGGCCCCTGACTTCTTTCAGAGCCTCTTATCTAAGTGAAGATACTTCAGAGTGACTGCAGGGTTTTGTTGCTTTTTAAATCTCCTGGTTTCTAGGGAACTCAGTGATGTGAGGACAGACTGCCTTCATCAACTGACAGTGAGGAGCTTAAGACTGATCGTTGTAGAATGTTTTATCAGTTGACAGCAAAGAGAACATTTTATACACAGGACGGAGCTCTTGGCGTTAACATAACCTATTTTGGCCACAGGTCCCTTCTCATGTTACACTGGAAAGTCAAGTGACAGAGAAAGGGGGTGGGGTGGGGAGCCTGGTCTATGCCAGAGTCAGGAGGATCAGGAGTTCAAGGTCATTCCTAGCTACACAGCCAGTTCAAGGTCAGCATAAGCTGGCTACCAGCGTCCTTGTCTCAACACTGCCCCACTCTGCCAAAAGAGGGTGGGGGTTCTAATTAATAGGCGTTAGATCTTTTTCCTCAGGGCCGCCTGCCCGGTCTGGTAGAGTCAAAAGGACACCATAGTGCTTTCAGGGGACTAGGTGAGTCTTTGGGTGTGGTGGATGAGGTTGACTTTCCGCTCCAGGGCTCAGGTGTTCCCTGGGCCAGTAATTCCAAGATAGCTGGTGTGGCCCTAGTCTCAGACTGTGCAACCTGAACCTGTCTTAGGGCGACGGTAAAGCGCCAGTGCCAATGTCTTCAGACACCGTGGCCATGGAAATGAGACGGGACATTCTTTTCCTTGTCCTGGATGAAAGAAATGCCCGTCACTGTCTACTTCAGAGACATCTGCCTGGCTCTTGTTTGCTAGTCTTAGGAAAGTCATGGAGAGTGCAGTTCCTAGGAAGCCAGTAAGAACGAAAAAAGAAATGAAGGTGGTGGAAATTCTGCTTTAGGCAGAGTTCTAGGTGGCAGGATCCAGACCGTCTCGGAACTAAGCCATCTGCAGAGTGCAGTTCAGTTTTGCTTACTATGTATTCTGGTTTGTTTTATGGTTTGGGGAAGGAGGATTTTGCCAAATGCTTCCAAGAGGATAAGGTGAATAGATACTCTTATAAAAAAATAAAGTGAAATAACCAGAATGAGATCACTAAATCCCACACTAGCACACAACATAATGCTTCTATTTCTGCTATTCTTCATTCCAGATATTTAATAAATTAATTTAACATAATGGAGAACATTATATAAGGTACTTAGGAGCACCTACATTGTCAAACCTTTTGCTTCAACTTTTAATATCTTTTCAGTGGTTCTGCTATGGTTGGACATTAGGTTGTTTCTATTTTTTGGCTAAATAAAATATTCTTTCACGTGTCTTTACATGTAAATATTTGACCAAATTGGTTATGGATTTGCTTCGCTAAATTTCCAGACCAAACGATGTAAATGATTTTGTGACAAGATCACATGACTAGGCACAGTCTTCATGTCCCAGGGACTGCTTCTGCTGTCTATCTCTGGTGTCCAGCTCCCAGCACCTGCTTTTTAGTGAACATTGCTTTAGTGGGTGAAGGGTGCAAAGACTGCCTTAGGGTAAACTTAAGGCAGAAGTTACCTGGGAAAAGTTAAACTAAAGATGTTTTATTATGACTGGTTCTAACCAGTTGAAATTGATGAAGGACCATGAATTACAAGGAACCACATGACCTGTTTGAAAACTTTATTGACCAATGGCTATGGGATGTACTAAAAATATCTGTCTGTCTAGAATGCTGGTTTACAGTGCTTAATTAGAATAACCACCAGATAACTCCCTCCAACTTTGTAGAATTTGAAAAAATTAAAAAGCAAATACTAAACTTTGGACTTTAAGCCCTCAGCCTTCAAAGTTTATCATTCTATAACTTGCCTAAACATATAAAGGCTAATAAGGAGTCTTTCTATTACTCTGTGAAGTCGACAAAGTCCTATAGGAGTCTAAAGACTAAGGGTGTTCATCCCAAAGACTTAAGGAGAGATATCGCTGACCCAAATCATGATGGCTAAATTAATTAAAGCAAGCTTTTAAATTCATGCAGGATCTCTCTCCCTAAGGCAGGGTCCAAAGGGTCACCATTGGACATTGGCAAGACACGGGTTTTTATAGCTCAAAAGTAGGGGGCTTCCAAATGGATTTGGCAGGCAAATAGGCTTGGCTATAGAAGCAGAACATGCAGGTGGTCACAACAAGGAAGTCATAATAACAGGTGGTTACCATAACCTTTTGAAACAAAGGTAGGGTTCCAAGGTGGTCATAACAACTTTTTGAAACAAAAACATGATCTCTGTTTCCTGGAACAGGCAGTACAGAACCATTTGTAGTTAAGGTTACAAGGTGGGGCATGGCCCAGTCCTTGAGAGACAGTCTTAGTCATAAACAGGAATGAGCCAAGTTTGCCTGTACTAAGAGATGGCTTTCAAGCTTAAGATGGATGCAGGCAGATTTATCAAGGGCACAAAAGGATAATTCCTAGAAGCTATGGTTTTTATTTACATTTTAAAAAACAAAGACCTCAGCAGTTGAAGAGTGTGAATGTGCTTTGCATTGCAACTGTATCCTGGCCCTTTAGAATCTGTGTGCAGGAAATAGTATGAAATTCCATGGAATCCTTTTGAACGAAGAATATTGATTTTGCAGCCTCCCCCCCATCAACATTTGATCTGTGTAGTCAACCTGTAAACTTAAATTTTGTATATTTATTTTTTAGAATTGTTATTGTTATTACATATTTATGTACATGTAACAATATACAGTTATATGTCAAACCCATGTGAGCTATTTTTATGGAGTTTTTTTTTGGGGGGGGGAGGGCCAGGGTCTTGCTGTGTAGGCTAGGCTAGTCTTGAACTCATAATTATATTGCCTCTGCCTCCCAAGTGCTAATGTCACAGGCATGTGCCACCACAGCTGGGTTACAGGTAGTTTCAAGGGTTGCTACTTGTTTGTTTCTAAAGACTGCTTCTTAGCTATGGTGACTTGCTGACTCACGTCCCATTGTTAGGCCATCATAATTTTTATTTTTCCTGGAGTTTCCGAAACACTGGGATATACAGAACAGAAGTAGTTCAGACAAGGGAAAGACAGAATAGGCAATGGCAATCAGCCAAAGAATAGCTTAGAATTCTTGTTTCCCAAGAGTTGAGATCAGGCAAGTCTCTCCCTCAGTTATGCCATTCTATGTAAAACTATTTTCAGGCTGTGCCTTGCTTGGGGAGATTGTTTTACAAGCAGCATTGAGCTTCATTTTGTGTACAAACACCAAGACAGATGACTCTGAACTATGTGCACATAAAATAACACCCTCCCATCATCCACAAAGTCCAAAGGGTGGTACCTTATAAATGTACCAAAGTACATTGGGATTCTAGGAGCACAGGGCTGCAGTGTAGTCACACCAGGACTACTATACTTCCAGGGATCATGACTATGGTTTGTTACTGGAGATGCATCTCTGAGTGTGTGGAGTACTGAACCCATGAGGAGGGAGATGTAACACCCTTCCTTGCACACAGTGTTGGCTCTTGGTGTTTCTCTGCTTCATTGTCGCCTTTTGCCACCAAGGTGAATGAAACTAAAAATAAGAAGAACCAGCCTCTACAGAAGCAGATTGTCCTTTGGTCAGAACAATGAGGGTGACGGGGCCATTTCAGAGGAGTGGAGACTGTGTACCCAGGTGCAGGTGCTTGGAAGGGCCGAAAAGGGAACTTTGCTAGTGGAAGATTCAGGGCAGGTGTGAAGATCTGTTTCCTGAGTAACTAAGTAGTAAATGGCAACTGTGTTGATCGTCTTATCAGGGGTTTCCCATGCCCTAACATCCTGCAGATGTTGTCAGTTGTCAGTGTTTCTGTCAGCTCACCTGAACTTCATTAGCCCTTACAACCCGAGCTCCTTCTCTCCTCCTTTGTAGGAGTTATAAAGGGGAGGTACAGTCTCATGGAGAAGGAAAACAAACCGTACCAAGAAGGCCCAAGAACTTGTCAAACACATCAGATCAAGGAAGGGTACGGTTCCCTCAGATGGACTCCATTAAGGTGACATCTACCAAATGCATGTGGTGGCACATGCCTTTAATTCCTGCACTCAGGAGCCAGAGGCAGGTGGATGTTGAGAGTTTGATGCCAACCTGGTCTACAGGATAGCCAGGGCTACGTAGTGAGACTCTGTCTTCAAGGTGGCGGGAAGAAAGAAGGAAGAAAAATGACACATACCTCTGAGGTGGAATGGCCCCGCCAACCTGCCATCTGATGACCTGGGATGTGTGCTGAGGAACTGACAGGCAAGAACTGGTTTATTTTGGTATCCCCCCACCTCCCGATCTCTTGGCCCATTGGCGTTTTCTTTCCTTTCTTCTACCCCTTTGCCTAGACTGGGTTCAGTGTTCTACCTTCATAGTACTCCCCTAGATTCCAAAAGTCAACCCCAAGACTGGGTTCAAACCTGTGGGTCTGTAGGGGCACACAATGGAGGATGCTTCCTCTTTGTCTTTTCCAGCAAATTTTCAAGAGGGCTCATTATCTAACTCCTGCTTCGGATTCTCTCTGCATCTCCATTAACTTTCTGCCTGCCTCCAGCACTTGGAGCAGGCCTCTCTGAGCTTGAACTCTGTGGCAGCCTCACATGCTCATATAGAGATATATTGGCTGTGTGATGTGTAATATGTAATCTGAGAGTTAATGTTAGTAATTAAGATTGGAATAAAATAACTTGTATTTACCAGTAGCCAACTATCAAGGGAAATTGGGACTACTTGGCAAATCGCTGCCAATAAAACTCACATGGCTTGTGAATTTGTTGTTATTTAAATAAATTCAGATGTGGGAAGACAGAAACATGGCCATCTATGTTTCTGATATGGTGTGTTCATGATATAAAGACAACCAAATAGATATTATATTTCAGAAACTGTGGGCACAGCTCAGTAATTGAATACAAGGGTCCAAGTTGGATGCCCAGCTCAGAAAGATCAATTATATTTGAGCCCGAGTGTTAGTATTAAGTAATAAGAGGTGTTTAGTAGCCGGCTTAAGGTAGAGTGGGAAACATTTTAATCCCCTAGCCTGATCAGTGGAAAAGTCAGAGACTTATAACTTTTCAAGTTGTCTGTTCATTTAGTTTCATGTTGATTCTTGTTCCCTCTGATCCCACTTAGTGATTTTCTAAACCCACAAATCCCCCTCTTAAGTTCTGGAGCTCCATGTGATTTGGTTGCTGTGGTCTCAAAGTCCGCCTCTGCTTCCTTCCCCAACATTGTTCTGAGTCCTTCCCCAACATTGTTACTTGTGATAAAACATCCTGACAGATGCGGCTTAAGGGAGAAGAAATTCCTTTTGGCCCAGAGTTGGAGGCTGTTGTCTGTCATGTTGGCAGGAGCTTGAGGTGTCTGGTCACATTGCATCCATAGTCAGAAGGCAGAGAGAGGTGAATACTGGGGCTCAGCTTGATGTCTCCTTTTCACAAGACACAGGACCCCAGCCTAGGTAATGGTGCTGCCCACAGTTTGGGATGGGTCTTCCCACCTTAACTGACCTAATTTAGGAAATTCCTCACAGAGATGCCCAGAACCCTCTGTGTTTCTAGGTGATGTCTCCTAGGTAATCCCATTAAGTTGAAAATACTAACTTTTCTGTGAACCCCACCCCATACTCTGGGTTTCTTTGTGTAGCTTTGGAGCCTGACCTGGAACTTGCTCTGTAGACCAGGCTGGCCTCGAACTCAGAGATTCACCAGCCTCTGCCTCCTGAGTGCTGGGACTAAAGGCCTGTACCACCACCACAAAACCTTTTAAAAACACAACACTTATGGTTTTTCATTGCTTTACAGAAGCTTCGAGAAAGGAATCAGAATAAAACTGTTTCATTGTGGACAAGGCTAAAGAGCTGATGTCACAAAACAACTGCTTACAAGTTCAGCTTCTCCGGTAGCAGACAGTAACTATGTAACTAGAAGTCTGACTGATAACACAGAATGAATGATATGCTTGATACCAAGACATAGGGTATTTCTAGGCATCTCAATCTTGTATACATATTAACACATCTATATAAAAAGTCTAATAGACTTTAGACTTTAGGAGACATTCTGGAAACCTTAAACCTTCCAATTAAATTTTTTCCTTAATTTTATTTTTGGCATTTGTTAAAAACACAAAAATATTGAGTCTATGAAATAGGGTGTATAAAGGCAACTGAAGGCTATATATACCATTTTAAAGAAACTTAACTTTTTCTAGATTAAGAAGTCTCGTTTCCCAAAAGGACTCAGAACCTATTAAAAATAACACAGAGAACAAAAAGTTATCCTAAAATACTGAATCTTTGCTTCCCAGGTTATTTACCCCAAAACAAAGATGTATATAAAACAAAACAAAATTGTTTATGCTTTCCTATTAAGAGAAAGTCAATACTCTAGATAACCTTATTTAACACAGAGGATTATATTTTGGTTTGACATTAGTGTGACTTTGATATAAAAGCCTAATCTATAAAATTCCTTTTAATTTTAATCAACTTGATCAAGCATAAAATTGCTTTCCTGAGAGTCCCCTTCTGTGAATCTTTTCTAGCATTCTCAGGACCTCCCTGGTTCGCTCAAACCATTGATTTTTGTCCTAGAATGTTCTCCTTGTCATTTTGAATTCAACAAGAATTATTTCTTTATCACAAAAAATAAAAATATGCTCTCTCCTCCTTTAACAGTACACACTTATAACTTTCCATACTTATGAGTGTTTCATACTGATAACATTCTTTATAAACTATATCTCATTTTCCTCTTACATAGACCACTCTCCTCCCCATTTTTTTCTGATATTGGGGATCAAATCCAGAGCATCCTGTATAAAAGGCAAGCACTCTGCCACTGAATGACACCCTTAGCTGGGCTGTTTTTCTTTTGTTGTTTAGTTAAGGTATATTGATACTCAGCAGTTATGAATCAGCACCCTGTAGGCCAGTAACAATTTATAAAAGAAATAAGTTTTTTTTTCACTAACATAGTACTTGAATATGGAAACAGACTTTATGTTATCTTTTTGATCACATAAAACAAAATGTTAAAATATATACATTTTAAACTTACATTTAATAACTGACATTTTGTACTTTAACTTCTTTAGAAATGACATAGGCTTGTGATATTTTGTTTATAATCTAACAAACAAAGCTTGTCTGGAGATCAGAGGGCAGAACCAGCCACTAGATAACCATAGAGGCCAAGCAGTGGTGGCTGACACCTTTAATCCCAGCACTTGGGAGGAGGAAGCAGGAAGATCAGGAATCCAAGGCCACCCTGGGATCCATGAGATTGGTACAGTCTAAAAAGAAACAGCCAGGCAGTGGTGGTTCACACCTTTAATCCCAGCACTTAATATCTCATGCCTTTGATACCAGTACTTGGGAGGCACTCACCTTTGATCCCAGCTCTAAGGAAGGCGGGGACAGGAAGTGATATGGCTGGGTGGAGAGAGGAATATAAGGCAGAGGAGATGGGAGCTCAGCCCCCTTCAGCTTGAGGATTTGGTAGAGGTAAGAAGTCTCTCTAGTGGCTGGTTGCTTTACTTCTCTGACCTTTCAGGATTTGTCCCATATCTCACTACAAGTTTTTATTAATAAGACCAATTAGGATTCACACTACATAGCCATCTAATGAAAATTATGTAATTGGGAGCTGGAGAGATAGTTGAGTGATTAAGAGCACTTGCTGCTTTTGCAGGGGGCTAGGATTTGGTTCCCAGGATCCACAAGGTGGCTCAGTCACTTCTAACTTCAGTTCCAGGGAATCCAATGCCCTGTCCTGACCTCCACAGGCACTACACGAATGTAGTGCAGAGACATACCTGGAGACAAAAAAAAAAAAAACACTCATTCATATAAACTAAATAAAAATCTGGTTGGCCTAACAGGACTAAAGTTTTTCCAAGTCATATAAACTTTGAAAATTGATTTTATCTAGAGTGATAATTTCTATTTATTTATTTAGGTTTTTTAAGACAGAGTTTCTCTCTGTAACAGCTCTGGGTGTCCTGGAACTTGCTGTGTAGACCAGGCTGGCCTCAAACTCACAGAGATTCACCTTCCTCTGCCTCCTAAATTCTAAGATTAAAGGCCTGTGCTTTGCCACCACCACCTGGCTCTATTTATTTCTAAGTCAAATTGCTATCATGTAGATAATGCAATACTTATATTAACATAAGTATAGATGTAGAAATAACATACTATATAATATTTACATATACATAAAGATATAAAGAATTTATAACTTTCATTTAAGTGTATTTGCAAGCTTTTAGAAATTTTTTGAGCCTTTAGATTAATGACATTTATTTATTGTTGTAAACAATTTTAGATAGGCAACCTGATTATGACTTTTTTTGGTGAAGGATGCTATCTAAATTTTATTCTAAAGAAATAGAACTTATACATGCATAAAATGTCATAAAGAAACTTGTTACTGAGAACAAATATATGCTAATTTTTAATAAGTAATGCAGTTTTGACCTATGTAGTACTATTTACTAAGATAAGAGACTAGGATTATCATTCAGAATTTAGGAGGGAGCTGCAAGATCATTTCAGGCCATGATTAAACTTTAAGAAGAGACAGCATTATAAGAGAGAACACTGAACCCTATGCAGCATGATGGGGCCTGTATGGGCAGAAACCTTACCTTCAGACCCTGAGAGAAACTGCATTTGGAGAGAAAACTTCGATGTATATAGATTGATAGGAACCAGAAAGAAGAGAGAATCTTCTCTTCAAATCCATAGAATTTAGGACTCTTATGGATATCCAAAGTGGTGGGCAGTTTTCCTAGCATGGGGTCCAGTTTGGTCCGGTCTATGTGCCAAAAGAAATAGAGGCAAGCATTGGGTAGGACCATAAGCTTACCTTGAAGCTGCAGCAGGTACAAAGGGATGGGGTTTAAGAGGAAGTTTGGGGAAAAGTCTGAGAGGCAGAGATTTTCCCATTAAGATGCAGAAGAAATTGGACATGCTGTATGGAGGAGAGGAAATGAGCCACGTGGCAGAATGTAGATTAATTTTGACAGGTTAATTTAAGTTTTAAGAACTAGTTGGAAGTAAACCTAAGCTAAGGCTAAGCTTCCATAATTAATATAAAGTCTCTGTGTTATTATTTGGGAGATAGCAGTCTAAACAAAGTCCAACTACAATTATTCTTTTATTTATTTTTTTCCTACAGAGTGAGATGTGTTCTATTTTGTTTTTGTTGGAGTCATGTAGTACTTTCTCATTGAGACCACCGATTTCAAATAATGACAAGAAGACTTATTAACTATGAAAGCTCGGCCTTAGCTTAGGCTTGTTTTTAATTCTTATAATCTAAGTTAATCTGTATTTTTAAATCTATGTTCTTCCATGTGGTTCATTAACTCATCTCCATACTGCCCATCCTGCTTCCTTGGTTTCTGACTGGTAACTTTGTCTTTCTTCATCTCAGAGTTCTCTCGCTGCTCAGAAGTCCTGCCTATATTCTCCTGCCCAGCTATTGGTTATTAAGATTTCTATTATGCAAATCACAGCAATATGTCTTCAAACAGTATACAAATAGAAACAAGCCCAAGCTAACGCTGAGCTTGCACAATTAATAATAAGTCTTTGTGTCATTATTTGTGGACTGGTCGTCTCATTGAGAAAAGTACTACTACATATAGCATTCAGTGTGGAGGCTCAAATATCCAAACATAGGGTCTGAGAAAGCTAAGAAACGTTCTGGACAAGGAGCCAGATGTGACTTCCTACTGGGCCAATCCTCACAACACATTGAGGCACTGCCTGTAGGCTTGAGACAGATGCTACTGCCATGTGCTAAGCAGAACTGAGGTGGATGGACTGGCTCTTAAGGGCTTGGCTAACTTGATCAGATGCATAAAAAGCCAGGTTCAGACACAGAAAACCTCTAAGAAAGTACAATAAGCTTAAAAAGGTGCTTAGGTACTGAAGAAAGAGAAGAAGATGTATATAGACAGTCATACAAATAAGTAGTTTTAAATAATAAAATATGTAAAGAGAGAGCAAAGCAAAATAAAAAAGAGCAATCCATGTAAGGATAACTAATATAACACAGGGTTTTGGGCCTTTAATGGTAATTTGTTAATTTTTAATTTCTAAATTGCTAATGAAAAGAGAATATCAACTGCTGAGGGATGTTAGATTATGAAAAGACTGCTAAAATAAGCCAGCCTATTACTTTAGAGATGTCTTGGCTTCAGAATGGAAGTCAGGAAATGTGTTGCATTGGAGGAGAGGTTATGCTTTTGTTTCCACAGGAAAGGAAAAGCTATGGAGTCCTTTAAAATTAATAAAGATCAGACTGACTTGGGAAGACTTCCCGAGGATCTTGGCTACAGATATGAGGGAAAAAGTCAAGCAAGACAAGACAGATGACATATATGTTGATTCCTTGACATGAGGCCATCTCGGAGACTGGATGAGACATGATGAACTTTGATGAGTACAGAGTTCTCATGACTTATTATTACATGCCACCCTTTTATATAATGTGGATATTGTTACATATATAGAGGAAGGAGAGAGGGAGAGAGAAAGAGAGAGACTGGTTACCTCTCTGCCAATTCTCTGATCAATCAGGTTTTTACCCTGATATCTGACTCTCAAGTTTTATTGATAAAAGAATAATTAGACAAATCCTTCAGAGTCACACTAAAGTCTATTGCCCACAGCCAACACAGCCAATGTTAGACCCAAACCATAAAGCAAAAAGGTGAGCTCATTCATGAGTACTTACACTGCAATGATTAAACAAAAGCCCTTGGGACCTTACCAGAAAGCACCCCTTTCCTTAACTGACACCTAAACTTTCTGCAAAGGAAGACAAGTTGCAATACTCATCGCTAGAGAGATGGAATTCTCCTACTTAGTTCTACAGAGGAGAAGTGGAAAATCACACAGTAAATCTCAGTCTTAGCTGAAGATCTGAAGGCTCGGATAAGTTGGTAGTATATAGTTTTTGTTGTCAACTTGACCTAAGCCTAGGTCATCTGAGAAGAGGGTACTATTTCAATTGGGGGGGGGTGCCCTCATCACATTGCTTGTAGGCAAGTCTGTGGGGGCATTTTCTTGGTTAATGATTGATGTGGGAGAGCCAAGCCCATTTGTGGGTGGTACCCCTCCTTGGCAGGTGGTCCTGGGTTCTATAAGAAAGGGTAGAGGAAGCCACAGGGAGCCAGCCAGTAAGCAGAGTTCCTCCACAGCATCTGCTTCAATTCCTTTAATCCTGCATCCCCATTCCAATACTGATGAGTATTGAACCTAGGGCCGTACACATGCTAGACAAGTATTCTATGCTTGAGATATACCCCCAGCCCTTTGGCTGAGCTTTTAGAGTCAAAGAATGTAATGGGGTCAGTTTCTGATGACATAAAAGATATTCTAGAAAGAGTTGCCCGTAGAACCTTTAGGTGGGATCTGGCTGATGGAGGTTGGTCAATGTGGTGGGTTTTTGAGGGTTCTAGTCTATTCTCATTTCATGCCATGGTCTGGGCTTCCTAGTCTAGCTACTGTGTGAACAACACGGACACATGGTCCAGGCAGACACCTGGTCCTCCCTGCCTTCCTCCATGGTGGCCTGATACTCCCCTAAAACCATGAACCAAAATACACCTTTCATCCTTTTGTTTCTGCCAAGACTTGGTCAGTGTGACAAAAATCAACTAACACCCAGGAGAGCACGAACTCACAAGTGCCCCTGAGCTGATTTCCAGGGGACTGGGTTTTATAAATTAAAAGCATAAAAACAATGACTGCTTATCATGTCTGTATTGGTCAACATAAACAGCACAGTATGCTGATTGGTCATTGGTCATATGTTATATGTCCCAGGTAAGAACTATGACAAGCAAGAAAAGGCATTACTTCTTATAAGACCAGGGAGTCTGCAGAATATTGCTGTCTTATATCATAAAGACTCAGATGCCTGAGGACTCAACCTTTATGTTTCTCCAGGCTAAAGAATTTTGTTACCTTACTCTTATGACATTTAAAACCCTTCCTTAGTTTACTTAGGTGAAGACATGGCTCTTTGAATTTAAGTGAACTTTCCTCCTGTATCTCTTCTTTCCACAAACCCTGTCTGGCTCTGTAATTCAGCTTTCCATGCCATCTCCAGCACCTTCAGGATGCCTCTCTATCTCTGCATACCCCACTTTGACGTATTTTCTTCCCAACCAGATGTAGTCCCCAGGATTCTACTTGTAGCTAATGTGGTATCTTTTTCTCTTCATGCTGCAGAGGAAAGGCTTTACTATCCTCTGCTCTAATCTGCTAAACTTCTTTGGAAAGACAAACAATATAATTGTTGTAATATCTCCCAACTCTCTTTCAATACAGACATTGGTTGGAGGAATTTTAAGCTTGAAGGAAAACATCTGAGTCCAATGAGAAATTTGTCTTCTCAAATAAAATTCCAAGAGTCCCAACTTTCTAACGGATCTGGCAGCAAAGGGGAGTCAGGTTTTAGAGGCCAACATACAGGCAGGGCTTGATGGCCAGACTTTAATCCCAGCACTCCGGCAGTGTGAAGGCTTGGAGTTATAGAAAATTTTGTTTCAGAGAAGAAGCATTTGGTGCCCGAGGGAGGGGCCCAGATCTGGGAGTGCACCTGACAGCCAATAGATTCAAAAGTTAGGTTCACACTGATAGTTCAGCCACCAGATTCAGGTTTTTGGGTTTGCGACAGAAAGTTCAGCCAATGGCTACTGTACTCCATACTTCTTTGCCCAATCTTGGAATACCAAGATGTGCAGCACCCCACTTCTTAATGGCCCCCTCACCTTGGGACTCAGGGCAGATAACCCTCTGCTGCATTGGAACAAAGTATATCACTCTGAGTTCATTTTGAACTTGTTCATAACAATAAAAACCCTCATGTGTTTGCATCAAGTCCAGCTCCCTGGTGTCTTGATTGTAAACTGCACCAGGACGCAGGTGATTTCTTCCCTTCTGAACTTACTCTTAACTCATTACTGGATATTGATGCATGCACTCATAATCTTTTGGTTACAATTAAAAAGTCTAAATTTGCAACCCTTTGCAGGTCAGGATGGCCAGCGCTGGGCATGGGCTGGCCTCCGGAAGGAGTCTTTGATTTGGCCCTCATAGGGGCAGTAGGGGAAATGGTCTTCAGACCCCGAATAGGACATCCCAACCAAGTACCCTACATTGTGATCTAGAGAGACTTAGTAGAAAACCCATCTCCTTGGATTAAATCATTCTTGCCCTGACAGGTCAAGGTTCTGGCAGCTACAGAAAGAAGCTCATTCTCCAAGGTCGAAGGTCCTTCAAGGAGGCAGCACAGAGAATGACATCTCCCCACACCTTACACCCCTAATCCTGGTGTAGCTGTTCTACCACCAGATACTCTACCAGTTTTGCTAGCCCCAAATATTCCCCCTTCTGACATAAGGGAGGGACCGGCTCATGGGACCCACAGCCATAGGGGAGATACCTCTGATTCCGGCGACATAGTTCTCCGTCTTAGAGTGGCAGAATCTCCCTCCACCCCATGATGCAAATCAACAACATTACTACTGTCCCTTCGCCACTAGTGACCTTTAATATTAGAGAACCAAAAATGTGCTCTTCTCAGAAAATCTCAAGGAACTAATTAGCCTCCTTGTGACGCTCCTTTTTATCCGCCAGCCCACCTAGGATGACTGTGCACAGCTTTTGCAGGTCCTCTTCACTACGGAGGAGAGAGATCAGATACAGACCTAGGCTCAAAAGCTGGTTCGAGTGCCCACAGGATAGCCCAGAGCCAACCAGACTCTCATAGATGCGGCTTTCCTCCTAATCTGCCCAGTGGGGGATTATTATATGGCTGAAGGTAAGGCGAGTCTCCTGGTCTACTTTCAGACTCTATTGGCAGGTCTCAAAGCGGCTAGCTGCTAGTGGGCCTGCGAATTTGAATAAGCTGTAGATTTCGGCAGCCTTCCTTTGAATGGCCCCAGGAAGCCTTCATGAAATACACACCATGATCCTGAGGCCCAGGAAATGCTGAGCCATGACCTTGGCTTTCATTAACCAGTTAGCTTCTGATATAAGGAGACTACTACAGAGGCTAAAAAGTCTAAAGATAGTAAAGATTTAATAAAAATAACTTTAAAAGTGTACAGTAAGAAAGATAGTGCAAAAGACCAAAAAATTGTAAGAGAATGGCACAAAAATCTGCTCCTCACTAGTGTGCTGCTGGCAGCTACTGTGGAACCGGAAGAGCACCAAAGGTGACTACAGAACTGGCAGATGAAAGATGAATGAAAAACCAAGAGATAACAAAGAAAGGCCCTGGTGGGAAAGAATCACTGTGCATATTGCAGAGAGGAAGGGCAGTGGGCTAAGAAATGCCCCCAAAGGTGCCTAAGGGCAACACCAAAGTCCTTAGCCTAAAGGAAGGTGGACTAGGGGAGATGGGGTTAGGCCTCCTTCCCCAGTCCAAGGTAACCCTAAGAGTGGAGGGGAGACCAGATGACTTCATGGTAGACACAGGAGCTCATAACTCAGTTCTTACTCAGGGCTAATGAACCCATGACAGACAAAAACAACTTGGGTTCAAGGTGCTACTGGAGTCAAACCTTATTCATGAACGGTGGAGTTGGGAAAGGGCCAGATAACCCCCACTCTTTCCTGGTGATTCCAGAATTCCTATATCCCTTGTTAGGCTGTGATTTGCTAGCCAAAATGAAAGCCCAAATATATTTTTCTAATAAAAAGGCTAAATTGCTTAATAAAAAGAAAAAATCCATTCATATATTAGTGATCAGTAGTTTTTAACTGAAGCGTACAGGCTACATCAGATAATTACTGCATCTGACCCCAGCTGGAGAAGTGACTTCACAGTTCCCATCAGTTTGGGCCAAATGGGGAATTAGAAGAACAGTGCATCGCCCACCTATATATGTAGAAATTAAGCCGGGGTAGATCTGGTTAAGGTCCATCAGTATCCCATGGCCCTTAGAGCTCAAGAAGAGTATCATGCCACACACCAGGAAACTCCTGGACTCAGGTGTTCTTAGGTGTGTACAGTCGGCCTGGAACAAACCCCTGCTACCTATCAAGAAGCTGCCTCACACTAATGATTATAGACCAGTCCAGGATTTGCAAAAGGTCAATAAAAAGGTGATAGACACACACCTTTATAGCTTACTTAGCTCACTGCCCCTAGATCGACAATGGTATACCGTTCTGGACCTAAAAGATACCTTTTTCAGTTTGTCCCTGGCCCCCAAGTACTTCACCTTCAAATGGCAGGACTCAGAGATTGGAGCAGATTACCACAAAGATTCAAAAACTCCCCCACCATCTTCGATGAAGCCCTGCATGAGGAGCTTGGTGAGTATCGGACACAGAACCCAGAACTCAGTCTGTTACAGTATGTTGATGTCCTGCTGATTGCAGCCACAGACCCAGAAACCTGCCTAGCAGGGACTGAGCAGCTGATGCAGACCCTGGAGGACCTAGGGTACAGTGCCTCAGCCAAAAAAGCCCAAATCTACAAGCAACAGGTAACATACCTGGTGTACATCCTAAAGAAAGGCCAGTGGTGGCTTTCAGACACAAGAAGAGACAGTACTTAAGATCCCCACACCTCCTACTACCAGGCAAGTTAGAGTTCCTGGGTTCAGTGGGATTCTGTTCTCTGTGGATCCCAAGGTTTGCAGAACTGGCCAAACCCTTATATGAGGCCACCAAAGAACAGTGGGACTTCATCGGGACTGAGAGCCTCCAGTTGGCCTTTGACAAACTCAAGCAGAGCCTACTTTCACCCCAGCACTGGGTTTGCCAGATGTGACCAAACCATTTCACTTATATGTAGATAAAAACAAAAAGCAGCAGGTGGATCTCAGACATTCTAGGCAAGCCTATTCTACATGGAGAGTTCTAGGGCAGCTGGCCAGGGCTACAGAGTGAAACCCTGTCTCAAAAGAACAGGTGAGAGCCAGCATGTATCCCTGTAGGGCCCGCCTACCTCAGACTGTGATTGTTCTAAAACTTTACTCTAAATTACATGTGCTAATTATTTTAACTTTTGTTACCCTTGAAAGAAATGGGCTCTTACATCCTTTGGGTTGATGAGAAGGAGAGTTGACATTTTCTTCTGAGGATACTCAGAGCAACCGCAGGCGAGAATGGAGGTGATGTGGGGGAGAAGAAAAAAGAGTTTTTAACATAGGCTTAGGAATTTGAGTGGGAATGAAATTAAACAAAACAAAACAAAACCTAGGCTATCCAGTGAAGTGTTCCTAAGCTCAATTAAATAGAAACAGAGCTTAGGCAGCAGCAGTGAAGAACAATGGGAATGGATGCCATACCAGGTCATCAGGATCTGCCCCAGCATGTGCCCACAGCAACAGGGGTGCCACCAGGCAGGGGGGCCATATTTTTCTGTACACTACAGGTAGTTTTTATGGAGCACAGAAGCATGCCTAAAGGACAGCCGAGGGACATTGCAGGGGAAAGTTCCAGGGTGGGAGTGTGAGCCAACAGAAGGAAGGATGTGAGGTTTTCCATCCCATTGGAAACGAAAATATCAGCCTCCAAGAGTCAGTGAGAGGTGGTAGGCAAGAACCTGGGTGTGACTGGGAATCCCAGAGCCAGGACCGGCCCTAAACTGAGTGGGTGTGGATTCTTGGGAAGATGCTCACCATTGCAAACTAAGGACTTTTAAGCCATTTAAAAAAGCAAACAAAACCATTGAGTATTTCTGGGAAAACCTTTTTATTTCTGTACGTGACAGAAAGCAGGCAGCCAGGTCTAACTGCAGCTTGTGTTGATCAAGTGTCCTCTTGTGAACAGTGTCACCTTTAACGTATCACAGAACAATGTCACCTTTAAAGTATTCTTGTTTACTTCTACACCATGTAGAGGTAAACAATTAACCTACCACCCCCCTCCCCGGCCAGCTATCCGTGGAATCATCTTGGTTTTTGTCTCTAAAACTAGAACAGGAACTGCAGGAAGGCAGGGACTTTGCCTTGATTGCTGTGTACTCCCTTCACAGAACTATAGCTTAGCACTCCGAAGGTATTACTGCTGGTTTATTGAATGAATGAAAATACTCCCCATGAAGTTCCAAGCACTTGTGCTCTGTTCTGGGTATATGGCAATGGCCCCACATCCATGAAGACTGGCATTCAGAGAGGAGAGATACAGTAATTGTTGGTCATTTCAGAACCTGGGGCTCCCTCATTCCCCCACCCCATTCAGTGACTCAGCATCAGCAGTCCCATCATCACTAACAGCTAATGAGACAGGTTTGTATTTTCCTTATATGCATGTTCCATACCCTCTAGAAAGCCCAGCCATCATCGCCTGCTCCCTCTCTTTTTCCATCCCCACTCAGAAGCAACTTTTGAACCTTCCTTTCTGCTGTAAATCTCATGTGAGATCTGTTGAGTGGTGTGATTTTGTAGCATTTCCCAGCCCTCCAATCGTGAAGGTACCCTTTTGTGGCAAAACCCTTTCAGTAATGACATCCCAAGTTGCCCAAGTAAAGCTGCTGGTGTAACAAACGGACTGATGGACAAGGGCCAGTGGACAAATAAACAAGGGCCAATGGAGAGGGACGGTGTGATGCTGTTAGTACGATGGACAGGGGCTAGTGGCGAGGGGACAGTGTGATGCTGGTTGGAATCTGGGACCTAAAGCTAGCAGGCTGGAAGATGGAGGGAGGCTTCTCCAAAGACATAAGTGCCCATATCAACAAAACCTATAGCAGAATGTGCAGCCTCTTTTGGGAAACACAGGCAGGCCATAACTAAAGTGCAGAAAGTGAGATGGCTCTTGGGATACTGGAGAGGTGGGCACAGCCAGGCCGCTTGTGACCTTGAACACTGGAGACTTGGTGGAGAATTTGGCTACTTTTCTTATGATTGACAAGAATTCATGGAAAGAAGTATAGAGTATAAATGTCTTGTGTCCTGTACCTTTGGGAGGGTACTGGGAATTGAACTCAGGACCTTTGCATGTTAAGTTTCTACCACTAAGCTACATTTCACACTTGTCTTGTGTTTCAAAGTGAACATTGTATAAATTACCATTAGGCATCCTGGTGCCTAAGTAGTTAAAATTAATTAGGAGGACAATTGAAACATAAAGAATTATAAAAGGTAGTTTGCAAATCTTTATTCTTTCTGATGGATTAACCCTGACATTAAAGGCAGAAGAGTGGAGAGTGAAATTTATGGCTAAATAGTTTCAAAGATTCTTTCTAGATATGGTCCACAATACGGAATAGAGACTATGAAATGACTGGATTCAAGGGGTGTGTGGAAAAATACAAAGGTGGTCACTTGAATGTCCATGTCTGTCCCTGTCCCCTGTCTGTGGGGATATTTTCAAATACAATACAAACAGTCACACTTTCCTGTTATGCAGAGACTGGACAACAAATGACACAGCTACATATTTCAGGACTTGACATTTAACAAAACTTTTCTTTTCAGGATCCCCAAAGATGCCATCACCCCCAGACAGCAGGAAGTAAATTTAAGAACACAGAGCCCACATTCCCAAGAGGTGGGGTGGGTGGTTTTTGGTCCTTCAATGGGTTATGGATGATTGTCATTGTTTAGGTTAATTGGTTAAAAATTGTTAATGGTTATGGTTAGAAAAAAGTTAAACAAGAACCATTAGATTCAAGATTTATGCTAAAAAATAGAAAGAAAAAGGGGGATACGGATATATAGGATATAAGGATAGATTATTGAATCTTCTTTTAAAAGGATTTACTAGCCTTAAATATTTTACATTGGATTGGATTTTTGTATATTTTATACAAATTGTGTATATTGAGATTAATTGTGTTACTGTACAAATATCTCTATGCTTGTTCAAGGTAGTATACTTATTCAGTTCATCTAACAATGTAACACAAGTTGTTAGTCCGCGAAAGTTTTTGTTAGCAACTAATTAGAATATAAAGTAATGCAAGTTAGTAGTTAGACATTACATTCAAACATAGTCAGATATGTTTTCAAGATCAAACAAATATATTTTAGATGAACAGGTCTTCTTCAAACACTTCAGAGATTCATAGGATATGACATTTAAAATATTTTAAGAACTTAGACTCTTCTGGACAGTGAGACAAGTCTGCTCCTGGCAGCACCAATCTACTTCAAGAGAAAAATGGGCATTGAAGAAACTCCATATGGAATCTACTTTCTTTGTGGCAACAGTTAGTCACTGGACAAGAACCTGTTCTTGTATTGACTGCTTGACAATATGCTATTTAAACTGGACATGCAGGTTCCCTAGGAAAGTGACCTCTGAACTACAGAACAAGCTGAGATGGTCCTTCAGGTTCCTGCTTTTCAGAGAAAACTGTCAGACATTCTTCAGGACACAAGGAGAAGTGACTGATAAACTATACCAGAATGGGCAGAGCAGATTTCCTGCTTCACTGAAATGAAAAGAGACTCTGGGCCTGTAGGCTGAAGATGGATGCCCCAACTTTATAAAGGAACTTTGGGTGACTGTCCAGGCAGATAGGTGTCATCTCTAGTTTTTGGAAGTTGCTTGCACTCTCTGTTTATTTGGATAAATAATGTTTCCTTTTTGGGTCTCTGAGGTAGTTGAAGATGAGATAGTTATAGTTTTCTAGTGACAGTTTTAGAAAACTTTGAAGTTAACTTTGAAGTTAAAGTGTATAAGTTTAAGAGACATCAAAATAGTAGTTTTTAGTTAGTAATACAAGTTAGGAAGAAAGTGAAGTAAGTATAATCCTTTGGACTCATCAAAATAGGATAATTAATGAAATATTTTCTTTGAATTGTCAATTGTTAATGGACTGGACATTACTTATTTAGTTTGTATATATTGTATATAATTATTGTACCTATTGTATATGGTTTTTCTTATGTTAGCTATAACCTTTTTTTTTTAAATTTGACACAAAAGGGGATATGTGGGATATTTTCAAATACAATACTGTTCCTCCTCCCTCTGTTAATCCCACCTGTCAATTGAGAATAAGGAGAATAAGACCACACCACAATTTAAAGCCAAGTTTGAAGTGGGCTTTAATTAAATACTGGCCATGTTCATCTCTGGGTTCCCAGAAAATGGCTAGGAGTTGCACCTTACAGAGCCATAAATAAATACGAGGCAGCCCTCATATTTCCCATCAGATCTAGTCAGGAGCAAGCATACATCCTGACGCTGTTCCTACCCATGTACCTCACACCCACATGTGATCATCCAGTCCAGATGGGTCAAATAAACTTGTTTAGGGGGATGAGAACAGAAATAGCCTCCAGCATTTCCTTTGGCTCTCATACCCCTCAGATAACTTAGATATCTAATGAGAGGATATGCAGACAAAAGAGGCACAGGACTGACACCTGGGCACGTCTGACAAGTATTACTGCCTGGCCATAGTACTACTGTCAGCACAAGTTAATGTCCAACCTCCTTGGAGCAAGGCTCATGTCTAATCACTTTGTTCCTTCCCTGGAAATGAGCCAAATGCCTTGTCTCAAAGAGGTGCCAGTGAATTAATGAGTGAAGCTGAGCCTGCTGGCTTTGGGAGAGAAAAACCATTATTTAGTAAGTAAGCCTTGGTGGTACCATCATCACAAGAGCTACTTATAAAAGGGTGTGAAGTTCCCAGGTACAGAGCTCAGTCCATTTTTTCGGTTGTTCACAGCTACATCTCCAAAGCCTACCTCACTGTTATGCAAGAATAACTGTTAAATAAATGAATCCATTAGCTTAATTAGCCTCTGGAATGATCTGGGGACTTAGGGAATGGAGTAGGTAAGTAAATGAATGGTGCTTTCAGACGACAGGGGTCTTCGCTAGCACTTAGAGCACACAAAGGCTTAGAGACCAAGTGCTTGAGGTAGAACCACCAGTTCTGATAGTCACTGGCTGTGTGACTTTGGAGTAATTATGTACATTCTCTGCAATGCAGTTTTAATAAAAATGAGTATAATATAAGCATATACTCTAAAGTTATGAGAATTATTATGCCACTACATAACAAGATAATAAATGCATGTGAGCCAGAGCTTGACAGTTTTCATGAGTATTTTTTCTAAATGATCCTTATTCCCTTATTCCCACAGCACCCTTGAGAAACGAATACTCCAATGAGCCCCATTTATAGTAAGTGGTAATCAGTAACATTTCATGATGCAATGGGCAGTGGCTGTAGGGTTTTGGGGGGTGGATAACTCCATAATCTGACAAGATCACTGTTATCAGACTGAGGACAGTGGGAGACATTCTACCTAGGAAATGCAGCAGAAAGACTGGTAAAACTGGCTGCCATCCTGACGACCCAGTTTGGTGGTTGGTGCTACGAAGCAACAGAACTCATGATATCCTCTGAAGACAGAAATTAAAATACTGGCTGGTGGAGTGGAAAGACAGGGTGTATGAAAGCTGGGTATGACTGACCGATGCCCTGAATCCATTCTACTGGGTAAATGGAATTGTCATCAACTAAACACAGAAAGATCATGGAAGAGCAGATTCTGAGTATGCAGATTAAGGAACTGTTTGTCCCCAAACTGAGATGATAGATAGGCAGGTAGAAGTCCCGAGTTCAGAGGAGAGTTCTGAGCTTGGCTTATGAATGTAAGAATCTTTGGGATGTACGCATGATATTAACATATGGATAAATAGAGACAGAGAGAAGAAGTCTACAGTTGGGCCCAATGTTCAGAAACTAGAGAAAAGTAGTTGCAAAGAACCTGAAATTTATGACAAGCAGCTAAGCAAGAGGAAAATAAGGTACACATCAGATCTCCAGGGGTTCCTTGAGGTAAGACTTGTTTCACATGTTTTTAAATTTAATCCATGGCCATGGCCTTGCCATTTGGTCCTGTGTCAATGTCATTGATGTCACAGATGAAGGCACTGATATTTGGTTGGCAGGAGAATTTTTGTACTTTACACCCACGGGTTGACTGATCTTTCTTTGCCAACAACTGCTTCTGGCTGGAGGAGAGAGATTTCCCTATCTATTTTGTTAATTTACTTGCCTGACTCCCAAATTTACGTGTACCTGTTAGACAGATGAGCAGAGCTTGGATGCCTGGGCCCTAGTGAGCACTTTGGGTGACGACTGATGACTTCGTCTCTTGATGCTCTAGAGGAGAATTGCTCCAGGAAACAGTTCTAGCTACTCTAACTTCACCTCTGTTTTTTTCTACCCATCATGTAATGTTGCATGAATTTGGAACTGTGCAAATAAAAGCAAGTTAATAATTCTGGGGTAGTATCAAAGCACGGGACACTGATGGACACAGACAGACATGGATTACAAGAGAAACTGGGCAAGGACTTTGATAGATCTATAGAAAGTAATTATGTAGACCAGTCATCTCAGAAACATGCCTCACTGCGGCCAAAAGATGGAGGAAGATTAATTCCATAAGCCTCCTCTGAAGTGAGGGTCACATGACAGAGGGTATAGGTAAGGGTTGGCTGTTATGAGACCCAGTCTAACTGAGACAGAGTTCACAATCACCAAGGAAGGTAATCTAAGAATATCTCATAAGACACGGTTATTCCTTTAGAGAGGACACAGCTTATCACCCTGTAAAGATTCAGAAATAAATGTAGAGATGTTTGAGACAGCCAAACCCATATTTTTGTTAATTTGTATACATTTAGTATTTCAAGTATTTAATATTTAAGGAAAATTACCCCATTAGAGTAATGTGATCTTCTTTCGACACCAATTTCAAATATGTAATTAAGACATGGATTTAGTTTCTAATTTTAAATTAAAAGACATTCTAAAATTATAATCAGTACTGGAATACTTGAGAGAATTTAAAATTTCCATATTTTAAAGTTTAATTTGCTAGAGTTTTAAGAAGATTTTAGACAATTGTCGTAAGAGAAATAAAATTGTTAACTATGTAAACATAATTTAATAAAGTACCTGAATGAATTTTTAAGCTAATTTATAAATGAGATAGTACATAAAGTTTTAAAAATCAAAATAGATCTGAATCGTTATCTGTGCCAAAGCAGTCTTTGAGACTAACAACAAAAAAAAAGCCAATTTCTTTTTTAAGGACACGGTGGACAGCTCTGGGACAACGCCCCTGCTCCCGGATGTTGGGCTGGAGAGGAAAGCCCCTCTGTGGGAAGAGATGCCCAGAAACGCCAATCTCTGACTCTAGAAATTGAGCATAAGATCTGAGAGTATAAAAATCAAAAAGCAAGAAAAAAAAAATGATGCACGCGAAGGAAAACCCTAGAAAACACGAGAAGACCAAATGCTTAAGTGGCATGATGCACAGGAGAGCTTTATTAGTCAGGCTGAAACCTGGGAGTAGGAAACTGTTACTCAAGCCACAGCCAGGGTCTTCACATCTCAGGCTTCAGGAACTTTATTTCAAATGGGGAGCCCGCAATGGCTCTGAGCCCGAGGATGGTGTGTGTGTGTGTGTGGTTTACTGTTTGCATGGAGGGGCACTGTCTGCTTTCCAGAGCTCTGAATGAAGGTTCAGGACATTTTAAGCTGGTAACTCTCCCTCTCCACCTTGCAATGTAGCTCTCTCTGCATCCTGAGCCTGATTCTTAGACCATTCAAAGCAGCCTAGCTTTAGGGGTTGCCCTCATCCTTGTAATTAAGGGAGTATACTCTTCATGGAAGCCTGTGTGGCAACATTCTGCTTTCAGAGAAGGCAGAGTAGGAGTGAACACAAATCAGAGGCTCTGAATGAGAAGGGACAGGGTGTCCTGAAAGAGGGAACAAAACTGTACTAAAGCAGCCTTGAACTCCAGTCCTCTTGTGAGAAACTGAGCCTTAAAAGGAATTCCCCCCAAGTAGTCATATTCCCACCAGTGAGTGGACACCTCTAGGGACAAGGGACTGTGATGTTCAAAGACTCCATCCTTGGGCAAGTTCCTGCATGATGGAAGAGGAGCTGGAGATGGGTCCGATGTTAAGGACACTTGTTACTTTTGCAGAAGACCCAGGTTTGGTTCCCAGCACCCACAGGGTATTTCAGAACCACCTGTAAATACAGTTCCAGAAGATCCAATGCCCTCTTTACACCTCCACAGGCACCAGGTAGGCACGGGGGTATGTAGGCATACAGGCAAAACATCCATACATTTAAATTTAAACAAATAAATTAAAAGGGGGGTTGTGGTGCTGAAGAGAGAAAACTTGGCTCTTGTTTTGTGCCTGAGGATTCTGAGGTCTCAGGAAAATAAAAAAACATGGGTGGAGGGTGAGAGACGAGCAGGAGGTGTTAGGGCCCAGTTCTGGACTCAGGTTTGCTGTTGAATATTTTCTTCATTTTAGTCATTTCCCTCCCTCCCTCCTCTTCTCTCTACCCCTCCACTTTTTCTCCCTTCTTTCTTCCTTCCCCTCTTTCTTCGTCTTCCTCTTTCTCTCGTCTCTTTCTCTCTCTCTCTCTCTCTCTCTCTCTCTCTCTCTCTCTCTCTCTCTCTCTCTCTTTTGGTGGAGGGAGAGTTGGTTTTTTTGAGACAAGGTTTCTCTGTATAGCCTGGGCTATCTTGGAACTTGCTCGGTAGACCAGGCTGGCCTTGAACTCAGAAATCTGCCTCCCGAGGGCTGGGATTAAAGGTGGTTGCCACCATCATCTGGATTCATTTAAAAGATCTGTTGCTGGGCCTGGTGGTCCATGGCTTTAGTCCAATTCCTCTGGGAACTCTTTACCCCTTGCCATGGTTTTCTGTTATTATAGCAGAAACCCAAGGATGGTATTCGTAGGCTCATTTTGCCTCCTGATTCAAGAGCACAGCATCGGTAAACCGACTGGTACAAAGAGAGGGGTACAAAAGAGATGATCGGTCGGATAACAGCAACTCACTCCTGCCAGAACCATCCTAACCCCCCTGAGAAAGACATCCATGATCAGACAGGCCAGAAAGGTTCTGAAAGGACCACAGTCTTTGCACTGAAGGGGTCAGCTCCAAACCTGGTGTTGGTATGAACCAACCTCATGCAAGCCTTAGCATCCTTGGCGTAACAGATTGGCTTGGTTTCATTTTCACTGGATTGTCATAGCCTCACGCTCCCTCAACAGCCCTGTGGCTCACATCCTTCTGTAAGTCCTGTCGGCCCAATGCAGACAGGCCCTTGTCCTGCTGTCCCGTGAGAACCGGTGGCCCCTGTGTCTGCTACAGGTTTTCCTGTCATCCCCGGGAATCTTCCTGTGCTTCTCTCCTGGGAAGACTCTCCTGTCTTCTTTCTTCCTTCTGTGCTTTCTCCAGATGGTTATACACATTCCTAGCAGTGCATTGTTGTGTTTCTAGGTCAATATCAGGACCACGCTCATCATATGGAAGAAGGGCCAACAACTCATTTTGCTCTGCTGACTCGGAATTATGTCAGGTTTCTTACCTCCCGTACCCATCCTAAGTCCATAGCTTTTGTTAATAAAACTGTAATCTGAAAATTCTAGATGTGACTATTGTGGGAAACAACAGCATAAAACTGGTTCCACCGAAAGAAGAGAGATTTAAACTGAAGAGTCTTCAGCCTACCCAAGGGGTGTCAACCTCGTTTCTCCCAGCTCTTTGCTCAGGCCTCTCCGTCGGACATGCTGCCTGCAGATTGTCAGGTGTGACTTCAATTTCACTTGCCACATCTCTTGAGGACCGAGACTGGGCCTAAGACAGGTGCTGGGACTCTGTGGTGCCTTTTGAAATGATTACAGCGACTCATCTCAGGACATGGTTTTCTTTCTTTTTTGATCTTCCTCCAGCTTCCTGCCCATCCGTGTGTGAGTTTTCTCGTTTCCTACCAAGAGGCTGACATCTCATTCTGTGAACAAACAGTGGTACCCTACCCAGTGTGGGGTAAGGCGGTAGTTTCCCTCCCGGTGGCAATTCCATGTGCATCAGTCTTTTCTCAGTACCAGGACAGCTTCCCTCATGATACCACAGCAGAATTGCCTTTTCTCAACATTGCCAGCTAGTCTGGTGCACTGTAAGAGGCAAGCTTGCAGTATGCGTGTATGCATGCTTCCTTTCTGGAAAGCATACATCACTCTACATTTAGTAACAGCTATTCAATTGTTTTGATGGATGGGAGCTTTACCAGAGAGGGATGATTAGAACTGCTGACCCACAGTGCTTCAGACAGAGCCAAGGTCCTCCAAGGATGCATGTTGAAATAAATTATACATTCAGATCCACTAGTGCCGGATAAGAAGGCAGCTTGGAGGTCACCTCCCATGAGCCCTCCTTTTTGACAGACAAGGATCCCAAGGCCCAAACAAACTGCTTTCTCATGGCTGCCCAGCCAGGTTAAGCTTGCCTAAGCATTCCTCATACCTCCCTTTGGTGGCTGCTGGTTGGACTCTGGTTTCCCATTTCAACTTCACCTGATCTTCATTCTCTTTCTGCACCTCCTGGTATAGCTCTCAGGTTGGCAAGATCCTTCCATCACCTCATCTGTCAGTGGCAATGGTTCTCAACCTGTGAGTCACCGCCCCTTGATATAGTTTAATGACCCCTTCACAGGGCTCACATAGCAGATAGCCTACGTATCAGAGATTTACATTACAATTCATAACAGTAGCAAAATTAGAGTTATGAAGGCATAGTGAAATAATTTTATGATTCAGGGTCACCATAACACGAGCTGTATTGCATTGGGGATGTTGAGAACTGTTGGTCTATGGTTCCAGCTTCTTTCTGGACTGCAGGCAGACTCTAAGAGGCAGGCTTGTGCTGAGAATCCATGACCTCTCAGGAAAGCTGTGTTCAAAGTCATTCTCCACAAGCATCACAGTAAAATATAAATTAATGGAGATCTGAAGATGATGTGAAGCCATGGTTTGGGCTTCCCAATTACATTTTCTTTGGAAATTGCCCCACTGGATCCCTTTGTTTCTAAGGAAATATTTTGTTTTTTAAATTATAATATGCATCTCACTTATCCAATTTTGTAACCTGCTGCCTTCTACTTGTACAGTATTCTGATGGACAACTAGGCCTACCTGTTGCTTTGCCTTTTCATAGGAACCTTCTTTCTCTCATCTACTTAGAACGATGCTTTTTGGGGCATAGCCAGCAACAACATGAACATCCAAGTACACAGTCCATTACATCTCCTGTTCTTCCTCACTGCTCTGCACAGGGGCACTGAAGTGCCTGTTACCACAACAAAGTGCTGTGCTTTCTAATGTTCTGTGGATCAGAACCCTTTCTCTGCCACTACAGACAATTCAATACTGCTTTCCAGTTTCTAGCATAGTAATAGCTTGGCTCAGATCACCACCTTGATCTGTTTGCTGCCTCTTTGATGTCTCATTTATTCTGAAGGAATCTGCCACGAAACTACCCAGTTACAGCACCTGTCTATCACGGGATGTGAATGTGAAGCAGGGTTCTTGCAGTCTGAGATCAGCTCTGAATCTCCAGCGTGCTGCCTGGTGCCTGCATGGTGAGGGGATGAACGGTGGCTGGCTGAATGGCTAACTCTACTTGTGCTTGCAGAACTCCATTCTTTTTTAACGATTCCCAAAACAAAATAAAAAACCACAGTGGAGACTGGAAGGTTATTTTCAGTACATTTGGCACCCTCAGGGTCGAAAAGCATCTCGGTGGGACAGTGGTTTTGTTCCTTTGCTCTTCATAGTCCCAAGATATTGCAAAAATCCACTTATGACTATTTTTCCTTTCCATGATGTTAGCCCTAATTTTTAGACAAAATAAATTTACTTCCCAGCATGAGAACAGTAAGCTTTGCTCTGAGGGAGATCCCAAACTTTTAGATCCATCAACATCTCAAAGTTGTTTCAGAGCAGAAGGTGACTTAGGAATAAGGAAGGATGGATGGCGTTTGCATATTATTACAACACTGGTGAATCTCAGTAATGAAGCTGAGTTAAAGAGGTCAGGTAGCCCCTCCTCAATAGTCTACATACTGTACACTGCTGTTTATTAAAACAATTCTGGAAAATATAAGCTGTGTTGGTTAGTTTTATATCAACTTCACACAAGCTAGAATTAAATAAAGGAATCTCCGCCAGATTGCTGTAGGCAAATATGTGGGGTCATTTTCTTGATTAATTGTTGATGTGGGAGGGTCCAGCCACTTGGGATGATGCCACCCCTGGGTAGGTAGCTGTGAATTATATAAGACAGCAACCGAGCAAGTCACAGTGAGCAAGTCAGAAAGCAGCATTCCTCCACAGTTTCTGTTTCATTTCCTGCCTCCAGGTTTCTGCCTTGAGTTTCCTTCATGATGGAGTGTGACCTGAAAGTTTATGATGAAGAAAACCCTCTCCTCCTCAAGTTGCTTTTGGTCATTTTGGTGTTTTATGACAGCAAACTCTAAGATATAAAGCAATCTGTAGTGATAGAAGTTAGCTGTTGTCTGACTGGGTGGAAGATACTAAATCCCAGGAAACTTAGGGTACTGAGGGAGGGATGTTCTCACTGTTGCGATATGGAAATGAGCATGTGTGGGTATCAAGGGGTATCAAGTTGTAGTTGTCCCATCAGGACATCAAGAATATCAATTCTTGGGGAATCCAAATACTCAAATCTGTGCCTAATCAAGCCGCCCCCTATTTAAATGAACTATTATCTGCAAATAACCCATGCACTACTTCCAGGAGACCTTGTATGACCTCTAGATACTTATTACACCTAGAACACTGTAGATGGGGAAATAGTTGATATGCTGTGTCACTTGGGGAATGACGGCAAGACAAAGTCCGTACGTATTCAATACAGATACTATGGTTTTCAAATCTTTTCAACTTGTGGCTGAATGAACCCTTGAACGCAAAGGGCTGACAGCACAGTGTTAATATGCAGCTGCTGTATACTAGATACAAGGTATGTATTGATAAAGCTGCTCTAAAAATCTCCTTATAGAAAACAGAGCCTGCCTGAGTCAGTTTAGACTTCTAAAACAAACTACCAGGGCCTGTGGGGATGGTGGTGGTGGTGGTGACTTAAACAACAGATTCCTGATGGGATGCCAGCAGACGCTCTGGCAACTGAGGATGTTCTTGGTGTTCTGGCTGCATCCTCCATGATAAGAAGGACAGAGATCATCCCTCTTCTGTTTGTTTCTGTTTTGACACATTGTAACATCATAGCCAGGTCAATTGTGGAACGCACTTGAGTACTTCAGTCTTGCCTTAAATGTTTGACAAACCTGTGCTTCAACCTTCTATGTGTTGGAGTTACAAGGTGATAATTGTTTCTCCTCTTCATCTTCCATATTCCTACACAGACAAGGGCCACAGTAGCTGTTCTTTAAAAATCACAGAGGGACAGACACTTTAGACAGGTGAAGGCTGACCAGGGGATTAGAAAGGTGCTGAACACAGATAGCATGACAAGATGGCCTCGGCTTCTAGCTTAGAAAATGAGATCTACATAGCTGAGAGGAGAGCCTTTGTCACCATCTCCAGCTGTCTGCAGGTCCATGCTCTGGATCTGTAGTAAATCATGCGTTGAAGTGAGGTGGGTTCTTGGGGGGACCAAAAAAGAACACATTGCTCTGTTAGTCTTTGGAGTAGCCAGCTCACAGCACGCGCCCCCCCCCCCCTTTGTCTAGCCCTCTAGAGAGGTAGCGTTGTAAGTGATGCTGTCTGCTCTTGTTGACTTTCACACACGACTCAATATGCTCAGACACTCATGGTGTCAGTGTGCTGGGTACACTTGGCAATGGAGAGGAGGGAATCAGGTTGGGTGGGTTCAGACTTTCAAGATAACTCCTTCTGTGTCTTTACTTTGGGGATGACAGGGAGTGTTCTACTTCTTGCTGTCCTATGAAATTAGAAGATACTTTCTTCTCTAGAAACTCAACTGAAATAGATCTTGGTTGTAACTTGGGTGGTGACAGTTGTGGCAGACTGTGCTGCACGCGAGGCATTTCTTTTAAGTCTGAGGAATCTGGGTTTCAGACAGGATTGAGGTTAGACCTCAGGCCCGTGCTGGTTGGCACCTTACAGGAGGAAAGGTCTGTGGGTGCTGAATTGACAGAGCTGAAGCAGGCTGTTGCATTGTGCTCAGCCTGAAGGAGTGACAGTGAGTCAGAATGCCTTGGGACAGTGAGGTGGCTTAGGGGTGAAGGTGCTTGCTGCCAAGCTCTATTTCAATGCCTAGGATTCACAGAGTAGAGGGAGGAAAGTAATCCCTGTAGGCTGATCTCTTCCCCTCATATGCTTTAGGGTGCTCGTGTGCCTCTCTCTCTCTCCCTCCCTCCCTCCCTCTCTGTCTCTCTCTCTCTGTGACTGTGTGTGTGACTGTGTGTGTGACTGTGTGTGATTGTGTGTCTGTGTCTCTGTGTGTGTGTCTGTGCATGCATGCACGAATGCTGTCCCCCACCTCCAAACACACACAATATAGATGTTTTCAAAAAGCAAAACCCTTAATTTGGGGCCACTCAGTGCAAGAAGTTATAAGAGACTGACCAAGGAGGACCAAGTCTCACATGTGACTCATTCCCAGTGAGTGTCTCAGCCACTTCGAGAACTGTGCTGATGCTATCTAGGCAGGCAGCACCCGACATATCCTGACTTGGGACATCAGGCCACTGCTAAAGACCTTTAGACCTCTCGTCTACCCACCTAGACATACTCAGGAAATGAAATTCAAACCATTGTTGCTGCTTCCCTCAATTAGTCTGATAAACAAACAAAGGTGTTCATTGTGAAACCATAGTCACCCCTAGCCCTATAGTCAACACTAGCTGTGTTCTAGGCTTTTGTGAGCTTTGAATGGTAAAGTGCCTAGTCAGTAATGTTGGCTCTCCTCACTGAAAGTTTCCATGGTTGCAAGGAATTGCCTCCTTCTGAGAATGGCTTCCCAAAGTGGACCCAGCTCCTAGATTTGCACGTCTTCTATTCTCCCTGCAGCAAGGCAGGGCTGTGAATAAACCACACATCAGTAACTGCCTTTCCTGCTAGCATAGTGGCTCCCTGAACTGAGATAAGCTTCTCCACCTTCCCTTAAGGGTGGCTTTGAACTTAGCTGGGACTGAAGGCCTCAGGATACCCGTCTCTTTTCAGCCAGAAACCCCATTGTACAAGTAACTTGGTGCACAGCTTACACCAAGTAGGGCTTTTGCCCAAGTACTCACTGCTAAAAAACACCAGCTCCTTAGGTGTAAGCAGGGGCCATTTTGATCAGCTTCCCTGGAATCTCCTAATTAAATTAAAAGCAAAACAGAAAGCTATAAATTCCTCCTACTGCACTTGAGTGCTGGTCACTCCACTAAAGCCAGCCTGGGAAGCCAAGGGTTGTTTAAATGGTGATTCAGAAGGACGTGGTCATAAATGAGGAGGAAGTGGGAGTGTGGGTCCTGGAGGTAAGCAGCCTGGACTTGCTTCCTTGCCCCACCACTTCCCTGTATACGTGACTTGGACAGAGTACTCTATTTTTGCCTTACCTTTGCTTCCTCACATGCTCAAGAAGCTGATGTATACATCCTATAGGGTGATTGTGACGAGCGAAGCAGTTTGGATCCATACGTGGCATGGTGTGCATAGCAAATGCAAGCCAGCCATAATTAATGTCATCATGTCCTGGGGAAGTTGGGAGAGGGAAGATTTGGGGCCTTGAGGGAGGCTGTGACCCTAAAGGATGGGGCACTAAGACAGTCAGCAGCAGCCAGGCCTGTGACAGCGGGAGCCATAGGAAGGAATGCTTCAAGGGAGGTATATGACTAACTGCCAACTCCTAATGGGACAGGAGAGGTTGGCTGGTTGACAGGAATCTGCCACTCCAAAGCCCCTTTAGAATTTGACAGTCTCCATGATACTCTGTGGAATTTCTAGCTACAGTCTCTCTGCCAGCTGGCCCAAGGTTTGTTCCAATGAGGATGACATTCTAGCGCAGGGCTGAATCAGCCACAGACCCTTTATTTTGTCTTCTGGACTCCTGGGTGCCAGTGTATAGACAGGTCCAGCCTGGCAGGTCACTGACATGTGAAGGATTCAGGTTCTTATCAGATGGACACTTACGAAGCAGTACATGCAGCAGCTCACGTAGGCCTGCATACTTCCTATCTCTGCCCAGGCAATTACATGCCAACTACCCTGCCCCATTCCAAGGCAGCTGGAGCCAGCTGGGGCACAGTGCTAAGGGCAGGAGGCAAACAGCTTTTCTATTCCATCATTTTTGATTCCACATTAGTTTTCTTCTAAGCATAGGCTGGAACAGCAGTGGTCAATGTAGGGGTGCAAACCTGCCTGCTCTGAAAGGGCACAGCCTCTGCCCTCTGGGACAAAAGAGTGGGAAGCAGTCTTTTTCCCTAGGCCACAGCCTGACCGGAGAACTGTGCTCAGATCTGGGTATTTAAATACTGCTGTGGGATTCAGAGTCTGAGGGGTAGGGTGTATGTGTGGGCGTGGGTCTTTGGCCCACCTGTGCTAGATGTTTTTATGTCAACTTGACCCAAGTTAAAGTCATCTGGGAGGAGGGAGCGTCAGTTGAGAAAGACTCCATAAGATCAGGCTGTAGGAAAGCCTGTAGGCCATTTTCTTAATTGAAGATTGATGGAGGAGGGTCCAGCCCATTGTGGGTGGGGCCACTCCTGGGCTGGTGGTCCTGGGTTCTCTAAGAAAGGCCGAGGGAGCCCCGGGAAGCAATCCAGTAAGTAGCAGTCCTCCTTGGCCTCTGCATCAGCTGCGGCCTCTAGGTTTTTGCCCTGCCTGGGTTCCTGCCATGATGTCTTTTGATGATGAGCTGGGTTGTGGAGATAAAATCTGAATAAACTCCTTACGGAGTTGCTTAGGTGATGGTGTTTCATCACATCAATAGTAACCATAACTAAGATACCACCTGACTGGTCCTCAAAACTGGTCTTCAGCATTAAAAACAATGTCTGGCCATTCTGTCAGCTTGTGACAACTCGCCACAGTTTGTCTGGAATCCCCAATGTGTGTTTTCTTACATATTTACATAGTTGGAACACTAATGGTCAGGATTGCTTACTGATGGCTTGCTGGCCCAGGCAGTGGTAAGAATGCTTTGAGCTGTTATTTTCAGCTGTCTCCCCCCAGTGCTCAATGATCCGGTTGTCAGTGCTGCTGGACAGGTGAGGACCCTGAGCACTGTGTTAGAATATTAGGGAGCACAGCAGAGGCCCACCAGACAGAAAGGTGGAAGGCCAGCAACTAAATCAGAGTAAGCACCTAGTACCCTACTGAGCTCACTCCGGCTGGGAGCAGCCTACAGGGGTGTGGGTTGGCCCTAACCAGCAGCTGGGATCCTGCTTTGGCTCTCTGTGGGTGGGAGTCCATTCTGCATCCATCTGCTTTAGCAGAGGTGACTTCTGGCTTTGCAAAGTAGATGCAAAGCTGCCTTGCATAAAAGGGCAGAGAATGGTCATTTGGAGGCTACGCAAGTGTTTGCTGAGCAGCAAACAGAATTTGAAGTTTTAAAAGTGATCCTCTGACCCTGAGATTTCCCTCTTTTATCAGCTTTCATAATCTTTTCAACAGGGCTGATTTTATTGCTTAGTTTTCGAAGAAACTTGGCTTAGGAAGCACCACCAGCCTTGTAATTTCTCATCAACAGTCCCCCGAGGCTTTCTCTTTAAACTTATTTCAAGTGAAAGAACCGGAACTTTCAATGGGTGGTCAGTAATGAGGAGGGTTTAGAACCCAGACGTTACCACACTTCTGGGTAGCAGGGACTTTGGACTGTGAGCATAGGGAGCCCTGAGGGCTGGTGCTTCACAGCTCACCCCAGGCACTGTTCAGTTTGGCCTGCCACGCAGGTCTCAGTCACTTGCACAGTGCTGGATGCTCCAGGGAGCTAGATATGCGCTATGTGATGGGCTGCCTTTCTTTTCCCAAAGGACAGAACCTCTTCAGTTTCTGCCCTTCTTCCATGCATCCCTGTTATATACGATGGCTTGCTTCCTACCTGCTTATCCACTTCAGTGCTGACATTGCACTTAACTTTTGAGTGGCACCTGATTAATTGGACTTGAGTTTCACTCAACTATTTTCTGAGCAACTGGCAGAGGCAGATCCTGTGCCTGAGTTCCCAGTATATAGGATGAAGGGTGGGGCTGATTTGGGCACCAAACATATGCAGGGAATGTACACTGCTCTGAAGAATGAAGTCAGTTGAAATGCATGCATGGGTGGGGGTGGAGACTTGGCTAGGTCAGGCTGTTTGCTCTGCAAGCATGTGGATCTGAGTTTGAATCCCCTAGCACTCATGTTTAAAATCAAGGAGGGGCTGGGCATGTCTATAAAGCCAGCAATAGGGGCAGAGACACTCAGATCACAAAAGCTTGCCCAGTCAAACAGTGAAATTGTGTTGGTACAGGAGAGACCCTGTATCAAGGCAGTAAGGCATGTATTACTCAAAACAGTAATAGAGAAAGACACACAACCTGCTTTTCTGGAATTGGCCTCACATATACGCAAAATGCATGACATGCACACACACACACACACACACACACACACACACACACACACACACACACACACACACACAGGCTCACACCTGTGCATACGTCTCAAGTACAGCAGGGGGAAGGAAGCGGCCTTCCCAAGGTGAAGAGGCAGCCTTTGATATAGGACTAGGTTCCTTCGTGAGGAAGTGGCGCATTTCTGCTGTCACTCCTTAAACTAACACTTTGTGAAAACGAGGGCTGGAAGACAGACCTTTGGACAAACTAGAATAGAAAAATGGGGTATCAGGCAAACCATGGGTGGCAGTCTATGAAAAACTGATTCAGCAGCTCTCCATGGGTCAGGGAGAGATTAAGGGGGCAAAGTCAGAGCTACTTAGGAAAAGTATCCGGAAGAAAGGACAGAAGTGACAGAGAGGACACTGAGTTAATAATGCCAGAGTAGTTCATCATGTAGGTAAGAGGGAGACTGTTGTCTTTAGGAATGAATACAGAGGCAGACAGAAGAGGTGGCCCAAGGTTTCAAGCCTCCTTGTGAGTGACACCATTGAGATGAAGGGAAAGGGCCTGCTTGACTGGGACAGGGGTTTCAGGTACCGGCAGCTGACAGGATGCACATCTTCACACGGCCAACAGACACCAGGGATTCAAGAGTGTGTTCAGCGCAGGGCTGAGGAGATGGTTCATTTGGACAAGTTCTTGCTATGCAAGCTTGAGACCCAAGTTCAGATCCCCAGTACCTACACGTCTGGTGGCACATGTCCATAATCCCAGCACTAGTGGGTGATGACAGGAACACTGTCGGCATGCATTGACTGGCCAGTGAGGCTAAACAGTGAGCTTCAGGTACAGTGACAAAGCCTGGGTTGAAAAGCAAAGTGGACAGAAATAACAGAAGATATCCAGTACTAATCTCTTCCCTCCACACAGGCACACACAATACACATGCACACCCTCGTACACCCATATATACACATGCACACATATACAAATACACACAGTATATATTTAAAAGAATATGGTCAGGGCTGGAGATAAAGCTTTAGGAATTGTTAGCACCAGCTACATGGTAAGCTATTTATCTTCTTTGGTCATCTAAAGCCAGGCTTTTCTGGTTTTCTGGCTAGTAGGTATTTCTGGTGCCTAGGAGTTCTGATTCCCCTAATACAGTTAGTTCTTGGATCCTTAATATTCCAAGAAAGGGTCTCATTCTCTCTGACCTCCTCCTCAGTTGTCCAGCTTCTAATTCTGCAAACAACAGCTGGAGAGAGACAGGGAGGGTCAACTCAGCAACTGTGAGGTGGGAATAAAGAAGGCATCCAGGCTGGGGAGTTATATGGGGGTGTCGCAAGCACATGGTGTAGGTAAAAACTATTTGTCAACTTTTTAAAGGCATGGCAAATTTAAATATTCTTTTACAATAATTTGAATTGTGTGCCAAAGATTATTTCATTTTACAATCCATTCCCAATCCTGGTGATTAGAAAAATCACAACTCCAGATTGCAGAAACCTGATAGCAGGGATCACATGAACACCAGTCTCAGCCATACTCACAGCAGAGTGTCCACAAAGTGAAAAGATGAAGTTCAGAAAATGCCGCTATCCACAGTCCCACTGAGGACAGGCCTCTCTCTCTGGGAGCTGTGTGCTTGGTTTTATTCCTGGCCATGCCTGAGTCTCAAGCTGAGTAGTCTGTTTCTAATCATAACTTGTTCCCTGCTTCACTCTCTCACTAACCAAATGTTTGTTTGTGGGGGACCACTCCCAAGGCATGAGAGAGGCAGGAAAATGTCCCCCAAAGAGCTGAGAACCCCTGCAGCCTATGGCTGTTGGTTCCTTGGATTGGCAACTGGCAAGTTCAAATCTCTCTGCACAGAATCCAGATTCTTCTATTGGAGGCTGTCCCTCCTGGGTCCTGGTCTTCTGACCCCATTGGTTCTTAAACAAGTGACTTGCCATCATTGCTTGTCAGCCCCAGGTGTTTGGCACTGTCTAGCGACTTGGTTGTTACCATTGGGTGAAGATACAGTGCTAGCTACACGAGGTAGATAGAAACCAGGGATGCCAAGCATCCTTGGTGCATGTAATGCAAGGTCAGATGTGTCCTGCCATAAAGCCAGCTTTAACTTGTACCCTCATCAATGTTTGCTTGTTCTAAAGTAAGGAAAACAGTTTTCAGATGATGGCGTAGCAGTTGTGGTATAACTAGATAAGTGTGAGTGAGTGTGAGTGTATAATTGAATGAATAAGGGTGGGTAATGGGGTGAACAAGTGAGTGAATAAGTGTATGTGTGAGTATAAGAGGGTATCTGAGTGTGTGCAAGTATGAATGTACAAATGGGCGAGAAAAGGGATGATGGTAACAAGCTTTTCTGCTACACTTGCTATATTTGTATCAAGCTTCTGAGCTGACGTCATCAACATAGGTTAATGCAGGGAACTTTCGTTAGACATTCATCCAGGACCATATGGGCCCATCAATCCATAAATCTTAGTAAAAAACAAGCCAGAACATATGATCATGGCTATCAGTGTCACGTGAGCCATATTAGAGCACAAGACTCAAGAAAAATTCGTAATGAAGATCCCATCTACATTTACATTTTCTTAATTCTTTTGAGTTCTTTGAGCACTTCATATAACATTCCACTTACAATTTTTCTTTTAGTGAAAAAGAACTAAACTTTATTGACAAACTGCTGCAGATACTTTTACATAAGCTTAAGCTCCCTATTTAGGCAGACTCACATAAGTAGCATTTAATGGGAGGACGGCACAAATCCATTAAGACTTTAACGTATAGACAAAGTGGATTTTGATTCCTTCCTCATTCAGCTGCAATGTCCCTTTTTACTATCACACTAGTGTTGAGACATGCCTAACTACCTTGGGAACAGCTCAAAATTGACAACGGCCAATTTAATGAGCATCAGCTTTTGGCCCCAGCGTCCAAGTGAGTTTTTCATGGAGTGCAGAAGCTCAGATGGACAACATGCTCTGACATTTGAAATACTGAAAATTTGATTATTAGTACTATCACTGATAAGACTGTGACTAAAAAGATTCCATTTAGGTGGCCAGCTTCTCTTCCCCATCAATCTTGTTCAAACCCTCCCCTCCCCCTCCATACTCTCAACACTGTAGGCCTGGGGCTAGATTATTTCAAAACCCACATAATGCAAAAGTCATTTTAGAAACCTAATTTTGTTGTTGTTTTAAGTCAATTAATATTAAAAATTACATCAACTACTTATTTCATGAGAATCTTTAATATTATTAAAATTTAACCTTAAGATTCAACCACTATGTGCTTTTAAAGAAAATGTTTTTAGAAATGTCTGAGCTCATTTTTATATGGTAGCACCTATTGCTGTTAACATTGTGATTTTACATCTTAAGCAGCCCTGAATTTTGAAATGTAGCCTAAAATTCGCGATTTTGCATCTATGCCTTTACTCGGGTGCCTCAAATCAAAACTAAGAAAAAGTTATCACGCCTTTAGTTCAGAATCTTTAAGCAAGCAATGGCAGTTTTGAAACTAACATGTGTCCTTTCTTCTTCTTTTACTCAGCTTCTTTTGTGTTTTATTATAAAAGGTGCATTGTTTATATTTGAACAACAAAGAAAAAACAGCTACACACTTAAAAAAATTAATTCCTTATCCTAAATCTATTTTGACTCATTTTAAAATACTACATACAGAAGCCCCAACGCAGGAAGGTAGGGGAAAGAGAGAGGATCATGAAGGGGTATAAGAAACCAGTAACAACTTTGCTCATAACTGATACTTTCCCCTCCTGTTTGTTTTTAGTAACGCCCATATGGGTGCTCTCTGTGTGACCCTTCACTGGTGGCCTAGCTGGGGAGGCCTTCAAATTTTCAAATGTGTTCCTTAGGGACATTTTGCTATAATTTAAAGTATTAATTATTATTTCCTTTATTATCTCTACTTCTTTCCTTTTTTTCCCCCTTCCTTGCTCCTTCCCTCCCCCACCCCATCCCTTCTTCCTTTTTTGTTATTCCTAGTGTAAGGATTAGGCTACCACACCTAAGGCTCTCTCTCAGCTGGTATTTTCCATCACAGGAAGGCAAGAATGCATGAAATCCAATGTGTTCAGGGTCGGAGGGATGGCTAAGCTGGTTAGAGCACTTGCCGCTCCATTGTGAGGATCAAGGTTTGGAGCCCAGCCACCACACTAGCAAGCGCAAGTGCACACCTGTGACTCAGCTCCAAGGCATCAATATGTCTTCTGGTCTCTGTGAGTGTGTGTGTATACACACGAGTAAAATAAATGTTCTTTAAAAAAAATTCCAGCAAGGTTATTTTAATGTTTTCTGAGGATAGTTATTTATCTGTAAAAAATAAAAAAACCAAATTTGTCATTAACTGTGTGCTCAGTCTGGAATCTCCAGTCCTTAGTTACCATGAAGAGACCCAAAGCTGTCTGACAGGTGACCCTTCCTCCTGGGATGAGGTCTCTTCAGGGTTTTCTAGCTCAAATGAAAATGCCCTTCTAGATGTTTCTCTGCAGCAAAGCCCAGATGACAGCTGTCCCTCTTCTCAGGACTTCTCCAGACCCAAGGCAGCTCTGAGAAGCATGCTCTGGCAGTGGCCTATGCCAATGGGCCCTCAGGCTCAGGACAGATGGTGTGACAAATGCTCTTGCACAAGTGTCCTCCCTTAGATCTGCCTGTCTGCTTCCTCTGGTGTGCTACTATTACCTGATTGTTTACCGCAGTCTGCCCTCTGGGGCCCGTGCTCATTTTGTTCATTACTGTGTCTCCAACACAAGGACAGAAACACAGCAGGTACTCAACGTTCATTAGGAAGATGGATAAATCAAGGACTGGTAGGTACCCAAAAGCTGTTATGAGGATGGATAGACAGAAGACAAACAGAGGCACAGAGTGTATGGTCACAAATCAAGAAGCATCTAGAAGTTCAAAGGCAAAGCTGAGTGAAGTCTCAAATTCCAGGGCCCTTTCCTGGAAAAGCTGGCAGCATTCTAATACTATGTCCACAGCTGGGTGATAGAGACATTAAATTATGCTTTTTCCTGGAGAGACATCTGACACACAGGAGGCTAAATCTTATATCCCGCAGCTGACAGAGGCAGATTCTACTTTCCAGAATATTCTCCTGACTGTGGAAGTCAACAAACTATATGTAATGGCTTCTTGAGATGCCAAGCTGCTAGATGCAGGGTGATATGCAGTCCTGGGCTCCAAGGAGCCCAGTGATCCTCATCATCTTCCTCAGAATGAAAGCCAGTTTCTTCCCTGAGGGACAGATGTGAAAGTCTTGGGGGAGGCTCCAGGGGCCAGGCGGGGCTTCTGGAGTGGAGAAGACTACTACAGCACCTCCTTCTGGGCTTTCCTCTGTCTTGTCTTGACTCAGTACTGCAGGAAGGAGAGATACATGCATCACACACTGGGCCTCTCGGATCAGTTATCCTCGTGAGAACACAGATCATATTGTGGACCAAGTATATATCATTCATTTTGAAAATCAACTTTTAAGAACCAATTTACCCAGGTCTGAAATGTATGGTTCTTCCAGGGGAAATACAGCATTTGGAGGCGCTAACATGGACTAATGTTAAAAAACATTTAAAAAGGTGGGGTTGGTTAAAAGGTTGTAACAGTCAGGGTGTTAGTTTAACCAACAGGCAAAGGAATTGGTCATCTACCTCCCGGCAAGTGTTCGTAGTGTAGAGATGATATGGTCACCACTCCACTCAATGCTGTGAGCATAGGGAAGGACAGGAAGACATCCTTTACTTGCTACCTGTGTAATTTGAGTGGTAATGGCCTCCATGGGCTCATGTATTTGCATGCTTGCTCATTAGGAGTGGTGCTACTTGACAGGGATTAGGAGGCGTGGCCTTGTAGGAGGAAGTGTATCATTGGGAGTGAGCTTTCAGGTTTCCAGAGCCACCCCAAGCCAGGCCTCTCTTTTCCTGCTGCCCATGGATCTGGATTGGGATCTCTCAGCTTTCATGTCTGCCTACATACTTCTTGACATGAGGATAATGAACTAAAACTTCTGAAACTGTAAGACAGGCCCAACCTAAATGCTTTTTTATAAGAGTTGTCATGATCATAGTGCCTCTGCACAGCAACAGAACACTGACTGGACACTAGCCCTCTCTGCAGATGTTTACACATGTGCATGTACTCTATGTGCTGAAAGGGGAGTTTGTCTTAGGGGGCTTAATGGAAATGCTGGTTTACTTTAGGAGAGTAAAATCATATAATCATTGTGTTTCTACTTCTTGCTCCAGAAGAAATTTTCATAAGAATAGATAACTAATCAGAGAGTCTTCTAATGAAGGGTGGTTGAGTTCCTGTGATTATAGTATAGTCATAGACCCTTTAAATGCATCTCAAACAAGTTATGTGCTTGGTGGGGGAATGAGAGACGAAGAGGTGTAAGGGAAGAGATATTGGAAAAATGACTATAGTAGTTAGCCCTCCAGAGACATACACAGATTCAACCAACTACCAACCAAAATTTTATCTAAAAATTACATCTTGGGGAAGGGAGATGGCTTAGCGGGTAAGAGCACCCCTCTTCCAGAGGACCCAGGTTTGATTTACAGCATTCACATGGCATCTACAAACTGGCTGTGATTCCAGTTTCAGGCAGTCTGACACCCTCTTTTGGCCTCTGCTAACAATGCATGTGTCTGGTGTACACATATACATGCAGACAAAACATACATATGCATACAGAATAAATCTCAGAAAGTTCTCTGCTGAAGAGATATATGCCATGGAACTATGCTTTTATACACTGTAAATATTGGTTTAATAAAATGCTGATTTGGCCAGAAGCTAGGCAGACAGGAGGTATAGGTGGGGCGACCAGACAGGGAGAATTCTGGGAAGAGGAAAGGAGAGAACAGACGCCAGCCAGACTCGGAGGTTAAGAATGCTGTGCTGAGCAAAGGTACCAAGCTCTGTGGCTAAACATAGATAAGGATTATGGGTTAATTTAAGTGAAAGAGCTAGCTAATAATATGCTTGAGCCACAGGCCAAATACTTGATAATTAATACAAGCCTTTGTATGATTATTTGGGACTAAATGACTGAAGGACCAGCTGGCAGGAACAGAAAAACTTCTAACTACACAAAAAATGTTTTGCTTGCCACTATTGCTTTGTATATAGTTTTTATATTATCAGAAATCTATATATGACTTAGAGAGTATGGAGGAATGTGCGTAAGTTAGATAAACACTTCTGTTTTTTGTGGGACAAGGTGTCCCTATCCTGTCAGGGTTTGCTTTGAATTGGAGATTCTCTTGCCTCAGCTTCTTGAGTAATCTGGATTATTGTGCACACTACCCTGTAGTTTAACATAAAGAATTTGACTATTTGTAGATTTTAGCATTCATGGGTGCTCCAATATATCCTTGTGGATATCAAGGGGTTGACTACATTTTGTATTAGCCAAGAAGAAGGCAGCACTAGGAACCTAAAGTCTGTGCACAGGCCGACAGTTGAGAAAAAAACCTTCCTGTGTTGCTGTGTGTTGGTGCTCCCCTGTGAGGTTTCCCCACTTATGTCGATTTTGGGGTGGTCTGTTTACTCAGCTTTGCCAAGTTGTTAACATATTATATTAGTTACTTTTCTAACGCTATGACCCAAAACTGTGGCCAAACAATTCGGAGAAGAAAGGATTTATTTGAACCTTTGATTCTGGAAGGTTAGAGCCCATGGGGGTGGAGTGATGTTATGATGGCTGGAACACAAGCTGAGGGCTCACATACTGAACTACAAATGAAGGCAGAAAATGAACTGGGCATGGAACCTGACTTTAAAGCCTCCAAGTGGCATACACCTTCCAGCAAGGCTAAACCTCCAAACCTACCTAAAACAGTGCCCCCAGCTGAGAACCAATCAAAGATTGGAGGCACCATGCATATTTATCATACTCTGTGTTTATGGAACAGCTCTCCTGGGAAAACCAGCCTCCCATGTCTCCTTCAACAGTCTTATTTCAGGAGGAAAATCTCCTATCTCCTATCTGCTAGAGGTCCCCTCACTGACTGGCAGCAATCTCTCACCCAGGTGCTAACACAGCAGAGTGTGTTGTAACCCTGACTCTACCTCCAGTGGGATCTGCTCCCCAGTCTCAAGGTGCAGACCAAGTTATTCATTCACATCATTTCCTCATCTCTGAAACAGAATAGGACCAGCACCTGACTACCTGATAGCAAGGATTAAGGGGGTGATTATATGTAACGTGCACAGGCCTTGGAATGTGGGAAGTACCAGGTAAGTGGGCCTGTTGCTTTTACTGTCAAGTCCCAAGAAACTACAGGCTGACTTAAAGTAAATTGTTATGGTTATCATTTCCACATTGTTCACAAAACTGCCAAAATATTTGATATTGATTTAAACCAAAATGTCCAAGCAGAAAAAATGATGTTTAATTCTCTACTTCTATTTTTAGTTTCTCTTTATTATTTAGACTTTCCAAAATTCTCACAGTTTACCAGGACCCAGGGTTTTAAGGGACATCAAACATCACCCTTGTGAATATGATCCAGGCTCCGGATGCCCATAGAGTTTCATTCACATTTTCAAGAAGACCAGAAGCTTCACGTTTCCCTGGAGATACAAAGGCATCACCTGTGTTGTGTTACAATGGGTTTCTGACCTGGTCTGGCCAGAAGTCCAGACCCACAGACATGCCACTCCAGATCCCTTAGCCATACGCCACTGCTTAGGTCCCCAAATGACTCAGACACTTATAATAACTTCATGCTGTTTGGCCTATGGCTCAGGCACATTGCTAGCTTGCTCTTACATCCTAACTCAACCCATTTCCATTAATCTGTCTGCCATGTGGCCCGTGGTTCACCTGTGTTCCTTACATGTTGTTTCTTTGGGCATTTGGCTCCATCTGTCTGACTTTGCCCTTCTCTTACTTTTTCCTGATTTCCCCTCCTACTTTTCCTATGGTGCCTGTCATGGGCCAAAACAGCTCCTTTATTTAAAGATTGGTATTCACAACATACAGAAAGACATTCTCACATCAGTGTTGGTTTGTTTTGTAATATTGACACAAGACCTCAACCGAAAAAATGACTGTAGTAAGTGGTTTCTGGCCCGGACTTTCGGGCCTAACCTCAAGGTCTAGGCCCACAGATCCACAGACCCACAGAGACACACAGATGCTTTCAATAGTTTTTGGCTGATCAGCCTCAGGCCCAGGCATATAGCTTGCTAACTGTGTACCCTTCATCTAACCCATGTCTCTTGTTCAGCCATGGGGCTCAGTACCTTTTCTTAGAACAGCATGGTTGTCCTCTGTTTCCTCCCGCTTCTCTCTGGCATTCTCTCTGGTATTCTGCTCTGGACTTCCTGTTCTCAGAGTTTTTAGTCTGGTAGCCCCGCCCACACCTCCTGCCTGCCTTTGGCCCATCAGCGCTTTTTATTAAACCAGTGGGTGGGACAATTATTTACCATAAAACAACACAATACCCCTACAAATGCCTCCATCTGATTGGCCTGTAGCCAAGACTGTGGGAATATTTTCTTGATTACTGACTGATATGGGAGGGCCCAGACCACTGTGAGTTGGTGCCATTCTTGAGCAGGTGGTCCTGTATTGTATCAAGAAGCAATTCGAGAAAGCCAGGATGAGCAATCCAGTAAGCAGTGTTTCTCTGTGGCCTCTGCTTCAGTTCCTGCCTCCAGGTTCCTGCTTTGAATTCCTGTCGTGGCTTTCCTCAATGGACTGTGATTCAGAATATGTGAGCTAAATACACCCTCCAAGTTGCTTTTATTCATTGTTTTATCACAGCAATGGAAACCCTAAGATGCTTCTATACAGCTCTAGATCCTTTAGGCTACACTTCAAGGACCAACAAGTTCAAGAAATGACTCATCCTCAGAGACAGAGCTGGCAGAGGTCATGGGAATCTTGGGATAAGTTAGACAATTAAGAGCTAAGACCATGTGATACATGGTACCACTCTGTTTGAAAGAATGCTTCTGCTGACCTGTATTGTGATAAAGTGTAGTCAATCTCTAGTAAAGCCTATTACAAGGTTGCCTACAAAACTCACTGCTTTGCCTACCGAAAGGAGGTAGCTGGAGGTGCCATCATAATCCCCTTTATGAACACCTTGCATGGATGTCCAGATTCTCTCAGATCTGTATGTTGGACATAGTAATTACTTCTGCAATAATTGGATTATTTACTTTTAAAATTTTTATTGGTATCTTCAAAAATTATTAACATTATTTTTGATTGACACAGATACATATCTAATTTGTTTTCATTGTATAAGCAGCATAAACTTTTAATCAAATTATTTATTATTCTTTATCATTGACTATGAGAAACTCAAGGACAAATATACATTTTTATGTCTTTGACTAAAAGTTAATAGCTACCACAAGTTACAAATTCAAATTAGAGTTGAAATTATAGCTGGTTAGTCTAAACTTTCTTCCAGTGGAAAACAAGGGAATGGGTCTTTTCCATACCATCTGTATATCTCTCTTGGATAGTCATGATGTACATGTTAGCATCTTAAAGCTTCTAAAGGCTGATGGCTTAAAGTAAAAACAACAAAAACCTTAAAATTATTTTTAATTATATTTTGTGTGTGTGTGTGTGTGTGTGTGTGTGTGTGTAGGAGTGCATGCACATCAAGGTGTGCATGTGGAGGGGGGGCAAGGTTAACTTCCTGGATTCAGCTCTACCTAGCAGGTCATTGTTCCCTAACCCTATTATCTAGATCTTGGGGATCAAATTCAAGTGAAGGTTGGTGCCTTTTACCAGTCTCCCAAATCTTTTGAACTTTATTTCCTGTACTTATAAAAGTGAGATGTTTACAGAGCCTGTAAAATTAATTTTAATTGCATTTATTTATGTGGTGAGGGACAAGCGTTGTTGAGTACAAGCGGAAGTCAAAGGGCAACCTGTGAGAATTATCTCTCTCCATTCCTCATCTAATGGGAAGGAGTATGAATATGATCAAATATGAATATAAAAACATCAAATTAAAACCCATATTTTGTATAATTTATATATGTTGACAAAACATTTGGAAGCAAAACAAAAATATCTTATAAATGTCTAGTTTCATATAAAATATATTTAGGGAAATACTACCTTTCAGCAATTTATTATTTGCTTTAAAATTGATGCCTACTACTGGGCCTGGTGGTACACAACTTTAATCCCAGCACTTGAGGGACAGAAATAGAAGGATCTCTGTGATTTCTAGGCCAGCCTGGTCTACACAGTGAGTTCCAGGACAGTTAAAACTACATAGAGAGATCATGTCTCAAAAAACAAGCAAGAAAAAAACAGAAACAACAAAAACAACAACAAAACAACAACAGCCCCCCGGAGAATTCACAAAGATACATATTTCCTTTAAAAAGCATTGAAGTAAAATAGATATAAGATTTTTTTGTAGTGGGATTTTGTTAATTGTCCCGCCTACTGGTTTAATAAAAATGCTGATTGGCCAAAGGCAGACAGGAAGTGTAGGTGGGGCTACCAGACTAAGAAAACTCTGGGAACAGGAAGAGCAGGGCAGAGATGCCACAGAGATACCAGAGAAGCCAGCAGATGCAGCGGACACCTATGCTGCTCTGAGAAAAGGTACCGAGCCTCATGACTGAACAGGATAAGAATCGTGGGTTAGTTTAAAGGTAAAGAGTTAGCAAGTTATATGCCTGGGCTCCAGGTCAATCAGCATACAATTAATACAAACATCTGTGTGTTTCAGTGGGCCTGTGGGACTGTGGGTCTGTGTGGGTCTGGGCCAGAATCTCCAGCCTTCCTTCTTGCTTTGATAAAGGGATATGTAAGGGTTTGAAAGGCTAATGGGCCCAAGCATGGCAAAAGTGGTGCTGGAGCATCTTATTCTTATCCCTTCTGTCTCCCTTGCTAAACTGTTAGATTACTTTCCTAAAGCTAGCCCTGAAGCTCTCTATTCCTTATTTGGCCATTTCCTTGTACTAGACTAAAACTCCAAGGTCCAGCTATCAAAACCCACCATGGTCAACAATCCAAATTTATTATTTGGCTACTGTAGCTAACATGTCCAATCTAGACTTGTCTTAGCACAAACTTCCCCCATCCCTTCTACAATCCCACTCCTACAGAGACTCGTGCTGCCCAGAGGCCCCACCCCCACCCTCTAGGGTAATAAATCTTTGTGTTGAGAATTCGGTGTTTGAGTGTGTTCTGTGCTGACTCCAAAGGCCCTTTTGAGGTTGGTATAACTTCTTGCTGTCTTGTCGGGGACACAGTGTGATTAGACTTAAATTAAGGAAGCAGTCCATTATGAGCGTACATTGTTTGTTTGAGGCATCTCTGTATATACTATCCATTCCCTTCCTTTCTCCATTAAAAGCAAACAAAGCAGAGACTCAGCACATCTCCGGTTACACATGGGGTAATCCACACCTACCAGAGCATGAATTTGTTGTCTGGTGTGAGCCGGAGACTTACGCACAAACAGCACATCCGATCTCTGGTGATGTTTGTCTGCTTGAGCCAAAGAACCAGACCCCAGAAGAAGCAGCAAAGCTAGCTCATCTTCAAGGAAAAGTGATAGGAGGGAGAGGAGAGGGTGGGGAACCACTGGCTGCATGTCAGGTCCTTGGATATGCCCCCATGACTGATGCTTTTCATTGCCTTTCTGTGTACACCCCTGTGAAGGATAGGGTCAGTTATTTCTGTGTCTCCCTGACTATGTTTCTGAGTCTTTTCTCCTTCCCCTCTCCTCCTTCCTCCTTCCTTCTCTTAATCAGTTCAGAATCTTACCACCTAGCTTTGGGTAGCCTTGAACTCACAGAGCTCAGACTAGCCTTGAACTCAGAGTCCTTTCACCGCTGCCTCCCTAGTGCTAGGATCATAGGCAAGTACCTGTATATCAAATACTTCTGGGTTATCATCATTATAATTAGTATCATCATTTAAAAAATTACTCTCTCATCCAATACTGTAGAGAGCCGCGGGCCGCACCTTAAAGATGGCGCTGGCTTCCGCCTTCCACCTTCCCGAAGGTGAGAGCTCTCTGAGATAAACAACTCATTTGGCTAAGGCTAAGCTCATGGCTTGCTTCCAGGTGTGGCTTGCTTCCGTGCACCTGGATCTATTGGCATGGCCCACGTGGCGCCCCGTGACTAGCAGTTCAGAGGGTATTTAGCTGGGAGCGGGTTTTCCCCAGCAGCAGAAGAAGTTTCAAGGTCCTGAATAAACCACTGAAAGAAGAGCCTGGTGTCGTGTTGTCCTTGCTAGCGAGGTTGCACGCGACACAATTCATCCCAACCTCAGTTTCCCCTCTTCCCTTTCCTTCCAGTCCCCTCTCCCATCCCTCCTCCAAGACCCACTCCTCCTCTGTTTCCCTTCAAAAAGGAGCAGGTCTCCCAGGGATATTAACTAAATATGACGTAACAAGGTATACGTTATTATTATCTTGAGACAGGGACTTACCTGTGTCTCTGGCTGGCCTAGAACTCTCTATGTAGACCAGGCTAGCCTCTGACTGTCTCCTGAGTGCTGGGATTAAAGGTACTCACAACACACATGACTTATTATTATTTGATCATTATTTAATTAATTAAGATGGGGGAAAAGACAGAATTCCTCCTACCACATGTCAGACATCATGTTCCAAGCATGTTCCCCATCCTTGTCCTAACTGAGCTCATGAAATAAAAGAACATGTGAGAGCAAGCTGAAAATAGTTTCCATTCTGAAGCATGAAGGCTAATTGGTTTTAATACTAAAAACCTGGCTGCCAGATATCAGAGAAAATCCTGAGAGACAAAGGAGGAGCCACAGCCACCTCTTATCTCTATGACTCCTCCCACTTTATATTCCTCCCCCCCCCCCAAGCCATTAAACTGCCTGTGTCCACCTCCTTAGTGCTAGGAGCAAAGGTGTGAGCCTCCACTGCCTGACTGTTTCTCTTAGACTGGATCAATCTCATGTAGTCCAGGGTGGTCTTGAACTCCTGATCTTGCTGCTTCCTCCTCCCAAGTGCTGGGATTAAAGGTGCGTACAGGCTCCTGGCCTCTATGGCTAACTAATGGCTAGCTCTGCCCTCTGATATTCAGGCAAGCTTTATTTGTTAGAGCACAAACAAAATATCACCACACTTCTTAATGCCCCAAGGACTTCAAAGCACCATGTGTGAAGCACAGGGAAGCAGGAATGGTGGTGAGTGGGAACGTTTTTCTTGTTTTTCATTAATAGAATTACTTTTTGTGGCTTAGTAGCAACCAGCCTCCTAGCAGAGGAACTATAAACCAGTAACTCACAGGGGATTAACTCAAGAGACAACCGGCATGTCAAGGTTAGACCCTTCAGGTACTTCAGCAGATTCCAGACCTTAATTGTTTCAGGCAGTGAAGGCAATATCATCTGGAAGTTAGACCCCTGAAATACACCCTCAAGGTTCCCTGAGGAACAAATGTTCTTGGGATGGCCTGCTGTTGTGGAGTATTACTTGAACTAGGCAAAGCTGTTACAATTAGGTTTCTTGGTTCCAGAGCGGCCAGAGGTCCAGACCCACAGACCTGCCCAGCCAGACCCCTTAGCCGCCCGCTGCTGCTCAGGCCCCCAGAAATGACTCAGCCGCTTATATTAGCTTCATGCTGTTTGGCCTATGGCTCAGACACATTGCTAGCTTGCTCTTACATCTTAACTCAACCCATTCTCATTAATCTGTCTGCCACGTGGCCCCTGTGGCTCACCTGTGTTCCTTACAAGTTGATCCTTTGGGCTTCCAGCTCTGTCTCTCTGACTCCACCCTGCTTCTCCTACCTATGCTCTGATTTCTCCTCCTACTTTTTCTATGGTGCCTGCTATGGGCCAAAACAGCTCCTTTATTTAAAGATTGCTATTCATAGCACACAGAAAGACATTCCCACATCACAAAGCTGTGTTACATTTGTTTATGGTGCATTTGTTTAATGATGTAAAGATGTGTTGCTGTCTACGTTGCCTGCCTAAGGTACCTGATGGATCAAATAAAAAGCTGACTAGTCAATAGGTGGGACAGGTGGGGCTGGTGGGCAGAGAGGATAAATAGGATCAGGGATCTAGGCTTGAGAGTAGAGGAGAAAACAAGCGGGAGCCACCAGCTGACAGACATGGAGTAGGACATACAGAATGAAAGGTAAAAAAAATCCATGGGCAAAATTTAGGTAAAGAAAAATAGGCTAATTTAAGTTATTAGAGTTAGTGGGACAAGCATAAGCTAAGGTAGAACATTCATAACTAATAATACGTTTCTATGTCATGATTTGGGAGCTGGTTGATGGCCCCAAAGAAGGCCTGATACAGCCTTCAACTTTGGAAATTTCTAGAATTACTTTTGGCTTCACATCCAATGTGTCAAGTTTATCAGACTCATGGCAACCACTTAGGAATGAAGAGCGCATTTAAATAGCTATAAAGAAGAAAACACGATCATCCCTAAAGAAGTGGTTTTAATTTCAGTTTCAGAAGACATTTTGTAAAAGATCGGTGGTGCAAGTTGGCTCCTTGAGCACGCTGTTTCCTAGAGAGCTGGCTCTGAAGCTGGCCTGTGATCCTGCAAGGCAGAAACCTGTAGGTTTGTAAGAATTGCATTGGAGAGTCAACCACACACTGGGGGTTTCATGGCCTCTCGAGGCCACATATCTAAACATACTGAAGCTATGAGCAAGCTTTTCCCTACACCAGCACTGGCCCCAAGTGTTCTTCCTCAAAGAGTGGAAGGTTGAACATCATCTCCACAATCGGTATTTGATGATATTCATTGAAATCAACAAATATCAACTAAAGGCTGGTGGGTAGTAAAGCAGAGATCTGGCTGAGAGTTTTGTAGCCTATGCTCACACCCTCCCCTGTTACCCTTGAGTTTGAGGTGTATCCATGCTCCACAGTGGTGACTGTTACCAAATGACCTTTTGTGTGGAGGTAGAGGTTAGAGGTCTGTCCTACACCTTTTTATGGGCATGGAGTATTCGGGAAGGAGCAATGGATTGACATCATGATCAGGGAACACTTGCTCTGCCTGGACATCATTCCAGGTACTCTTTGTGGATCATCAGGATTATTCTTTCTCAATAAGCCTATAGGAGCCTCCTGCCTTTTTCTTGCTCTCAACAGATGAGGAAAGTGTAGGGGCAGGAAGATAGGTTAAATAGTATGCCCCAAATCACTACAAAATTAAGTAATGGAGTTTGACTTAATTTCTTTTCTACTGCTATGATGACACATTACGACCAAGGCAACTTATAAAAAGAAAGGATTTAATTTGGGTTTCATGGTTCCAGAGGATCCATGACCATCATGGCGGGCAAGTAGAGTAATGAGCAGTAGCTGAAAGCTACATCTGATGCCTAAGCATGAAGCAGAGAGAGATAAAAGATGAAGATCTAACTACCTAGCTAGCTAGATAGGTAGATGATAGACAGATAGATAAATAGATATAGCACTAACTGGGAATACCTTGGATTTTTAAACCATCTTCAGTGACACATATCAACCAACAAGGCCATACCTCCTAGTCCTTCCCAAGGAGTATCACCAATTACAGATCAAATATTCAAATACGTGAGCCTACAGAGGCATTCTCAGTCAACCCACCACAGCATCTGTTGTTTTAAGGGCTCCTTTGGAACATGGTGTGAGAAGGCTGGAGTCAACTACACAGATACCGGGAGTCAGGTGAAAAACATACCCTTCTCCCAGCACCAAGCAGCATTGAGGGCCACCTTCTATTGGCTAGGTGAAATCAGGAACTCCTAGCTTGTTGCTAGGTCCCCAGGCAGGCTCCAAGTTGGCTCATGAAGAAGATTTTTTTATGCATACACTCAAGCAGCTGGTTTAAGCTGGTTGCCAGTTCATCAATTTCCTTGACACTATAGCCCGTCCTACTACAAGCATCCAAGTTCAAGTTCATTTGGCTCTATTCCTACATTCTTAAAAATAAAAATAAATCCTTTTTTGGTTTCTCAAGATAATGTTACTTTTTGTAGCCCTGGCCGTCCTGGAAGTAGCTCTGTAGACCAGGCTGGTCTTAAACTGCCTGCCTCTACTCCTGAGTGTTGGGATAATCATCCAGCAAGATTTTTTTTTTAACATTTATCTGTTTTGTATATGGCACACATGGAGGTCCGAGGACTACTTGGGGGATTGGTTTTCTTCCACCTGTGGATTCCTGGGCTTAACTCAGATATCAGGCTTGTGTGGCAAGCACTTTTACTCAAAGGGCGACCTTGATGCTAGCTCCATCTTCTCAATCCCTCTGTGTACTGGCTATTGTATGTCAACTTGATACACACTCTAGTTCCCTTCTCTGCTCCCTGGCCCACCGTGATGTGACCTTAGCTGCTCTGCCATGCCTTTACCGCCTGTGCTGAATGGATTCACATCAACTGACACAAGCTAAGTCATCCAAAAGGAAAGACCCTCAGTCAAGAAAATATCTCCAGAAGATTGGGCTGTGGGCTAGCCTATAGAACATTTTCTTAATTATTGATTGATAGGGGACCCAACCCAGTGTGGGCAGGATCATCCATAAGAAAGCAGGCTGAGCAAGCCATGAGGAGCAAGCCAGTAAGCAGCAGCCCTCCATGGCCTCTGCATGAGCTCCTGCCTCCAGGTTCCTGCCCCTCAGGAGCTCCAGCCCTCACTGCTTTTGATGAAGAAATGTTAGTGACATAAACACTTCCCTCCCCAAGTTGGTCATGGTGTTCCATCACAGCAATGGTGACCCTAAGACTGCTTTGTCATGTATCGTTGGCTTCCGGACTATGTATTGTTGCTGCTTCTGTTTTCATCCCCCCCCCCCACCGCGGTCCTCTGTTTTTTTCCTTTTCAACCTGTGTTCCCCCTTCTTTACTGTTCCCCGACCCTGCTCATACCTTTTCTCTCTCTTCCCCCACTTCAGCACTCTCTCCTGATTCCATCAGTGATGTCAGCCATGGAATTCTGCACCTAAAAGTTCTAGCTTTGGGAGGTCTGCTATCAGCAACCAGGTCCTTCCTGCTTTGCAATGTCCTGAGACAAAATGCAGACAACGGTTATAAATCTCCAGGCTGGGGATGCTCCTGCTTTTATTATCAGTTAAGATATACTTTCCAAAGCACCTCTGATTGTGAGCTTTGAATTTGGACTGGTAGAGGTAGTAAAAGAAATATAAGTAAAAACAAACTTTAAAAACAGCCCCCCCCCCCATATCTGAAAAGGCCACATAAACTGTAAAGAGGCTTCTCAAATAAAACTCAATCCCCCTGCTGCTGCTGCCTGGTGCTTCCTTCTGTGTCTTTATCTTGGGGTTGGAAGACTCTGACACCCATCCTGGGACCCTAGACAATCTGAAAAGGCATATTGATTTGTGTTTCTGGGTCAGCCCAATTTTGTGTTCATTTAATTTGCCCTAACCCTTGTTTTCCAGCACACTGGCTCTTTGCATGTCTGAGCGCAGGGGATGTGCTCAGTCGACCGATGGTGAATGGTCCTGTGCAACCAGAAAGCCGCAGACCACCTAACACCTATCTTCAGGGTTCTGAGCATCACTGGAGTGCTTCCTGGACAAACTGGCTAGTGGTTTCTAAATGCACATTCTAGTCACGTTTAATAAGGTAGCTTAGTGAGTCGATGGGAAGTGAAGGACTTTTAAGGAGTATGCATTTGCGTCTGCCATGCTCCCAGCTCCAGTGTGAGTGTAATGGGGGACCATAGGGACACCTGCCTCCCTCATGGGTCATGCTGGGGATTGTGTGAAGACTCACAATGTGCCAGAAAAAGGACATGACACATACCTAAGATGACAGAGTAAGGCCTTTTCCACTGTCTTATTTGCAGTGTAATTCTGGACACCAGGAAGCCAAGATCCCAAGAAGATTAAAGTTATAGGTCATTAGTTGTTCGTCTGTAAGGGGGTACTTGGTTCGCAGCACCTTGTATAAAGTAAACATGTGCTGGGACACGCTCAATGCTTCGCCAAGGCTGGCGATGAACATAAGGTTAAAATAGTGTTTGTCCTGCAGAGGTTTACTCGGGTTGCCCCCGTTGGAAGGAACTGTTTTATTGCTTTTCTTAATTACACAAGTAATGTCACAACCATAAGAAACATTTGTTTCTTAGAAAGTAGCTGAATGAACGCTGTAGAAAGGAAGCACATAGAATAAACCAGAAACTACCGATAGTTGCCAGTTCTGGGTTAACCGCTGACAGTGCAGTCTGAATTTTTTTTTTTTTTTTTTTGATATGTGAATACCATACTGAAAGAATTCAGCAAATGATGAGGGCATTTTTCATTTCTCATTTTGTGGCCAAAAGAGAATATTGGGTCCCCCCCACACTGGAGTTATAGACAGTTGTGGGCTCCCCAATGTGGGTGTTGGAAACCGTGCTCTGGTCCTCTGGAAGAACACCACACGCTCTTTTTTTTTTTTTTTTTTTTATCCACTTAAGTGAATTTATAATAGTGATTTATGCCATTGTACTTACTTTTATGTACCATTGTTAGTTATTATCACTTACTTTTTTCCAGTTTGAAAGGTAAACATGGTATCTCATGCTCACAATTTGCACATGTTGATTCTTAATGAAAAGAAACCCCTCTTTCAAGGGATTATTGGCCATGTAGGGATGACCGTACCCTCTGGCCACCTTTCTCATGAGTAGTCTGTCTGTTCATCTGTAGGATGGATGGTTCTGATCTAGCCAGGCTACTGGTACTCTGCCATTACTTTTGAGTTTAAAAACTACAAAAATGAAGGTCGTGCATAACTTCCCCTAAGAAGAAGAGTCATTTCAGAACCAGGCACAGTGTCAAATGCCTAGAATCCCGGGACTTGCAGGGTCAGGAGTTTGACTCTGTTTAAGTTATATCAAGAGTTCAAAGCCAACCTGGCCTACTTGAGAGTTTGTCTCAAAAAGCAAAACAAATAAAGAAGGGAAGGAGGTGAAATGAGGAGCATGGGGGGGAGGGGAACAGGTCCCCGAGTCAGGTACAGACACACCCTCTCCCTGAGCACTCACACCCGGTGTCTCTCTGTTGGCCGCTGGCTATATTCTCTTTACTTCTTTTGTTTCATGGCAAATATTTCCAAACAAAAGTCAGCTAAGGTCATCTTCTTCGCAAATAATGGTAGCTTCATCTTCAGAAAAATAAATGGTCATTTTAAGTTAAATAAAGGAAAAGTATGGCTTTTGGGCACCAGCCAATCTTACATTTATAGTTTTCACTTTCAAAGAATTTCAATTCAAAATATTTCTGAAGGTTGGTTTTTTTTTTTTTTTTTAAATATAATTGCTCTGTGGTGGGACTGTTTTTTCTCTATCACTCTCTCAGCGATGATCAAAACTGAGACAAACATAGGCCCAAATGACAAACTCTGTGTCAGCGAAGAGGGACTCAGAGGGCTGGGGAACCACACAGACTTGCTGCTTGGAATAGCTCCCCCAGCCCTCAGTCCTCGCCCCCCCCCCCCCGCCCCGCCCATTCATATGGCCTGGTGGCCTGGTGCTAAATGTGGCTTTGTTTCCATTTGGAAGGAATTGTCATAGTGCCTGTAGCTGCCTCAAGCAGGGGTGGGGACATTCTTGGACTGCCATTGAGATCTCATAAGAAGTGGAATTGTCCAAAAGAAGACCATTAATCATTCAAAGCATATCTCCCCTTCTTAAAAATAGAGCTGTGCTTGGGTATACAGGTCTCTCTGTCTCTGTCTCTGTCTCTCTCTGTGTGTGGTGTTCATTTGCTCACACATTTCTGTGTCTGTTTTAAATCTCTTGAGTGTGTTTTCAGTTTGCCTTTTAGAATTGTACAATTGTTTTTGTAAATTCCAAGAATGTCTCTATTTTGAAGAGTCTATAGGCCCTCCTGTTAATTAATGGGGACAGCGATGGCTGTACCTTAACCTAGAGACTTAGTCATTGGTCGTGAGTGCTATCTCATCTAGAAAAGGCTGTGAGCTCTACTTGGGAGTACACTGCTGTTTCCAGATTGCAGGGTGGGAGTGAAGGCTAAGACTTTAAGGGATGGAGTTGGCATGTCCCATCTGTTAGAGCTCAGACAAAGCCTCCCTCCCCTACCAATCACAAGTATAAAGTCTCTGCTGCTAGCAGGACCATCTGGATTTCCCATTGTCTCCTGTGTTCACACCTGGAGAGTCAGAGAAAGTCCTTGATGGATGCTTTTCAAGATTGCCTCATAAAATCAAAGGACAGATGAACAATATTTTTCAAAGACTGTAAATGATAGAACAACATTCATAGCTTTCATTACTGCTTTGAGAATAATAATCCCAGCCTCTGGGGTTTGGTACAGTGCTTTTGTTTTGACACTATGGGAGCTCAGAGTAAAATACTGGTAAGAGGCGTCCCCGGAATCTCAAGAGAAAGAGAAAGCAGGGCCATCTCTGTATTCAGTCACTGTTCATTCAGAGAGCAAAAGGTACTTGGGTTTTGTGGCTGGCAAGCTCTTCTGTTCTGAGTAGCATTAAAAACCATGCTTTGGGAGGATCCCACATGGTTCTGAGTTATGACACCAGTCATGTCCACATACATGCTTTCTGGATGCTTAGCGGGGATTTTTTCCCCTCATCATGCCCCAAACAATAGCCTGTCTGCTTCTGCTCACATGGGAGTGGGGGGACACAACACCCCAAGCTGCGGCAGCTTCCTGGATCCTATCGGTTTCTCCAAACACAGTAACCTCTGTCTGCCCCTGATATGCTGCTAAGAATTGCAAGGCCCTACTGCTCAGCTGTTGCCTTTCCACTTTGGTGCTATTTGCTTTTAGGGATAAAGCTAATTCCTCCAAGTACTGCACACTTGGAGACCCTTCAACATAAACCACAACAGAGCAGAAACAGGAGTGCTTGCTGCCTTCCTGGTATCAGACAAAAGATTGGCCACTTAATATCACATTTTCCTTCCTTTGAGGTTCAGATTAGGGAGCAGGTGCAATTTCCAAGAAGAATGAAGCCGGTCCTTGCTAGGTCTGTATCGTCTGCTAGATCTACTCCAGTGAGATTAGGCCTCTTAGATAATAATTTGAAACGTCTAGGGCACAGGGGAACAATGAAGCTCAAGAGTTAGACGGTCCACCCTGAGTCATGGAGCATGCCATCCCTTGTGAATAAGGAAACTTCCATCTGGTGAGGTAATGGAACCAGTCTGCAGCCCTAGCTGGTAGACTACTTCCTTCTCTCAGTAAGGCTTCCCAGTGGGTAGCCTGTGAGAAACTGGAACTCCATGTGGGCAAAGAAGCTGGGGGAGGGACGGTCATATTGCAAACGATCTGACTGGTGAGTTCCCACATAGGCATGATTCCACAATGCAGGAAGCTCTCAGGTCTCAGCAGTGTGTCCTGTTGGCCTCTCTCCATTAAATTTCCCATGGCTTACCTTTGAAAACCCAGCTTCCAAAAGGCTGGCTGACTCTACAGTGCCAATTGCTTTTCCTATAGTGAGATAGGAATATGGCCATTTGAATTCCAAAAATAATAATCTATTCAAATCAAGCCAATACAAATTACAAAAGATCCTACTCACCTTTAGATGACAGGGTGTTGTTCCCAATTCACTCTATAATGCTTCCTTTGAGCTGGTTTTGGGGTGTGTGTGTGTGTCTTACCAGTTAGATCTGGAAAATGTTACTATCTTCATTTGTTCAACATTTCTTTTCCTTCTTAATGTGACAATTTCTTTACTTACCTTTCTACTACAAAAAGTATGGATAAAAAAATCTATGACGTATAAACGGTGAATAAAAGCTTATGGCATTTCAAATTGATTATGCCTTGATGACACTCTCCCCCCCCCCCCTGATTGCCTCCACCTTCTAATCTCTACCACCCTCCCTGCCACATTTACTTTCTATGTGTTTCCATAGCCAGAGTTTATTAGACTGTGTCGGAATCCTTGATAACATAGAAAAGAAACAGACAAGGAAGGGTGTACGGACAAGCAGTGTTTCCTCTAAAAATGGATGAAGCAGGGAGAGGCATAAAGGTCAGACCAATTCAGTGGAAGACAAGGAACCCTTCTTTCTTGGGAGTCAGCTCTTTGAGGCCAGGGCTCCTGTCTCAGCAATCTTTATCAACTTTTCAGACCAAAAAACAAAACAAAACAAAGCAACCTACTAAGTAGGTCATGCAAGTGAGTGATGAATAAGAAGCAGGAGTTAACTGGCTAGGGTGGGGCATCTTTCAGAAACAACTTGTGGATTTTTCCTTTTATGAATGCCTTTGTGTGCCCCTGTTTTCTGTTTGCCTTAGATTTTGTACTTTGTAGCCAGCAAGTGCTGCTTTGAAGGGTGATGGCTGCTAAAATGAACTAATATGAAAATGAAAAACCCTTCTGGAAGGATCTATATACAGAGGAAGGAGTTTTGAATGGTATTGCCAGTCGTTCTGGGGATTGTATTAGAAAAGTCACTAAAACTCAAAAAATCGTTTCTAGGTGTGCATTGCTCCTTTTGGGCAAAACAGGGCCACAGGGAATTCTCTAGGCTCCGTTGCTCAGTCTCTGAGCACATATAACATACACTCCTTAGTCACATCTGGTTAGAATCAACAGCTGGCCAAAAGACAGAGGCTATTTCCTGTACTCCATCCCCTTAGGGATGTACAGCTTGGGGTGGCGTTGGAAAGGGATTGTACCAACCAAAGCCCTTCCCTTGAGGAATTTGGACTTGGGGTAGATACAGGTAAAGACCCAAAAGCAGAGAAAAGCAAATTGATGTGGCATCATACAAAAGCCAAGGGCCATGGAACGAGACCCTGGCACAGAAACTGTGGCACAGTGGGTGACCTCAGCAGACAGAGGCCGGAAAAGAAGGCTACAAATTCATCTATTTGCAAGAGATGAACAAGAGGAAGCAAAGAAAGGAGAAGGGTACAGGAGACACTTCTGGAATGAGAAGCTGCTGGAGAAATGACTGTTCCATTCTGAACAAGGTTCTAGATCTAGAGGTTTTGTAACCCTGGAAGCAATGTGCTTCTGCAGCTAGCTTGTATCCACTTTCCCCTTGGTAAATGACAAGGTCAGTGTACAATACATACGTACTTGAAGCAACTCCATTGTCAAAAGAACAAGTGATCTGGTGGTGGTCACAAATCTCTCTTCCTTTGTAGCTTGAGTGCAAAATAAAAGGCACAAATGTGGCTGGGGCAGCTTTGCCCATGGGTCAATACTTTGTGAGGTCACCACACCCATGTGGTCAGTGCTTTGCAGAGCCACCACAATCCAAGTGCTTGATTTTTGCACTGAAGTTTTTTTGATCTGCTATTTGGTCTCTTGGTCTCTAAAACTGAACTAAAGAAACCTCCTTTTCTTTATAATATTACCTTGTCTTAGGTATTTCATTATAGCAACAAGAAAAACAGGCTAATACAGAAGTCTCTTTAAGGTCTTTACCCTTTTCGCTGACTTATTCTTTCTCATTTCTTCCTTTTGCGGTCTATAAATGTACAAATCTCCACTTGCCGTCTACCTTTATTCGTAGTTCATCTTCTACAGTAATGTTCTCTCTGGTAATGATTCCTCTTACCACTCCAGCATCCTTCTGTACCTCCATATCCCTCTGGAAATGCTGAATAGTACCTGGAATACCATCGGTGCTTCAAATGCATTGACTTCAAAGTGGGAGATGTTTTTTTTCCTCTAAATTCCTACCCCCCTATTTGTTTATTCCATATGCGAATTGTGGTGAATCAGGCCCAAAATTCAGTGGCTATGACAAGGAAGTCCTACAAATTCTGGCTGTGTGCTGTCGACAACTTCTCCTTCTTATTCCTCCTCCTCCTCTTCCTCCCCTCCTCCATTTATTCTCTCACACATTACAGCTTGACTGTGGTTTCTCCCCCTTCTTTCCTCCCACGCCTCTCCCGCTTCTTCTGTATTGATTGCCACATTGTAAATTATGCAAAAGCCCAGCAGCTTCCAGCAACCCATTTATTATTTCATACAGTTTCTGAAGGTTAAGGATCTGGGTGTGGTACAGCCCGGCTGGGCTCTCATGAAAGCAGCTATCTGGGTTGTAGTCACCTAAAGCTTGGTCAGACCAATCTAGGGTCACCACCACTTCCCAGACCAGCCACACCTGTTGTCCCAGTTCCTTGGCTGGAAACCTCCATTTCTTGCCCTGTAGTTCTTGTTCACATCGTAGTTTGCTGGAGAGAGGGGGAGAGATAGACTGGGGGGAGGGGTCTGGGAAGAACATGTGCTCAGGATGGAAATCACAGTCCCTTTGTAACTTCATCTTGGGAGAGTCATGCAACATCCCTTTGCTCTCTTCTGCTTGTGAGAAGCAAACTGGTAAAACCAGCTCACACTCAAGAGGAGTGTTGCTGTGGACCCGTTTGTGAGACCAATAATGCCCTCTTCTTCATTTCCGCTCTGTGGCACTCAGCAACACCCCCATTTCCCACCAGTATTTGTTCTTACTGAAAGACTCAGATCTTCAGTGTGCCTCGTGGTTTGGTGCTCTTGTGTTATCTATCATCCAACTCTCCTACTTTCTCTTCTCCCAAGAGTCTTTGACTTCTTTAGGCAGTAGATACCACTCCCCATACTTTAGTGGGGATTAAAAGCTCAATAAAGCTGTCTTTTGGTCGGTGGGGCCCAGGTGCTGGGTGATTTAACCTGCTTGATACTCAACTACCACACAGGATCTCTTGCCCTCCTCCCATCCTTACCCCCTGGACTTCCATTAGCCTTTTCACAGAAGGTCCAACGAACTGTTTCCTCTTCTGACCCAGAGCTTGTACTTGCTCATGCTCTGCTGGTCAACTCTTATATCTGCCTTGGCCAGTCCTGCTTACTGCTACCCTTCAATCAGGTGTCACCTCTTCAGAATTCACTTCTTGGCCTTTCAACTCTTCCCAGTTCCTGATAAGTTCCTCAAAGTGCAAAGACTTTTCTTTCATAAATTATGTGGTTATTTGACATCTTTCTTCTGTAGACTGTAGCCTTCATGAGCTCATGCTGGCTCATGGTGTCTAGTGCTAACTATGAACAGGGACTATTATATATGTCTGTTATCACAGACATGGGGGCTTTCCAGTGTTCAAACACTGTGATCATCTGGCACCTAAAGGAGACAGCCACTCTCCTCAGCTGGCATTCAAGGCCCTGTAATCTGGGCTCATCTCTTCTTCCTGGTTATGCTGTTGACAACGTGTTTTGTAGGCTCTAATTTACTCTGATTCCTCATATTTCTCATACTGTTTCCTGGGGTTACATAGAAATCTCTTCCTAGAAGAGCCTATGGGTTTTATGTATAGTACTCATTTTGTCTGTGCTTAATAAGTCCAAGACACTCATCTAAGAACTTTTTTAATATTAATCCACTGAAAAAGTAGGACAATGATATCAGACAGACACCCTCAGTATTTCCCTAGAGTCACAGAAAGCTTAAGTAAATTGATTTAAAAATAATAATAATCTAGTGTTGGACCTGAATTTGGAAGCCTTGTAGTCTGGCTAGCAAGGCTTTGGATTCCGGACATTCCCTACTACTATACTGCCTGTCGGAGGACAATGAGAGTTTCTTACCCCTCTTCTGATGATCCGATTTTTTGTTTACTGCTGCTGGTGGCTCAGGCAAAAAAGGGGTAGGAGACATCTCCTCCTTGAAGGACCTGATATACATGACGGTCACATGTTCTCTCTTCTTTGGCCATTGTGATGGTTAGTTTTTGTCAACTTTACAAAATCTGGGGTCACCTGGGAAGCTGAAGTGGGAAAATGATTCCATCAGATTGGCTTGTAGGTGAGTCTGCAGGATGTTTTCTATGGTTGATGGTCCAGCCCACTGTGGGCGTTCCTCCCCTTGGCAATGCTTCTGGGTACTTAAGAAGATAAACTGAGCAATGTGACAAGCAAGCCAGTAAGCAACGCTCCTCCATTGTCCCCACTTCAGTTCCTTCCCTGACTAAACTTCATATTTAGACTATAAACTGTAAGATGAGATAAACCATAGTTCTTCACCTGTGGGTTGTGACCCCTTTAGTGTTGAGTGACCTTTTTCACATGGGGTTACATATCAGATATTTACATTATGATTTATAATACTAACAAAATTACACATACGGTGTAGCAATGAAAATAATTTTATGACTGGGGAGCACCACAATGTGAGGAACTTTATTAAAGGGTCACAGCATTAGGGAGGTTGAGAACCACTGAAATAAACCGTTTTCTCCCTAAGGTCACATTCTTTATCACAGCAATAGAATCAAATTAGAACAGTCACTAATGCTCAGCCAGGCCTGCTTGTCCCAAAGGGACCAATTTCTTAGCCTAGGCTCCTGGGTCTAAGACAATCTGTGAAGAGGCACTGTGGTGTTACCATGGTCCCCTTTTCTGTCATTGGGCTTACCCTGCTCTGTACATTTGGACTTCACTCATGCCTGTATAAGTCTGCCAAATTTAGACAGTGGGAGAGAGAGAGGGGGAGAGGGAGAGGGAGAGGAAAAGAGGAAGAGAGAGAGAGGGGGGAAGGGAGGGAGGGAGAGGGAGAGAGAGAGAGAGAGGGAGAGGGAAAGAGAATGTGGGATGCCTAGTTTAATTTGTATTTCAGACAACCCATTTTTTAAGTGTAAGTATGCCCTCAAGATGGAATACAGTAACATATACTAAATATTGATCGTCTCTCTGGATGTCATGTCTAACTGGGCAGCCTGTGTTTTATCTTGTAATTCCATTCTTGTGGCTCTCAGGCCTGGGATTCTCTGGCTGGCTGACTGCGGTCGCAGGACCATGACTTCATCTTTGGCACTTCCTAGGAATTTCATGCTGAGCTACTGTTCTGCTTCATTCAAAACTCATCCACTGGGAGAGCCTTGTTCAGTTTCTGGAATAATCATTCAGCAGCATTGAGCAGCAGGACCCCCTCCAAGAATAGAAATTAGCATACTTTCCCAAGCTGTACAATCTGAGAGAATGTGGGAGCAAACCTGAAGCAACCACTATTTCAGAAAACTGTTGCAAGCCCAGTCTTTGTCGTTCTGAATATTAGACAAACCCTAAACCCACTTCGTGTGTACAGAGGCCATAGAAGCACAGTAGGTCTCGTCCGGCTATTGGTCTCTGGTTGCAGGAAGATGAACAACTTTTCTCGCTCACTGATTAGAGCTTTAAGGTTTTAAGAACTGCATTTGTATAAACTGAATCTCCACAGGTCGACAGAAGAAACTTAAGAGGAAAAACACATATTTCTTATTTGTATCCTTTGCCTTTGGGGAAATGATTTGTTCTAGGCTTAAATCCCCCCCCCCCCCCCCCCCCCCCGGCATTATCGGAGCCATCTTGAAGACTTACTTTTTAATTCATTTTAATAGTTTTAAATTATTTATTTAATATTTATATTTAATAGTTAATAGTTTTAAACTATCTATTTAATTGTTGGACCGAGGGATTAAATCCAGGGTTCTTCAAGGCTCATAAACACTCATAAAGACTATGGGCTCTGTGGTCTCTGCATATATGTTGTGGCTGTGTAGCTGGGTGTTCTTGCAGGACTCCTAATGGTAGGTGCGGTCAAAGTGGCTTTATTTAATGGCCAAATGGTGTCTCTTGTCTGCTTTGAAACCCTTTCCCTCTACTGGGTTGCCTTGTCCAACCTTAGTACGAAAGTACATATGCCTAGACTTATCATAACTCGTTATGCCATAATTGGTTCATATCTCTGGGAGGCCTGCTTTTTCCTTGAGGGAGACAGAGGAGGAGTGGATCTGGGGGAGAAGGGAGTAGGGAGAAAGTACTGAGAAGAGAGGGTAAGGGAAACTGTATTTGGGATGTAATAGAGAAGAATTTAAAAAAAAATCCACAGTTCTATGCTTGCCAGGAAATAACACTGCTACCGACTGTATTCCCAGCCCTCTTCCCACTTTTCTACTGAAGCAGGGTCTCACTAAGTTGCCCAGGCTTGCCTTGAATTTACTTCCTATCTCAAGCAAGCCTTGAACTTGCAATCCTGCCTTAGCCTCCCCCCTTAGCTACTGTTATAGGCCAGAGCTGTCAACCCTGACATTACCATTTCCTATGAGCCTCTACAAACTCGAGAGTAAAATGAAGGCCGCATCAACCCCACCTTCTGTTGGTTACTTTAGACAATGGGTGGGACAACACTGGCTGAATCAACTCAAGGGAGGAAGAGTTTCCTTGGGCTCATGGTTCAGAAGATGAAGTTCGTCAAGAAGGCACAGTGGCTGGGGCAGCTCCACCCAAACTGGCTGGAGCGTGAGATAGCTGCTGCCAACATCTGGCAGACCAGGAAGCAGAAATGCAGGGTAGAAGCAGGAGTGAGTGCAATCCTCAAAGGCCTGCCTATACCACCCCCCAACAGTGCCACCATCTGGAGTGGGGACCAAATGTTCAAATACATCAGCCTACAGGGGCACATTTCATATTCAAACCATACCATAAACATACACACCTGGCAGAACAATTGTTAACATTTTACCCTGTGTGGCATCTCATAAATTTTACTGAATTAATTTAACTTGTAGACACCATGCCATGCACCCTAAAATGTTCTTGGGGGAAAATGACATTTTCTTACTCAGCCATAATATCATTGTTCACCTACAAATTAGCAATAATTTCTTTATGCTGCCTGCATTTAATTTGAATTACCCTTTCCAGTGTCCTGAGGGTCACATCCATCCTGTTTCTATCCCAACACCTAGCAAAGGGCCTGACAAATAGATCAGTGCAATGGCAATCAGTGAACAGATGAATACATGGATGAATGGATGTGACATGAAAAACATACGGGTCTCCTGCAATGGGGATGTGAGGTGGGCGGGTCTGGAGAATGATCAGAGGTCATCAGTTTTGAATGAGACAACATGAAAGTTGCAAAGCCAGTGGAAGAGTTTATTCCATAGCATCAGCATGGCCAAATGGTGTCTTTACACTTTTCCCACTCACTCCGGAGACAAAAATTTCTACTCTTCATCTTCAGTAACAAGCTATAAGGAAATATGGAAGTACCTAGGCTTCTTAAAGATTTATATTTATTTGTGTGTGTGTGTGTGTGTGTGTGTGTGTGTGTGTGTGAGTATGTAAGAGAGAAGGAGGGGGAGGAAGGAGGAAGAGAGAGAGAATGTGTCATGTGTGTAAAAATGCCCATTGGAGCCAGCAGTGGGTATTTGATCTCCTGGAGCTAGTGTTCCAGCTAGCTGCGGGATGGTTATGAGCTGCCCAAACGCAGGTACACTTGAAAAGCAGTGTGCACTCTTAACTACTGAGCTACTCTTTCAGCTTCCTCAAGCTTCTTAGGTGCAACTCAGACACAGATGCTCCGAGACTCAACACAACAAAAAGTCTGTTGAAAAGCAAGGGCAACCTTCTGTGAAGCTGCACTAATCATGCCCTACTGAGATCTCAGCAGTCCCTCCCATAATGTTCTGAGCAAATGTGTTGGGGCCGCTTAAACACAGCATTCTCCTCGAAATGGCAGAGCCACAGACCCTGTTTCCATGCGCCGGTGCTATTGAAGCTTTAGCCATAAATTATTGCATGGAGGTTAATAGAAGGAAGCCAAACTTTAGGGAAGACCTCATGCACAGAACCACCTCATATATTTGTGGGTCGTAAGAGAAGCACAGATTAATGAGAACAAGAGGTGTGGCAGAGATAGGAGACCAGTATTCATTCTTTCAGCGTTACCAGAGACGCCAGCAATGGAGCAGCACGCAGGGCGCCAATTCTTGGGCTTTTTTTCACTCTCGCAGGAGAAAATTCATGTTACTGCCATTTGTTTTCTTCTTCTCCTCCATTAGCCTTCAGACAGTTACTTAAATGTCTCCTGAATTAACGCCTTAACACCTTTGCTGATAGTATTGTCTGCCCCTCCCCCAAAGGCGTGGCAACTGCCAGGGAAGCTCTCTGCTCCCAGAAAATAAAAGACATCGTAAGTGAGAGGGGCAGGCTTGCTTTATGTGATGGTCAGGCGTGGTCAAAATGGCTTTATTTAGTGGCCCTGGGTATACCAGGAGTATTCCATATTTGCTTTGGAGATCTGCCAGGAAACTAAGATGTTTCTAATTTATTCTCAGGAAGCATGACAGGCACACACCTCTGTTTGGGACCAGTGACAGCTGTTATCCTAGTTCATCTGATGGTTTACTCAGCCCAGCAAGCGGGTAGCTTTGGTGTCGTCTGTTCTTCTGAGTTTGTTGAAGTCCAGACCAGGAGGTACTCAGGCCATTGCTCCCTAATTGAGTTTCTGACAGAGTCACATAAGCACAGGAGACTGGACACCTGTTTTCTTGCCTTATTTGCTAAGATGTGCCTTTAACCGGCCGTTTCCTGGGTCAGCCTTTTCTCTCACGTGTCCGTGCTAATCTCATGTGCTTCACCTGAGGCCAGACTTCTGGAGGAGGTTGCAACTAGCAAGGCATAGCCAGTTTTTACCAGTATCAGTTCAGCAGATGTGAGGGGGTGGATGCTGCTTCACAGCTCAGAGGAGGCCCTCCAGTAGCAAGAGAGAATCCACTGAGACCGGAGGAGTCCAGGTGAAGAGTCCTCACAAACCAGCCATAGTCAAACAACCCATGGTTCATGCCTCCCGGCTAGGGATGATTCTCCTGCTATGACCTGCTCGCACCTGTGGGACATGCAGGCCCCCTCTACTTTGTTATTTTCAGACCAGAAATGCAGTTACATGAGAGGGTAGATGCAGAGAAACACTTAAACCAACTTCACTATTTTTGGAGTCATTTTTCAGAGTTTAGGAAGAAAAAAAAAAAAAAAAAAAAAGACCATTCTATCAGCTCCAAAGAGACAGACCCAAAGTCCTCAGACAAGGTTCAGGAGTTCAGGCATCGAGGGCAGACTATCTGATAAACGCCTGACTTTCACCCCAAATGTCTTAGTTCCTATGACTTCATTTTGGTTCTGATCTTTTTGCATTTATCTGAAAAATTGTAAAGATTTTAATGTTTTCACTTCTGTTTCCTGTAAAAATAAAACAGTCCCATGCTGCATAAAGAAATCCTCCCTCCATTCTCTCCTACCCACCCTCCCTTCTTGCTCTCTCTCTTCCGTTCTCTCTTTATCCCCCATCTCTCCTTTTTTCATCCCTGTCACAGACAAGCAAACATTCTAAAACAACTCTCGAGATCCCGGTCCCAATAGTTCACATTTGTGGTACTTTTGATTGTTGTTAGAGTTTGACTTGCTACTTTATGTTGCTTTCTGGCTTTGTTGGATAACTGACATATGGTAGAACCGGGCCAGGCTGGAGGACCACATCCTATTTCTGAGGCGTTTGCTGAGAAGCTGCATCTAGGAGATAGTACAACAGCCTCCATAGCAGCTGCAGACATTTGTGAAGACAAAGCACTTGTGAAAGTCTGATTTTATTCCTTATAAAAACAGGAGCCTCACCAAAATAGCATCCGATGTAATATGTGATTCAGGCATCTAAAGGATACAATGTAGCAGAGACACAGGACGGATGTTTCGAGTTGTGCAACCATTATCCAAGTAATTTTAGATCATTTTGTCACCTCCACAAAGACACCCTGTACTCATTGGCAGTCAAGCCCATGTTCTCTCCTTAACCTGCTCAGTCATGGGCAACTGTTAGCCTACTCTCTACTGCTACTCCAAATAGGTTTGATGAACGAAATCACACTACACGTGTTCCTTTGGGATGGCTTCCCTCATTAGAAATGCTCTTGATCATCTTTATGAATAAGAAATATTAACCTATATTGTAGCATAGGCCATTGCTTCATTTTTGTTGCTTTGTTTTTGAGGCAGTTTTTCTCCACAGTCCCAGCTGTCCTGGAACTCACTCTGTAGACAGGGCTGGCCTTGAACTCACAAAGATCCACCTGTTCTGCCTCCCAAGTGCTGGGATTAAAGGTGTGTGCTACCACCACCACCCAGCATTACTTCATTTTTTTTCATTACTTAATATTTCATCATGTAAATCAAACTTCTTTATGCATTTACTAGTTACTAGGCACTTGGATTGTCTCTGGGATTTGACTGTGTGAATAATGCTGTTATGAACACTTGTACACAAGCTTTTGTGTGGCTATCAGTCTTTGTTGCTTTGGAGTGCATACCTAGAAGTAGAATTTCTAGATCAAATGATAACCATATTTAACATTTTGAGGATGTCAAGCCATTTTCTAGAGTGGTGACACCATTTCACATTCTCACAGGTAGTATATGAAGGTTCCATACTGACATTTGTTATCATGTCTTTTACAAAGTAGTCATTCTGGTGACTGTGAACTAATTAGTATACCATTGTAGAACCAATACTTTTCTCTTTCCTGTTACTTACTGAAAGCCCAAATCTTAAACACCATTCTTAAATATAATCTTTGATCATTTTTCTTCCTTTGACCAAGATCAAGTGTAACAATGGTATTTAACCAAGTGTAGTGATGCATATTTGTAGTCTCCGTCAGCCTCTAAAGCCACGCCCTCCTCTGAGCTCTGACCTCAAGCCCTATTTAAAGCAGGATTCCTGCTTCCGAATCCCTCTTTGCCTTTGTCTCTCCTGGCAGCCCCCCTCCCTCTCCTTTTCCTTTCTTCTTCTCTCTTCTCTTTTCTTCTCTGCTACCATAATCATAACCTTCTCTGTTAATCATAATCATGCCCATCTGACGATAAAGCTCCTTTCTACACAGAAACAGCTTTAAGTGTCTCCTGCTATCCACTGCTGCCTTCTGCCATGTTTCCATGTGCATCCGTAGACACCCAAAGCCAGATAACCGGGTAAATGCGAACCATACCAAAATCCACACAGAATCCTGACTGTCTCAGTTACTCAGCAAGTGAGATCCTGTCTCAAAGCTCGCTTATTGCAGGAAATGCATGAACACAGACACTCATGTTTGCTCCCAGTGCTGAGAAGAAATGTCTGCTGTGTGCTCAGCCCTGAAGAGGACATCCAATATTGTTCCCTCGGGCTCAGAGAGCATCATGGGAGGGGGAGAAGAAAGAGCATAAGAGGCAGTGATAGAGCAGAAGTCTGTGAGATGCAGTCTTCTAGGCTTGGTTTGGTCATTGTGATCGTATAGAAGAGCAAATGCAGGTGTCTGCACAGGGCCTGTTAACAATCCTCAGGGGTAGAGAGTTAATCATGGGGCTTTACCCCTCTCCAGGGAACTAAGGGTTATTGATGGAGGCTGGCAGAGGGATCATTGTCTTTAGTTGTATACCTACTGGTAAAGTCAGCATGCTCGGATGGATAGTTCCGCATCTGCATCTGTGCTCACAGGAATGTCCTTGATTTAGCTCAGTGGGTCACAAAACAGAACAAAAGACAGGAATGTGGAAAAGGGACATGTGGGGAGGAAAAGGTGATAGAGTGAAAGAGACATCACAGAGGCAATCAGAATGTATAACATGTAAGACACTGTTAAAGAATAAATTTAGTGATCTGGAGAGATGGCTCAATGGTTAAGAATAAGGCATATATATATGATTTATGTTTATATGATATATATCTAGTCTTAAATATTTCATTTACAAAATGTAATATGTTTAAGACCAGAAAAAAAAAAAAATAAAGGTCTATGAGCCAGCGAGTCATCAGCACTGTTGATCTGAACTATCTCACTTAGGGCTTCTATTGCTGTGCAGAGACAGCATGATCATGGCAATTCTTATAAGGGAAAACATTTCATTGTGGTGGTTTGCCTACAGTTTCAGAGGTTTAATCCTTTATCATCCTGGCAAGACACAGTGATGTTCAGGCAGACATGGTGCTGACCACATCTTGATTAGAAGGCAACAGGAAGTGAATACTGGGAATTATTTGAACATATATGAAACCTCAAAACCTACCTCCATAGTGACATACTTCCTCCAATAAAGTCATACCATGTCCAACAAGGCCACTTGTAGGCGGAGTTTACTTAGAAGGCACCAATACCAGATAGATATTTATTAAAATATAAACCAACACTCACGGTACAGGTAACAGATTACAGTAGCACCTGAACAGGGACTGGAGTCTGGAATGGTGGACGAGTGATGGACAGATGATGGATTCTGATCCTCTCTCCAACAGCCAGGAACCAGGAAGAGAGCTCCCTCGTGTTCCAGCACCCCCTTATCAATCGAGTTTCCACACCCCCCTTCAGGGGCCGGGAGCTCTGTATAAGTGTCTCTGGACCTTATCAGCTGACACCTGAGTCCCGCCACAGCCACTCCTTATGGTGCCACTTCCTTTGGGCCATTTCTTTCAGACCACCACATGAAGGAAAGTTACAATATAACATAGTTGTGCTGTGCACCTAAGGAAAGTAGTGTAAACTAGGCTTTAATCCCAGCACTTGGGAGGCAAAGGTAGCAAATTTCTGTGACTTCAAGGTCAGTTGGATCTGCAAAGCAAGTTTCAGACCAGCCAAGCCTGCATGAGACCTTTTTCAAAAAATAAAACAGGCAACTAAAACTTAGTGTATGCAATCCTGATTGAGTTTAAGACCTTCACCAAAGTATCTAAGGTTATATAACATATATATTTGGTAATATAAATAGAAATTTATAACTAGTGACTGTTCACTTGTCTATGACTATGATCTAAATCTCATTTGTAAATATATGTAAGTCAATGTTATTTTTCAAGATTTTAAAGAGATCTGTAGGAAGTAAATTGAGTTAACCAATGGAATATGAAAAATAGCAAGGATTTATTTTCTAATCTACAAATTTTAGAAAACAGATTCTCAGAAGCAGAAGGGACCCTGAAGTAATATGTGTAGCATCTGGGATAACTCCTCAGCTTGCTGAGCATGCCTAGGACATGAGAGCTTTGCACTGTGGGAAGTAGCCCTCATAGATTGGCAGCCCTGGCATTACAGCTTCAGAGAGAACCACATCCCCCACCCCATCTGATCCTCCCCACCTCTGGATCTCTAAGAATGAAAAAGTATAGTAAATATTTGATGCTCAATAATACTTGAGGAAAGAATAAAATTATCAACTGAATTATTTACAGTAAAAATTCATGGGACTGCAGAGATGATCCAATGATGAGGAGCACTTGTTCTTCTTGAGGAGGACTTGGGTTTGATGCCCAGCACCCACGTAGTGCTTTACAATGGTTGGTAACTGGATCAGTTTCCACAGGCACCAAGCATACCCATGGTCACATACATCTGTTCAGACAAAACACTCACATAAATAAGACAAATACATCTAATTTAAAAAGAGAGAATTTATGTATGCCTTTTATAATTTAAAGTAAAAAATAAAAATCTCTCTCCCTCCTCTCCTCCTCCTCTTCCTCCCCCCCCCCCAACCTTTCCTATACAAGCCAAAATTTTGGTTGTTTTTTGTTGTGAACTATTGCTTAAAGTATGTAGAGACATGTTACATTTGGTCATATTGCAGAATATTGCTTTAAACTATGTAAAAGTGCGCTGCATTTGTTTATACTGCATTCTTACAACTCTGTAAAGATGTGCTGCTGTCTTACGTTGCCTGCCTAAGGCACCTGATTGGTCTAATAAAAAGCTGAACAGCCACTAGCTGTACAACAGAGGGACAGGTGGGGCTGGCGGCCAGAGAGAATAAGTGGGAAGAGGAATCTGGGCTCACTCACACAGAGAGGATGAGAGTGGGGAAGAACCTGAGGTCAGCCAGCCAGACACAGAAAAGGCAGCGAGCACAGGACATACAGACTGAAAAGAGGTTAAAACCCCCAAGGCAAAACCTAGGTGAGTATAAAGAGGTTAATTTAAGTTATAAGAGCTAGTGGAGCGAGCATATGATCAGAGTGAGCGTTCATAACTGATAGTACATCTCTGTGTACTGATTTGGGGATTGGTTGGTTGCCCAAAGAAAGCCTGATGCATTTGGTGTTCTAACGTAGGGCTCAGATTTCCACAAAGGACCTGAAAAGGCTGAGAAACAAACAAGCAAACAGCAACTACAGCAAGGTGATAGAGCTCCTTTAAGAGGCTCTGCCATACAGAGAGCACTTGAGCAGCTGTTAATAGAATGGCAAGCTAAATAAAACTGCCTGCCACAGTGGTACCGGAACTAGCTTTCTAGAGCTGGGGTGGTTAAATGCAGTTCTGGGTTGAACCCTTAAATGGGCTTAAGGCTTGACTCTCACAGACCTGAAGAGAGGGTGGAGCCAGAAGTGAGAGCTACAGTGAAGGGCATAGCTGATGCTTAGCAGATTAATGGTTGGCTCAGAAAGTCAGAAGAGACTGAAAACACATAATAATGACGGGTCCAGATGGAAAAAAAAATCCTCTAAACAGGTTACAGTGTTTTTAAAAATGTGCATAGGCTTAAGAAAACAAGAAAATGGGTATGAACAGTCATATAAAAATAGTTTAAAATGATTAAGTATTGTCTTTAAAGAGAGAGCAAAGCACTATAAATGGGAAAAGCAATTTAAAGATGTGAAATAACAGGGAGTCTGGATCCTGTATTGTGTTATACTGAATTTCAATTTTTTGAATGCTGATAAGCAAATGACAGCCACTAAGAGACATTGGATTGTAAAAGGAACTGCTGAGTTAAACTAGTCTAGATACATTAGGAATACCTTAACTTTAAAAAGGAATTCAGAAAATGTATTGCATTGGGGAAGAGGTTATGCTCTTGTTTTCACAGAAAATGAAAGGCTGTGGATTCCTTCAAGGTTAATAGAGATCAAGTTTGAATGAGAAAAGCCTCCTGAAAATCTTGGCTGCAGACATAAAGAAATAAACCAAGAAAAACTACAAGATAGGCGGTGTATATACTGATCCCTCTGCATGGGAACAGTTCTGAGAAGGAACAATGAATGTTACAACTAGTTCTTTCAGGACTTGATCATTATCTCAATTTAGAAGCAATTTAGAGAACACAACTCCCACATTCCCAGGAGGTAGGGCAGATGGGTGTGTCATTCAGTGGGTTGTGATTTTTTTTTTAAATCATTTAGGGAGGATATTAAAATACAGGATAAAATGACAACTATTAACATATTTTATATTGGTATGGATTTTGGTATATTGATAAAGATTTAAGGTTATTTTTGTTACACATACTGTATTTATGTTTCTTCTCTTATTTAAGGTATTATACCTATGAAGTCATTTTAAAATGTAAGGTAAAGTGCTAGTCCTTGAAGGCTATTCTTATAACCATCTAGGCTAAGTAAAAAATTCAAGTCTGTAGTTAGTCATCTATAACAATCAAACTTGTAGTTATGTTAGGTATATTTTCAAGATAATTCAGAGACATATTCTAGATAAATAGATGGTCTTCAAACACTTTAAAGACCTAAAGAATATGACATTTAAATTATTTTGTTAACATAGGGCTTTTTCATGACAATGAGACAGCTGTTCCTGACAGCACCAATTAACTTCATAAAAGGATGATGAGCTTCAAAAAAAACCTCCGTATGGAGTTTGCTATAAATGTGAAACTAGCCATTTGGGCAAGAAACTGTCCTTGCTTCAACTGCTGACAGTATGCTGTCCAAACTGAACATGCAGGACACAAAGAAAAGTGACTGTGAAACTTTGCTAAAGCAAGGTGGGACAGTCCTTCAAAATCCCTGCTTCATAGAAAAGTCTTTCAGATATTCTAGGCCCGCAGTCTCAGATGGATGCCCAACATGGACCTTGGGTGATGTCTTTGTCATTTCTATAGTTTTGGAAATTGTTTGATCTACATGTTCTGTTTACTCAGGTAATATTATATTCTTCTGGGGTTTTTCATGGAGTTGTATAATAGAAGTTACAGTTAGAGTTTTCCTTTGTTATGATAAAAGGTAAATTAGGTACAAAACTTTGGACTCACCAAGGTTTTTTTGGATTTGCCAAATACAAATGGACTGGATATTGTGAATGTGATTCTTACTTGATAGCTGTTCTTATTATATATAGTTTTACTATGTTAAAGCTAAAATCCCTTTTTATCTAGACAAAAGGGGGAAATTAATATTACTTTAGGCAAAGATGTGTTACATTTGTCTTTGCCACACTTGTTTAATGATGTAAAAATGTGTTGGTTGATGTCGGTGTATTTGCAGCTGAATGTGTAAATTTATCCTTTTTAAGGTAGACAGGACTAGCCAAGCAGCTTCCAAAGGAGAGATGGTGCGAATTTTGCCTTGGAAATAAGGTCAACTTTGATCTCTTGAGATCACACTGCAAACGGGAGCATGTGCTACATGGACCTCACACCCTGCATAACTGAACCTCGCCTCCCCCCTTCAATGTGTGTTTCAGCTCACAGGAAATGAAACATTGTAAAATGAT